>JAJHSJ010000008.1:54816314-54932234 GCA_021015155.1 Magnolia officinalis
TTGTCTCTAAGGGAGTCGGAAAACCCATATCAGCGCCTATCTAAGGCACTAGTACATACACATGTACACATAACATGCACTTATACAAACACTTAGAATACACTTTCCAACGTACATGACGTATGTTAGGCAAGTTCGTGTTTGGGCTGTCCCTTCGCCTCGAGAGTATTTTTCCCGTGTATATCGTAATCATACAGCAAAATAATCATCAATTACATTTCCAAAATCCGCACGATGCGGAATTTCTGGAATACACAATTTCCACATATATGACATTTACACATGAACATGTATTTTTGCGATCCTTTCGCCCAAACTAGCATTTTATCCACACATGATATAATCAAACATTAAATAAACATGTTAAAAACATTTTCTCAACAAAAATACGTATACGGTATTTCTACGTATATCAAGAGTATGTAAAATTCCATATTCTTATCGCTAATCGAAAAAGGAAACGGGAAAGCACTTTGTACATGTGATTTGCATGCAGATCATGAATCTTTCAATTATTGACATGAAAGCGTTTAAAAACCGTAACTTATACGCTTAAAGTCTCACCTCAGCCCTTGGAATTTCAACGAATCAGCAAGGGTGTTGGAGCTTCCGTATACGGGAGTTTCCTAGCCTAAAGAGCGCATTCGATTAGTCTTTCCATAACCTATCACTAATCAAGCTCAAAATCAGACCTAGGGTTAGGGTTTCTTACCTTCAAATGGGGTGGAAAACCGCCGGGAAAATCCCCTGGAATAGGGCGGTGTAAGGCGTGGGAGGAGTGGAAGCAGCAGGAGGAAGATCGGCCTCGATCTCCAAACTTTCTCTCTCTTTTCTCTCTTTCTCTCTAAGGGTTTGGACCAAATTCGATATGGCTGTGAGAGGGGCTGTTCTAAGCCCCTTTTATAGCCTAGAACATGTCCAAAATAGACTCAGGTTCAAGGGTGGTGCATATATAGGCAGGTTCGCCACTTTCCAAGCTCAAAAGGGATGTTCTGGTGGCCTCTTTGAGCCAAACGCCAGACTTAAGCTCACCCTCTGCGGATCTACGTGGATTACGTTTTCGACTCGATCGGATTCCCAGATCGCACGTGGCGGACCACTTTCAGTTCAACGGTCCGTGGGCCACGATCAGAATTTCTGAGTACATGTAAATGTTCCTGAAATTTTTTTAATCCGAGGGTGTAATTTGGTCTGATTCCAACGGTCAGGTTGCTTAATACTGACGCGCAACCGAAAGGTGCCAGGATCACTATTCCAGAGATTTTTCATTTGGATGGAAATAGTGTGTTTTTCACACTCCCTCGCTCCGGAGTGAAAACAATGGCCGTGGGACATCGGAATCATCTGATTTTTGAGATGATTGTCAAGCCCAGGGGGCGGTCCTGGTTCCTTAGCTTCGTGTTAATCGGACTCCCGATGTGCGATCTAGACCTCATACGAAGTTTCGTTTCAGTCCCGAGAGCAGACGGGTTAATGAGTTTGGCTTTAGACTTTAGGGGAACCTAGAGTCACAAATTCTACAAGTTTTGGGTCTTGCAGATCATATTTAAAGCGATCCCAACGGATTTCATGATTAACGAGTTAGTACTTAGTTAACTTTGTTAAATTCTAAAGGATTTATCCTATGTGATTTCTGGTCGAGGTGGTACTCAGCCCAATGTACGGAAAATTTTCAGGTCGTTACAATCTACCCCCCCTTAAACAAAAAATTTCGTCCTCGAAATTTATACCTTTTCGTAGTCCTCGAGAATCTGAGGATAGTTCTTCTGACCTCGCCTCAGTCTCCCAGGTACAGTTCCTCCTCGGAATGATGTGTTCCAAAGCACCTTCACAAGTGGGATGACCTTGCTACGTAGTACCTGCTCTTCCTATCAAGGATACGCGTCGGGCGCAGCTCGTACGTAGCATCCTCACTCAAACTGTACCTGCTCCCATCTGATGATATGCGTAGGATCAGGAACGTACTTCTTCAGCATAGAGACATGAAATACGTTGTGTACAGAAGCAAGCGGCGTAGGCAAGGCGAGACGATACGCCACATCACCCACTCGATCCAGTATCTGAAATGGACCGATAAATCTCGGTGTGAGCTCCCCTTTTCCGAACCGAAGGACTCCCTTCATAGGGGAAACTCGAAGGAAGACATGATCCCCGACCTCGAAACTCCAGCGGTCGCCGCCTCGTATCGGCGTAACTCTTCTGCCTGCTCTGCGCTGTGAGTAATCGGCGCCTGATAATATCTATCTTCTCTGTAGTCGTCGGACCAACTCCGGGCCAATCAGGCTACGCTCGCCAACCTCTGCCCAACAGTGCGGTGCCCTACAAGGTCGACCATATAAAGCCTCATATGGCGCCATGCCAATAGTCGCCTGGAAGCTGTTTTGTAGGCGAACTCTGCGTACGGAAGACAGTCATCCCAGCTGTCCTTGAAGTCCAACACACATGCTCGCAACATATCCTCCAAAATCTGAATTTACCCACTCTGTCTGCCCATCAGTCTGAGGATGAAAAACGCTTACTGAACTACTTAACTTCACACCCATGCCCCTCCTGGATACGAGTCCAGAAGATGGATGTGAATCGCGTGTCTCTGTCCGACACGATCTCTAAGGGAACTCCATGCAGACGGACGATCCTCTGATGTACAGTCTAGCCAGCTCGTCTGCAGAGTTCGTAACTCTGATAGGGAGGAAATGGGCCGATTTGGTCAACCGGTCCACAATCAACCAAATAGAATCGTGTCCCTTCCTCATCTTCGGCAGCCCTGATATGAAGTCCATGGAGATGAAGTCCCACTTCCACTCCGCTATAGGCATGGGCTGAAGCAGTCCAGGAGGTCGGCGATGTTCTCTTGACCTGCTGGCACGTCAGACACCGAGATACATACTCAGCGATGTGGCCTTCATGTTGTCCACCAGTAAGTCCGTCTCATATCCTGGTACATCTTCGTGCTACCAGGATGCATCGCAAGCTCGAGTTATGGGCAGACTCGAGAAGCTCGCGTCTCAAGTCAGCCACATCAGGAACACATAGGCGGGCCACGGAATCGTAAACCCCCATCAGAACAACTCTCCACTCGGAATCCACGGCGTCGCTAGCTGCTCTCGAAGCTCAGACAGCCGTATTATATCGCCCCTTTGGGCCTCAACAATCCTGTCGTCAATAAGTGGCCGCACCCGAACGTGCGCAACCACACTCAAAAGGCTCCTCGACAGTGAGTCTTTGCTCGAAGTCGCGCACAAACTCATCATGTCCCCACTCCGCTATCATCAGCGGTCCGCAATTGTAACGCCCTAAAATTCGGGGGTCGAGTAGTATGAACTCAACACCCGAGTTCCAACGCATCACTTATGCAACATACACAATGCTGGTTAAATGTTGTCTGAGTTAGCGAAATAAACATGAATGAGATTAAAACAAAAACAGTAATTCATACTCCAGTTCAATTGTATGAAAGCAAGCGGAAGACTGAAATTTTTATATTCAGTATGTAAAATAACCAAAATTTTCTGAACACCAGAGTATGAGTACTAGCTGAGCACCAATATACATGTATTATTTTTAAGTCAACCCCAAAATACACTCCTCAAAAGAGGCCCCGAGAATCCCGCGATGCAGCCGGCCTAAGCGTAGCGTCAGAGTACTGCATGAAGGAGAACTCCTCCTGGTCCTCATCAACGTCGGGCTCTGGCTCCTGAACCAAGGCGCCCTCTAAACCTGCGACAGAGTCTGGTTGGTGTGTACAACACCGTCCCGTAACGTGGGAGTGAGTAGCTAACTCAGTGGAACAATAATGCATAAGTTAACATGTTATCAAATCAACCAAGCAGTAATTGATAAAGCAGTACAAATCAAGCATTTCTAACTACTCTTGTTAAATGCAAAAAAAATATGACATGATGCTTGTACGCCCTTGCCAAACCACCCTCAAGCGACATCATCTTACGTTCGCGAATGCTTACTCCCTCAGTGCGCCACATCTACAAGGCACATGCGGCGCGATGATGCTCATGATTTCCAAGTTTTTATTAGTCCATTTCAATCAGCAGTATTGGGAAACTAAGGTACCTCCCTTGTATCATTCCCAACATGATCCATTCTAGGGTCGTCAATCCTAGTTATTCTCATACGATGTTATGGTTTGAGAAGCTTATTGATGGCATCGCAAAGGGCTCGTCACCCGTCAGCGCGGATACAGATCTCACCGTATGCGGCTCAATTGCTGGCCGTCAGCTCGAGTACAGGTCTCACCGTACTCGGCTCAATCACTAGCCGTCAGCTCAAGTACAGGTCTCACCATACTCGGCTCAACTCACACTCTAGTTTGTGTGACAGACTCGTGGCCAATCACAGACCCTTGGAGTGTACTCGATGATACCACGGAGGACTCGTCGCCCGTCAGCACGAGCACAGATCTCACCGTACTCGGCTCTCGCCGAAGTATCGACAGCTCGAAGACAGTGTCCCATACCACCGTATTCGGCTCACGAGATAGTTGCGCAATGGTCACTACGGGGAGGCACATGGCCCCAGCGTATGCCGACAGCTCGACCACGGTGTCCCATACCACCATGCCCGACTCATGCGACTTAGCGGATCTAGGTACCATGGTTAAACGGGAATCGCCACTGATAAGTTTTGGTACCCTAGGTTCAAGCAGTAGCGACCAAACAGGGTGAACACACAACTACACTTCGGTTTAATTGGCGAGCCTGACTAGCTCGAGCGCACCACAAGTTGAGCGATATGGAGCGCAAAAGCACTCCGCGTGGCCAACCACTATCGCCAACCGAAGTACGACTCGGGTTCGCCGGACCCGTCCTTTGTGGCGACATGAATCTCAGCCACAATCACAAGTCTGGTACCGAGTGTTTGGACTATATACATAGTCCCAAACTCAAACAGTTTCATCGTTAGCATGTGAAGTAAAGCATGATAAACAAGCAATACAAGCATGTTAGTAGGCATGTTATAAAGCATGAAGTAAAACATGAAGTAAAGCATGTTACAAAGCATGTTGTGAAGCATGTTGTGAAGCATGTAGTCAGGCACTATCCACATAGGGGATACCATTACATACGCATTACAGGTGAGTGGTTTTCTAGCGTACCACCGCACGGAGGGAAGCCTACTTGTCTCTAAGGGAGTCGGAAAACCCATATCAGCGCCTATCTAAGGCACTAGTACATACACATGTACACATACATGCACTTATACAACACTTAGAATACACTTTTTCCAACGTACATGACGTATGTTAGGCAAGTTCGTGTTTGGGCTGCCCTCGCCTCGACCGAGAGTATTTTTCCCGTGTATATCGTAATCATACAGCAAATAATCATCACAATTACATTTCCAAAATCCGCACGTATGCGGAATTTCTGGAATACACAATTTCCACATATATGACATTTACACATGAACATGTATTTTTGCGATCCCTTTCGCCAAACTAGCATTTTATCCACACATGATATAATCAAACATTAAATAAACATGTTAAACATTTTCTCAACAAAATACGTATACGGTATTCTACGTATATCCAGAGTATGTAAAATTCCATATTCTTTATCGCTAATCGAAACAGGAAACGGAAAGCACTTTGTACATGTGCATTTGCATGCAGATCATGAATCTATCATTATCTGACATTGAAAGCGTTGAAAACCGTAAACTTATACGCTTAAAGTCCTCACCTCAGCCCTTTGAATTTCAACGAATCAGCAAGGGTGTTGGAGCTTCCGTATACGGGAGTTTCCTAGCCTAAAGAGCGCATTCGATTAGTCTTTCCATAACCTATCACTAATCAAGCTCAATCAGACCTAGGGTTAGGGGTTTCTTACCTTCAAATGGGGTGTGGAAACCGCCGGGAAATCCCCTGGAATAGGGCGTGTAGGCCGTGGGAGGAGTGGAAGCAGCAGGAGGAAGATCGGCCTCGATCTCCAAAACTTTCTCTCTCTTTTCTCTCTTTCTCTCTAGGGTTTGGACCCAAATTCGTATGGCTGTGAGAGGGGCTGTTCTAAGCCCCTTTTATAGCCTAGAACATGTCCAAAATAGACCCAAGTTCAAGGGTGGCTGCATATATAGGCAGTTCGCCACTTTCCAAGCTCAAAAGGGGTGTTCTGGTGGCCCTCTTTGAGCCAAACGCCAGACTTAAGCTCACCTCTGCGGATCTACGTGGGATTACGTTTTCGACTCGATCGGATTCCCAGATCGCACGTGGCGGACCACTTTCAGTTCAACGGTCCGTGGGCCACGATCAGAATTTCTGAGTACATGTAAATGTTCCTGAAATTTTTCTTAATCCGAGGGTTGTAATTGGTTGATTCGTTCTGATTTCAACGGTCAGGGCTAATACTGACGCGCAACCGAAAGGTGCCAGATCACTATTCCAGATATTTTCATTTGGATGGAAATAGTGTTTTTCACACTCCCTCGCTCCGGAGTGAAAACAATGGCCGTGGGACATCGGAATCATCTGATTTTGAGATGATTGTCAAGCCCAGTGGGGCGGTCCTGGTGTCCCTTAGCTTCGTGTTAATCGGACTCCCGATGTGCGATCTAGACCTCATACGAAGTTTCGTTTCAGTCCCGAGAGCAGACGGGTAATGAGTTTGGCTTTAGACTTTAGGGTAACCTAGAGTCACAAATTCTGCAAGTTTTGGGTCTTGCAGATCGTATTTAAAGCGATCCCAACGGATTTCATGATTAACCGAGTTTAGTACTTAGTTAACTTTGTTAAATTTCTAAAGGATTTAATCCTATGTGATTTCTGGTCGAGGTGGTACTCAGCCCAATGTACGGAAATTTTCAGGTCGTTACATTGTCAGGCCTGTGTGATTTTCTGTTGGGCTCCCTAGATTGATTTTCATGTATGCCATGTACATGAGTTGCCACACTTTAGTTTCTGGCAAATACACATTGTAGTCCAGCCTGGTATTAGAATATCAGTTTATATGCTGCATTTCCTCATAAAAGAGAGGAGAAGAAAAATGAGAAAAATAGGGATCCATTTTATTGTTCTTTGTATTAATGCCATTTTCTTTCTTATGAGTAAATAGATTGTTTATCTCCAAGCAGTTATATTTGCTACGAGATTGGAAAAGGCCAACAAGATTGAATTCAAAATTCCTGCAATACATTTTGAGCAGAATGGGCTTTGGCATGAAGTGGAAGTGGTGGATCTTGGAGTGTGTAGGCTCATTTACTTCTCTGTCTTGGTGAATGGATCGCCGAAGGGCTTCTTCAAAAGGAACAGGGGCTTAAGGCAAGGCAACCCTCTCTCCTTCTCTATTTGTCATTGTGGTGGACGGTCTAAGTAAAACGATGGCTATGTTAGACAGCTCACATACTACCTTGTATATCTTCTTACCTTATATAGATGATTGTAATATCTTTCCTTTCCTGTTATAGATGAGTGTAATATCTATATATTCAACCCCATTGGGTTGTCTCAAATACACAGAAAACCTTTTTGGGATTCACGGTTTTCATGGTATCAGAGCCATATTGATCCAAATCCGGCCACTCCCTGCTGCGTCCCTGCTGCGTCCGGCCCTGTCCTGCTCCCTGCTGCGTCCCTGCTGCGTCGGCCTCCCTGCCCCCTGCTACGTCCGGCCTCCCTGCTGCGTCCGGCCACCCCCTGCTGCATTTTGGATCGTTAGGCCACCCCCTGCTCGATTTTCCTGCTCCAGATCCAGATCCGACACCCCTGCTCGTATTTTCTGCTCCAGATCCAGCGCCCCTACTCCAGATCCGACGCTCCTGCTCCAGATCCGACGCCCCTGCTCGGTTTTCCCTGCTCCAGCCTGCTCCAGATCCAGCGCCCCTGCTCGGTTTTCCTGTTCCAGATCAAGATCTGACGCCCCTGCTCCAGATCCGACGCCCCTGCTTGTTTTCATACTCCGATCCAGATCCGACGCCATTGATCCATTGATAGATTTTTCTTCTGCTCCAGATCCAGCGCCCCTACTTGATTTTCCGATTTTACATATCCAGATCAAGATCCAGCGCCCTTATTGCCTCTGTTGCTGACTGCTTCCGATCTCCCTTTTCCAGATCCAAATCCAGAGCTCCTTTGCCAGATCCAGAAACTGCAATTCCTTGGGTATCTCCTGCTGTATGGTACTTCTACGACCTTCTTCTGCTGCTGCAACTTCTTGTGTGCTTTACATTACTTAGATCAATGAACAAGAAACTCATCACGTACAGAGGCCCCACGTTGTAGTTTTGATGGTACCAACTACTCTCTATGGGCCATCCATTTTCAGAACTTTCTCAAGGGTCGTGGTTTGTGGGGACTGATTGATGGATCCGTTACTATCCCCACTTCCACAGATGCCGACAAATTAGCTGATTGGGAAATGAACAATGGAAGGATTATTACCTGGATTCTTGATTCCGTCGATCGGTCCATTGCTGTTGGTCTCACACCTCATCGCACTGCTAAGGCAATGTGGGAACATCTCCAAACGATTTATCAACAGAGTAATGCGGCCCGGTTATACCGCCTGGAACAGGATCTCGTTAACCTTACTCAGGGTAACGACAGTATTCAATTATTTTACTCCAAAATTGTCACAATTTGGACAGAGATGGCTATGATGGATCCACCATTTCCTCATGACTTAAAATATTCCAAACTATGCGCGAGAGTACGCAAGTTCGTCAATTCCTTATGAAGCTACGTCCGGAATTTGAGCATTGTCGGGCTGCTCTCTTTAACCGTAGCCCACTCTTCACTGAATTCAGTTTATTAATGATTTATTGGCTGAGGAACAACGTCTGAAAGTTCTTCTCTTCTCCTCCTCAACTCCGGGCTCATCTGATATGGTGCTTGCTTTGTCCACCACTCCACCAACACGTGGTTCTGGTTCCTCTCCTTTGACTTGTCGCGGGTGCAACAAGGTGGGTCATGTTGTCGCTCAATGTAAGGAATGGTGTGCTATTGTCGACGGACTGGTCATGTATTCAGGACTGCCGTACACGTGCCAATGCATCTTCGTTCGGCCGTGGACGTGGAAGTCGTGGTCGTGGCCGTGGTCGTGTTCTTTTCTGCTACTGCTTTGCACTATTTTTGTGAGTCGTCTGTTAGTGATTCTGCATCTACTGCTTCCGCTGAAGGTTTTTCATCTCCGTTGACTCCTGCGATGCTCCAGCAAATCGTTCAGGCCCTTTTTGCGGCCGTTGGCGGTATGCAGGTATATCCCCATCTTCTACATGGTTCTTCGATTCGGGTGCTTCCAATCATATGACTAGTGTTGTATCCCATCTTGTAACATTCGTCCCTACACCGGCAATCAGGCTATTTCTACTGCGGATGGCACTAGACTACCTATTCAATCTGTTGGATCATTGACTTTCTCTCCTTCTGCTCATCGCCAGTTCACCCTTCGTGATGTGTTTCATGTCCCTAACCTCTCCTCCAATTTATTTCAGTTGGTCAACTCACATCCAATAACTGCTTAGTCATATTTCTTCCCAATTGTTGTTTTGTGCAGGATCTGGCAACGGGGGAAGGTACTTGGGAGGGGTAGCGGCATGGTCGTTTGTACGTGCTGGATTTTGATCCATCTGTCACTCCGGCTCGCTGTTTCTTTTCTCCATCTTCATCAGATATTTATTCGGCAAATAAATTGTGGAAATTGTGGCACTTTCGCTTGGGTCATCCACATTCTAATCGGTTACTTCAGTTAATTTCATCTGGCATGTTAGGGAATATTTCTCTTAATAAAAATGATTTGGATTATTCTTGTTCTTCATGTTGTCTTTCAAAAAGTAAGTGTGTTCCATTTTCCCGAAGTACTACAAAATCATCTTCTATGTTTGAACTTGTGCATACGGATGTCTGGGGTCCTTCACCAATTATGTCTCTCTCTGGGTTACGATACTATGTTATATTCATTGATGATTTCACACGTTACACTTGGATTTACTTTCTGCATTCTAAGTCACAGGTTTTTGAAAAATTCAAGTCCTTTCACTCTATGGTAAAGACTCAATTTCGGGTTCCAGTTCAAACTCTCTGTTCTGACTCAGGGGGGAATATCTCTCAACAGATTTTCGTACATTTCTTCAAGGTCATGGGATTATTCATCAGACCACCTGTTCTGATACTCCACAACAGAACGGGGTGGCTGAACAAAAAAATCATCATATTGTTGAAACTGCCAACACCCTGATGACAGCTATGAGTGTTCCTCGTTCTTTCTGAGCGGAAGCAATGTTACATTCTGTCTACTTGATTAACCGGATGCCAACCAAGGTTCTGAACAGTAAATCTCCCTACTTTGCTCTCACCGGCTTACCTCCTGCATATTCCACATTTCGTGTTTTTGGTTGTATCTGTTATGTTCACCTAGCTTCACGTGAACGTCACAAACTATTTACAAAATCGATCAAATGTATGTACTTGGGATTTAGGGAAACTCAGAAGGGTTTTCGGTGTTATGATCCGGTTTCTCGTCGTGTTCGGGTTTCACGAAATGTTGTTTTTCTTGAACACATTGCTTTTCATTCATCTCTTCCTCCTCCGCACACTCCAAACCCTCCTGGTTTAACCGCCTTTCCAGAAATTCCGGTTGCCTCAAGTACTCTCCCTCGTCCGTTGCAGGTTTACTCACGTCGACTACGTACAGATCCACCACCTATTACTCAACCCAAATCTACTGTACCTGTTGCAGATCCCGAACCTACCTCAATACGACGTTCCGCTCGTGAACATAGAGCGCCTGATCGCTTGATATGCTCTATGTCTGCCATGAATGCTACTCTGGATACTGTTCTATTCCTACTTCATACTCTCAGGCAGCCACTCATGATTGTTGGAAGAAGGCTATGGCAGACGAACTGCGGCATTGGATGATAATCATACTTGGGACATTGTCACTCGACCTGCTGACCAACAGCTGATTGGTAGTAGCAGATGGATTTATTCTGTCAAGCTCAAGTCTGATGGATCATTGGATCGATATAAGGCTCGACATGTCGCTCAGGGATACAAACAGGAATACGGAATTGATTATGATGAGACTTTTGCTCCCGTGGCCAAGATGAAAATGTTCGTACTCTTCTGGCTATATCTTCTGTTCGCTCATGGCCACTCGCTCAGATGGATGTGAAAAATGCATTTCTTCATGGAGACCTCCAAGAAACCGTATATTTGAAACCTCCTCCTGACTCTTTAATCCCTGACAATAAGGTATGTCGCCTAAAGAAAGCCCTGTATGGCCTCAAACAGGCACCTCGGGCATGGTTCCAACGCTTTCACGATGTTTGTTACGAGTGCTGGCTTACTCAAAGTGGTTATGACTCATCCTTATTTTTGCGAACCACTGCTCACGGAATGTCATCGTTCTGGTCTATGTTGACGACCTCCTCCTGACTGGGTAGCGATGCTACTGGCATTTCGGCTTTAAGGAAGTTCTGCAATCATCCTTCAAGAGATGAAAGACCTCGGCCATCTAACATACTTTCTTGGACTTGAATTTTCACGTTCCAACCGTGGGATCCTGGTCAGCCAGCGTAAATATACCAAGGATCTTCTCGCCTTGGCATCATTGACGGATCAGAAGACAGTTCAGACTCCCTTAGAACTTAACGTTCACTATGGCCGTGACGATGGTGATCTACTTGCACAGCCCGACTTATACCGCCGTTTGTTGGGAGTCTGGTTTACTTAACTATGACTCGCCCTGATATTGCCTACGCTGTCCAAGTCGTCAGTCAGTTTGTTCGCCCCTCGGACTCTTCATAGAGGCGGCGGCGTGTGTTGCGCATCTACGGTACATTCGTGGAACTCTAGATCGATCTCTGTTCTTCTCCTCCACGGCAACTCTGGAACTTCGTGCTTATTCGGATGCTGATTGGGCTGGATGCGCTCTCACACGAAGATCTACCACTGGCTACTGTGTTTTTTTGGCACTTCTCTCATCTCTTGGAAGTGTAAGAAGCAGGCCACTGTTTCCAAATCGAGTACAGAAGCCGAGTATCGAGCGATATAGGCCACTGTTTTCAGGCTAAGGGGATTTAGGCAGGTGTCATAAAAGGTTGAGGTTGGTTGTGATAACATTCAGGTCACACTTACAGTTTGCAGATGATATTCTAATGTTCTGCGAAGCAGATATAAAGCTGGACAACACAACTTGTGCAAGATTCTAAGGTGTTATGAAGGGTTTTTGGGCTTGAACATTAGCTTTGTGTTGCTTTGTATGCAATTATCTTCGGGTTTAGATACGTGAAATTCCCAACAACATATTTGGAGCTGCCGCTTTGTAGTGGAGATCTGGGGAAGCAATCATGGAACATGGTTATCAAAAGGGTGGAGAGGAAACCATCAGGCTGGAAAGATTGATATCTTTCTTTTGGGGAAGGATCACTCTCACAAAGGCAGAACTAGCCACCATGCTGATTTATTTAATGCCCATCTTCAGGTGTCTGAGCAGTGTTGTCCATAGAGTGGAGAAGATCAGAAGGGGCTTCTTTTGGCAAGGCGATGAAAATAAGCAAAAATTCCACCTGGGGGGGGGGGGGGGGGGGGGGGGGGGGGCGTGGGATTTTTTTTTTTTTTTTTTTTTTTTATAATTATTTTTTTATGGAAGGTAACGGCTACACCAGGAATTGAACCCTGGATCACTCACCCACACTACACCGTTTCCACCAGCTCATCTAATGAGAGGAGACTAAGGAAGAGGGGGATTTGGTAATAAGGAATCTGAAATCTATGAACAGCGCCATAGTTAGGGAAGTGGCTGTGGAGGTTGGGGAAGAGGACGACTTCTAGAAACCCATAATCAGAGGCAAATATGGTGAAGATGAGGGAGGATAGTTCCCAATTTTCTGTGATGTATAGATCATCAGGCATATGGAAAGTGATTCTTAGAAGTATTACCACATTTGAAGCAACATTTCCTGCATTTCGGGAGATGGGACTCAGGGGAAGTTTTGTTTGGACAAGTGGTGTGGAGACTTGGCTCTACAAGACAAGTTCCCTAAGCCCTTCTCTTTGGCCTTCATGTTAAAATCCTGATATGTTTGTTTGCATCCTTCGTAAGGAAAGTGGTCATGGTATTCCATAATGGTAATGGTGGTTGTTACGGCCACCACCATGACTGTTACAATATGGGCCTTAATGGCCATTCCTGTCTTCTTCTTTCTTTCATTTTTTTTTTTTTTTTTTTTTTTTTTTTTTTTTCCCTGTAAAAAAACCAAAAAAACCTAGTGCCCACTACAGGTAATTTTTTCTACAGCGATCGTTACATAATGTCCGTTATGGCCGTTATGGCACACCTTGGAAGGGGTATGGGCCTCAACCCTTAGAAGAAACCTTGGGGAGGAGGAGAGGGAGGAGCTGTCAAGCCTTTTCCCCCTATTCTACGATGCAGATATGGATGGCAATTGTAGGGACATGTGGGTGTGGAGTCATGACAAATGGGGCATTTCTTGGTCAAATCTCTCTATCTTGCTATATCTGCCAGCTCAAATCCAAGCATCCAGGACCCTTTGCATTGCATTTGGAAGTACAAAGCTCCCCGAAGTGGCATTGCCTTTGCATGGTTAGCCTGAAAAAAACAACAAGATCCTCACTATAGACAATTTGTAGGGCGTTTCATGACTAGTTTCTTAGCCAAATTGTTATTTGCATAATGTTATCATTGAATGGAACTAGGTAGTTTTGGGAGTTGCCGTGGGTCAGCTTTTGGGGGTTCGGGGGTTTGTTTGTATGCTGTCTTGGGGTTGACTTTAAGGGGGGGGGGGGGGGGTAGGGTGGGGTAGGGGACTAGCATTATCCAGGTTACAAAGGACGACATTGTACCGGGAGTTGTTGGCAGCAGCAGCTTCTTCCCCCCCCCCCCCCCCCCCCCCCCCCCCCCCCCTTATGTCATTGATTGGAGGCTATCAATGTTTAACCATTATAAATAAATAAATAAAAATTCACAGGATGGTTATAGATTTCTTTAATTGTTGAGTAAATGATTAGTCAAATTATTAGAAATTACGAGTCATTAAGATTCTAATTAAAATTAGAGCTTTGCTAATCCCACATGTGTGCAATAAAGCTCATGGACACACCACGTATGCAAGCATGGCACAATAGGTCCAGGATCCAATCCATCCATCAGAGGAACCACTATATTGATGCCCTCACCCAAGAATTAGGTTGATCCACTGGTCAGGTGGGCCACAGTTTGCAAAAAAAATTGTGGCCCTGAAAAACATCTCAGAAGTTTTCTAACCCCATACATCTGTTTACAATATTGGCATCCACGTGCTGATTGGACCGGATTATATTTTTGTAAAATGTCGGACCAACTTGATGGATGGATTAGATATCGAATGTTATGACATGCCGGTAGATGTGTGGTGTGACATGTACACGTGCTTTAGTGCATACACGTGTGCTTGGCAAAGCTGTTAAAATTTTGAAGTTGTAAAACCTGGCATTTCTTAAACTGTTTTTAAGTGTCTGGGTAACTTCATGGAGCGGCAAGGCATACAAATTTAGTATATGTTTATTGCCTAGGAACTTGATTTCTGTGCTCATATGCATGTGTGCTCATGTGCAATTTATGACTTGCTGTGGTCCATTTATATATTTATTTTATTAAAATTATTTAAGTTTTAATTTATTGTGCCGATGTCCCATATTCGCCTCATCATTGACTGTGGGGTTTTCCGTGTGAGACAATTAGGGGGTGGGAGTGGCATGACTAGTCAAGCTGAAAGTGGTGTTGTTGCAAGAAGAATTACTGGGGGTCTTAATGCATCAGGAAACTACAACAGGTCCACATATGCTCAGCCCATGAAAACGGGCACATGTTTCGGTAGTCCAGACCTTTGAACTGACGGGCACCACCTTGGACAGGGAAGGCTTTGAAATCTCCCAGAGCGGAAGATCCTAGTCCTTCAATCAGTGCACTACAAATACATCGTCAAGAAAAAAAAAATACATTGATGGTTCATAAGGCCAAGATTGGATTGCTAGGATCTCCAAATATGGAAGGGTAGATGTTGGATGGCTGGGCTGCTCTAATCTGGAAGATTTTGGGGACTTACCATCCATGTTGGCCCACTTAGTTCAACGGTCTGGATAAATACTCATCCTGGATCTCAATCATTGGGGCCCAGTAAATCGTCTCATTGCAATCATACGAAGACAATCAGTGCTGTCTAAAATTTCATTTATCAATCCATCCAAAAGCATTGCACTTCTCTTCCTAATAATTTATTGTACTCCCTGCACAGGTCCGCCGCGTTCAGAGTTTGGTGGAGATGCTCGATGTCCTAAAGGCAAGAAACTCAAACCCATTCAGCAGTAGCAGTAACTCTGTGTCTGTGACAACCAAATGGGAGACATTCGATTCTGGGGTCGGAAGCCTGAGTGCCCCACCTCCAATGCCATCACCGACGAAGATAACCCATGACTGGGAACAGTTTGAGTAGTAGCCCAATGTTCTCCAATCTTCTGGTTTGTTCAAATTTCTCAAGTAATATACATCATATGTGAACTACACGAACAGTGCTTTTGCTTTCCTGGATTGCTCTATTTCTCACTTACAATCTGTAGATAGAAGGCATCTGTCGAACTACAATCAATTGATGTACATATGGCTCGGAAGTGTTCGGTTTTAACATATTGTAATGGCTTGTACTGCTTAAAATGTAGAGGAACTATATGTAAATCTTCTATCTGAGGATATGTATGGTAGGGCTGTCCATGGGTTTGGGTTTGGGTCCTATAGTACCCGTGCTCGGGCTAACTAGGTCCGGGTCTAGTTAAACACCCAGACCAGATCTGATTAGGCTTGGCTACTCATTGGATCTAGATTTCAAGATGGGTTCGGGACAAATAAGAGCATTAACATGGTTGGGCCCACTTGATGGATGGATTAGATTGCACACAGATGTGCTACTTTAACATATGGGTGGTGTGTAAATTGGGGCACTCTTATGTGTGTGTGGCTTAAGAAAGCTCATTTCTTTTGCCAGAATTATATATTTACACACACACACACACACACACACACACACACACACACCAACCCAGAGTTGATTAGACCCAACCTGAGCCAACTTTAACCATGTCCATCATGTGGACCCAACCTGAACCCGACAAGACCCGATTCCTTAATGGATCCAAATAATGGGGGCGAAGACCCGTTTTGGGTTGGCCCCATCCGTTACCCACAGGTCCAGGTATCCATTGACAATCCTAATGTATGGTGTCAGTTTGTACAAGTAGAGTTCATGGTTCAGTGATCTGAACCATTCATCTGATGATAGGTCATGACCAAAAAACATCCTGGATGCAGACGGTTATGACAATAGAAATAATCAATAACTGATTGAAAAGACTGTTCACATTCAACACTACAAACCAATAATCACATGGCTAGTTTCTTCCAATCCGGGGGCAATTTGGGGCATGATCCTCTATGGTGGGTCCCATTGGATCAACAATCCAGATCACTGAAGCATGGGCTCCATTTTTACACATGCACTGCCCAAGAATACTATACATATGGTCTGATCAAGGTCCTTATAATTCCTCTTAAGATTTAAATTCTTCCTATGTTTATTGAATACAAGCGGATTTGGGACTTCTTTCCTGTGGAAGTAGAATCTGTTTGGGATGTGATTGCTCGGCCTCACGGAATCAACCTCTGAGGAGTTTGGCTGTTGGTGTAATTCGGGGTTGTAGTTGAACTTTGTTGTGTATAGTCGTACTTCTCTCCTTGTCCAGCCAGTGCATACGCTTCTTCTCCATGCGCTGCATCGTCCCCAATCAAGAGCTGTTCATCAGACATACGCAATGGTATGAACTTTCGAATGATTAGTAGGATGATGGATGTAACAACGACGTTCCAGCCGATCACGAAGCTTGCGCCGACCAGCTGCTTCAGGAACTGGATCCCTCCTGTGCCCCCATAGAAGGCCCCTTTGGAGTTGGTCACTGGCAGGAACATGCTGGAGAGTGTTGGATGTGCGAAGAGGCCTGTAAGGGCCCCACCCAGGGTTCCGGCAACAGCATGCGTATGCAGGATGCCGAGCGTGTCGTCGACCTTCTGAAGCAACTGCCACCTCTTATTCAGAGACATCATGGTGTACCAGGGTATGCTCCCGGAAGCGATGCCCATGACCAGCGCGGCCCATCCCTGGACAAGGCCTGTAAATCAAGATTGCAGAATGTCAGTAAGGAGGAATTATAGGGTCCTGATAAATCGGATTGGAAGACCTTAACCACAATGGTACCCCAACCATGGTGGGGCCCACCAGATCAGCTGTTTGTATCGTTGTAATTCACCTGCAGCTGGAGTGATGCAGACCAGTCCGGTTATCATTCCTTGGATGGCTCCGATCACCGATGGCTTCCCAAAGACAACAACGTCCCAGCAAGTCCAGACCAAAATACTGGTAGCGGTGCAGATGTGGGTGTTCAAGACAGCAATCGAGGAATCGACGTTTGCGGAAAATGGATCTCCGCCATTGAAACCGGTCCACCCCATCCATAAGATCCCGGCCCCAGCCAGAGCCAGCAAGAGATTGTTTGGCAGGAATTCGTCCCTGTCCTTTTTAAGTCTTGGCCCAACCTGCAACAAGATTTACGCCGAAAGCTATGAATCACAGGTATGGATATGACTTGGATTTTTCAGAAAGGGTTAAATAAAATGACTCCTTTGCATGATGGTGGATTTGAAGAGGTGATTTACTGCACACCTCCACAAAATCTGGGCCATTCATCTGGTGGGGCCATGCATGAGTTGAGTAAAGATCGGTCTGATTTTTCTCCAACCATCTAATGGTCTCACATACTCGGGTTGGCATGATTTTTGATCTGGCCATGTTCCGATGGACTTGCCTGTAGCCAGGAACTTCCCATGGTCGGAAGTTATGTGGGGCCCATAGAAATGCCGGTGACAAATACATTAGGACAGGAGTCCAAAAATCAGGCAGATCCAAAACCTCAGTGGACAACACCACACGCCCGCCAAACAGTTAAGTACGGAAAAATCAACTGTTCAAAGGGATATTACCGCTCAGACAAACTGTAAGAGTACAAATATCATCATGATACAAAACTTCTGTGACCGTCACATAAGTTTTGGATCTGCTTGATTTTTGGACTCCTGAACTATTATCAACTTCTTGTGGCGGGAGGCACAGGCAAGTCAAGTCCGGCATGTTCATGGTGGGTCCACCAGATGAATGACCCAGATCTCACAATTCACCTGATCATTTCTCAAGAACATGGATATGGGTCGAGAGGCACAGTCGATACACCCCCACTGTATCTTGTATCCATATAAAGTTACAATTCTACTGTGGCGAATCCCATACCCAATAAGCTGCTGTGAAGCCTGCGGCCCCTGATGCGACATGGACAACATAACCGCCGGAGTAGTCCATGATTCCCCAGTGGAAGAGAAAGCCACCACCCCATATGCTGAAGGCAACCACACTGTAAGAGAACGTCACCCACAGTGGTACGAACACCATCCAAGCCTTAATGTTCATGCGGCCCAGCAATGCCCCAGCAAGGAGCACAACAGTGATTGCAGCGAAAACGTACTGGAAGAAGACCATGGAAGCTGTGGGGTAGAAAGGTTGAACGGCTGGTGTCTCGATGGTCCCATTAGCGTAGTGGTGCTCCGTTGCGGGCAGCAATGCCTGTGTTATCAAGAAGTCCTGGGACGTGGCGAGGCCTGCTTTGCCCCATAAGGGAATGAGGCGATGGCCAAAGGACATCTTGTAGGCCCACAGGATCCAGCATGGCATGACGGCCGCAAAGCCGAAGAGGGCCATGAAGGCAGAATTGAGGGCCCACTTCTTTTTGACTAGGCCTGCGTAGAGGATGACGAGGCCGGGCATGCCTTGCATGCCGACGAATGCAGCGGAGATCATCTGCCATGCGTTGTCGCCCTTGTTTAGCCAATCTGGGACGTTGGTGGAGTTGGCGACGGCCTGATAGGCCGTCGGGACCACCGAGGCGGATGCCATTGCAGCAGCTGGGCTGGGGCTTGGGCTCTGCTCAAACTCTACACAAATGCATTCATGTATAAACAAGGAGGTTGGAATCTTTAAAATACTGATACGAAATGATATTTGCACCCTTGTTTTTTGATGACTGCACCTCTTTTGTAGTCGTTGACTAGCACTTCTGAGTCCACACTCTCGGGGTCCTTGCTCTTACCCGAGTGGTAGACTCCCCAGAGTTGCAACACTGGGTCAAGGGTTCGAGTACCCACAGTGGTGAAATCCTACGGCGTGCGTGTGTGAGGTGTGTGTGCGTGTGTAAAAAAAAATTAAAAAAGTCTACACTCCCACATACGTGTGATGCCTGCTGCACCGTGATGTACGGATCTTATCCACACCGTCCATCCATTGTTTCCTATCATTTTAGGGCATAAGCTCAAAAATGAGGCAGATCCAAGGCTCAAGTGACAAAAATGAGGCAGATCCAAGGCTCAAGTGAATTACAGCTCAAAAATGAGGCAGATCCAAGGCTCAAGTGAATTACAAAAAGGGGATTAAACTCTTATCGTTGAAAACTTCTCAGGGGCCACATAAGTCTTGGATGGAGCTGATATTTGTGTTCTCTCCTCATCCGGGTCTATGTAACTTTATAAATAGGTTGGATGGCAAATAAACATCACGGTGGGCCCTAGAAAAGTTTCAACGGTGAGAATCATTATCACCATTGCTTCCTGTGGTGTGGTTCACTTGAGCCCCAAAATGATACGATAAAATGGATGGACGGTGTGGATAAAACACATACATCACGGTGGCCACTCAAAGCTCCTGACGAATGGGTAGGACGCAATCCGCGTCTTTTTGCAAAAGGTGATTGTAACGGTGGGGCCAACCTGTCCTATGGGTTGGATATCATACACATGACACGTAGGCAATTACTAGCGAATCTGTCGTGTGCTATCAAAAATAGGGGGTGTGAAGCATTTCTCGGTTGAAAGAAGGGGTGGGTCATTAAAACAAATGGGGCCCACGTCGTAAATGTATCACATCCAACGTTCCCATCAGGCCTGAAAGTCAGCTCGATCCAAAATTATAGTGGGCCCCAACATAGAGACAAGGTGGGAGGGAACCGCCACCCTTGATTTTCGCAGGGGCCCACCACAGTTGCAGATTTTCAGCACAGCCTTATTTTTCTGTTGACCCTTAATCCATGGCAGATGAAGGGTCTGGACGGCCTAGATTATCTGCACACAACATAGTAGCCTCAAGACGAATCAAGGGTGTGGGCGTCCTCCTTCAACTTCTTCGTGTGCTTGCCAATATGAGTTTCCGCTAGGGCTGATTTTTGGGCCCAGATGGTAAAGCGAGGCGATGCACATGATGGACGGTTTAGATTTTGTGAATATGTCACGTGTGCTGCTCTTATGCCCCGAACTACAGTAGCTAGGGTTCTCCCGAGTTCCACTGGAGCGAACCTATGAAAATAGGAGAATTTTCCTACTGTACGACCCATTTATGGCCCAATAACTTTTTTATGCCTGCTTAATTTTAGCTCCCATGAATAAGCCCTTGCTGTACAGACAGCTTTTCACAGGTCAAAAATGCCCATACTTTATCAATTTCACTCCATTCACTCCCTTACACTCAAATACACGTCTGAGCTCATCTCTGTCATTCCTATTCCTTCTTTTCACCCATTTTCTTGATTAAATCTCCATAGAATCTCCATCCTACTATCACATTACGTCTCCATATTCCATTCTACTCAAGGCTACCTGCATTCGTTTTCTGAGAGGACGTGGATGTATTGATAAATGTGAAATCTTGTAGGCTTTTCTCTGAAGAATGTGTTTCACATCAATGCACTTTTCTTCTTTTTCTCGAATACAGATTTCACTGATACGGCGGCTGTGGGAGGTAAAGACGTTTAAATTCTTAAGAAATTACCTAGAAGTTTATGGTCAATTTTATGCATTGCTAAGTCAATTTTACATGGTTATCCAATAAACTTCAAGAAGTTCGCGGTCAATTCGACAAAGTTTCGCGATCAATTTCACTTAGTTCCCGGTCAATTTACTGAATTGATCGGTCAACTTCATGCACCACTTGGTCAATTTCACGCATTTTACCTTCAAATTGTAGTGCATTTTTGTAATATGACTATGAATTTGTAATACCTTTTTTGTAATACGAGTGTAAATGTTATATATTGAATACATTTGTTGCTTTATTTGAAATTGCCAATTTCTTACCACTATGATTCAAATTTTCAATAAGACATTCATTTCACGGTCAATTCCATGCATTTCACGGTCAATTCCCTTCACTTTACGGTCAATTCCATGCATTTCACGGTTAATTCCATGTAATTCCCCCTCACGTAACGGTCAATTCAATCCATTTCGTGGTCAATTCCCTTCACTTCACGGTCATTTCCATGCATTTGACGGTCAATTCGCTTCACTTCACAATCATTTCCATTCATTTCACGATCAAATCCCTTCACTTCACGGTCAATTCAATTCCCTTAGGGCGCATTTGATTTTGTATATCAGGGAAATACCCTTGAAAAAGGTCATTATTACCTTTTCACCGTGTTTGAAATTTCAAATGCATTTTCGTTTCAAAAATTGGTCCGAAAAATCTGACTTACATTTGTGGACCCCACTGTGATGTGCATGACATGATCCACACCATCCATCTATTTTATCAGAAGATTTTAGGGCCTAAGTCCAAAATTAAACAAATGCAATCCTCAAGTGGCCCATACCAAAGGAAACAATGGCCTTAAACGTCCGCCATTGAAAGTTATTTTGTTTATTGGGCCCACATTAATGTTTATTTGTCATCCAATCTGTTCATGAAGTTATAAAAACATTGATAAGGGGTAAACAAAAATATCAGCTTCATCCAAAACATCTGAGGGTCACATAAAGTTTTATATGGCAAGCATCCAATTTCCACTGTTTCCTGTGGTGTGGTCCACTGGAGCTTTGGATCTACCTCATTTTTGGTTCATGACCTAAATGAGGCTGACGTATAGGATGAACGGTGTTAATACATCACGTACATCACAATAGGCCCTGTATTCATTTGGCAGCTATCCTGGGTTTTAACGCTAAAAAGTTAAGCCGTCAACGTCGGCGCAAGAAACAATACGGTAATTACCTGGTAAGTAATTATTACTTATTTACCAGGTAATTACCTCTTCCCTCAAAAATCAAACAGGCCCTTAAGTTCACTCACTCTGCGGTCATTTTCAATCACTTCAGGATCGAGAATTACTTGTGAATTACTGTGTCCTACTTTGTGAATTACTTACCACACTATCAACCCATGCGTTTTTCTCCCATATGGTCCTGAACCAAACAAATTCCGTCGAATTTTGTTTGCGTTGGCCCAACTATCCATTCATGCAGTTCGTCCTCCGATATTACCCTAAATGGATCAATCTTAGCTTGGAAGGGTATCGGAGAAGTACACAATTCTCTCAATTTCTCAGTGTCGGCGGCATTGCTTGGTGTTGTTTGAATGGCAAAGATGGAAGTGAATGGAGAACGCTTGTAGACAGATGGCTTCACCACCCTCTTAGTTCTCCTCTTATATACTGGATTGGAATGCAGTGATTTCTCACATATATCAATGTCTAACGCATCTGAGTGTTGAACATCCACCTCTCCGTTCCCCTGATCCCTACATTCCAATTCTTCATCCTCCTTCTCAAACTCTTCCTTCTCCTTCTCTAACTCATTCTCCTTCCAAAACTGCATATTCTCTATAAGAAATGCCTTCATCTGTTTCTTCAACTCCACCTTACCCTCCTCCAACTCTTCCTTCTCCTTCTTCAATACTTTATTTTTTATCCTCAGTTCTTCCTTCTCCCTTATTAGCATTTTTCTTTCCATCTTCAAAACCGACCTCTCATTCAACTCTTCAATCTTTAACCTCAATGCTTCTTTCTTTTTTAGTTCTTTAACCTCAACTCTTCTTTCTCTTTTAGCATTAGTTCTATCTCCTTACGTACTACTTCTCTCTCCCTCTCCATTGATTCTTCTCTCTTTTAGTGTGCGTTTCCTCTCATCGAATTGTTTTTCCTTTAGCTTCAACTCTTCCCTATCTCTCTCCAACTGAATCCTCTCCGCCTCCAACTCCTCCCTATCCTCCCTCGTCTCCCCAGTCAATTACAATCTCGCTCCCTCTCCCTCTCCCTTATCACCACTCTCTTCCTCTCCTCCCTTTTCTCCCTCTCCCTTCCCGATCTCTCTTCCATACTTCATCATCTTCATCTTTAATGCCCTACAAAATGAAGTAATGTATGTATCAATTATATAACATGTCAAAGTAAATATAAAATATCAACATAAAAGAAGACTTTTGTGACATCTTACGTCAAATCTATCATGGACCAAACGAATGGCCTCTGTCTCCAGCTCTTCCAATGGTATGCTCTAAGATAAGAACTATCTCAATCTGCAGAGAATATCTTTATTTTCATGTATAGAACATATATATATATATATATATATATATATATATATATATATATATATATATATATATAGTTCAATGAGTGACCACTTAGCTTCATAGAAATTGACTTACATCTTCACTCTCTAGTATTTGATGAATCTTCTTATACCTTCAACCCTTCCATCCCCGATATTGTATGAATTTTGGAATTTGGGAAGGAACGTATGAAATGATACATTCTCGGAGAGCCGGTACTGTCTCAAGGGCCCATATCTATTACAATGAATTGACAAGATGATCTTAAATAAATATAATTTTGTATTAACTATAAATTAAAATAGACAAGAAAAAATCCTTACTTGTAGGGAAAATATGCAACCGGTGACATTGTAATGAAGCCCATGCGATGCTATCAAGGCACTCTCGATCCTTTCGGTCATCGTCTGGAAGGTCAAATTACCCCAAGGGTAGATATTAAAGTTTTCCAACAAGTCCACAAGGTTGATAAAAATCGGTTCCCCTAACAAACCACTCTACACATAATATTAGGGCTACCTTCACAACATCTTCATGCTTATTGCTATCAACTATCATATTAAATACCTCTTGTACATGTTTCTTTAGGATAAGATATTCATTGAAGTATTTCTCTTTTATTGACTTCTTCGAACGATAGTTATTGGGTATGGAGAGGTCACCAGTCTTCAACCCTGTTATTAAGGTGAAGTCCATCTCGAAAATTTTTGCATGGTTCCCCTGTATCTCGAATACAAGATTACCTATATATCTCTCAATAAGTGAGTGAAACAATGCTCCTATAAACCTAAATGATGGAATGTGCAATAAAAATGAGAATGAGGTCTGCCTAAATATATTTAATCTACTGTTATTCTTCTTCAAACCACTCTTCACACTATCAAACCACCGTATTAAAGAACATCTGCATGATAGGGTGGGGGCCGACTCGTCAAATCCCTTATGTAAGGGTTTGTCATCTGCAAGGATGAATTGGAAATTATATCAACGATAACATTCAATATTTAACGAAGCATAATGTGAAAGTTGACTTGTTGTAGTGAAAAATCATAAAGTATGGTGTGAGTTTGCCGAGTCGGCGGTCAATTTTTGGCGAATTCCAAATGAAAGTACAAGACTTATAAGTGAATTTTCACAAATTTTGGCATGTTTCACTCATTTATCAGTCAATTTCATGAAGTTGTCGGCAAATTTATACAAGGTTGTCGGTAAAAAAAATGTCAATATTAAGTAGTTATCGGTCATTTTGACGAATTCCATGTTAAAGTGGTCGATTCATAGGTGACATTCAACAAGTCTGGGGCTAATTTCACTAAGTTATTGGTCAATTTTCCGAGTTATATGTTGCATTTTGGCTGGAAAACGTCGTGAAATTGGTCGTGAGTGAATTTGACTGAGGACTGAAAATGACCGTTAAGTGAAGGGAATTGACCGTGAAATGCATGAAATTGACCGTGAAGTGAAGGGAATTGTCTGTGAAATGAGTGGAATTGACCGTGATGTGAAGGGGATCGTCCGTGAAATGCATGGAATCGACCGTGAAGTGAAGGGGAATCGTCGGAATTGACTGTGAAATGCATGGAATTAACCGAGAAGTGAAGGGAATTGACTGTGAAATGAATGGAATTGACCGTGACGTGAAGGGAATTGACCGTGAAATGCATGGAATTAACCGTGAAATGAAGGGAATTGATCGTGAAATGAATGGAAATGACCGTGAAGTGAAGGGAATTAACCGGAATTGACCGTGAAGTGAGTTATATGTTTCTTTGCAGTTGTGAGTCGAATTTCACTTAGTCCTCAGTCAATTCCATTCACTTTACGGTCATTTTAAGTCAGTTCACGGTCATTTTAAGTCAGTTCATGGTCAATTTAACTCAGTTCATGGTCATTTTAATTCAGATCACGGTCATTTTAACTCAGTTCACGGTCATTTTAGCTTAGTTCACAGTCATTTTAGCTCGGTTCACAGTCCTCATCAATAACTCAGTGGGTCCTCGGTCTATTAACTCAGTCAGTGCTCGGTCTTCGTTTAGTTTCACATCTCATTTCGTTCTTTGTTTTAAAAACCCTCAATGTGGGCCATTTGAGCATTAACTTTGCTCATTTATCAGGACATGTCATACCATTCAGTGTTTTAAAAAAATGAAAATGGATTGTGAATCGTGCACATATAGTATATAATATAGTGGAGATCATAAAAGAAAGCAAGGATTTGAATATATCGACTGTTTGAAGCTTCTTAGATGGGGGGGGGGAATGACATGTGTGGGGTGCGTATTCTCGACCAAATAAAGGGAGAGAGGGGGACCATTTTCGTCGGGGGACCATTTTCGTCCTATCTTGGATTCATAAAAGTCGAAAATAACATGTGTGGGGTGCGTATTCTCGACCAGATAAAGGAAAAAGAAGAAAGCAATAAAGGAAGATTTTTACTGCTAGAGTGGGCAATCACAAAAAGAAAGAAGTAATAAGAAAATGAGATTCTTTAGCTAGAATAACGATAAGGAGAGTAAAAAAGAAAAAACTAAAATTTAAAAGGAGATGTGGTCGACTGAATGTGAAAAAGCTGTCCGTACAGCTCTGTCTTATTCTGGTAGCTAAATAAGTGGCTTTAAAAGGCTCTTAGGCCATAAATGAGTCGTACATTAATAAAAAAAACTCTAAAAGTAGGGAGTGGATTAGCTGTTATCGAAGTTTTTGTAGAGGTCCCACCTTTTTGTAGGCCCCAGAAGGTTTGGATGATGCTGATACTTGTGTTTTTCACTTCATCCAGTCTATTTGACCTTATCAACGGATTGGATGGAAATAAACATCGGAGATTTTCTTACAGGGGGCCTGGGAAGTTTTTAAAGGCGTGCGTTCAATCAGCACCGTTTCCCGTGGTGCCGTCCACCTGAGATTTGGGTCTACTTAATTTTTAGGGCCACTCCCTAAAATGACCTGGAGAAACGGATGGACAGTGTTGATATACAATACATTCATCAAGGTGGGCCCCACTGTAAGGGTAACACCCACTGATGTGTTATCCAGGTAACAGCTAATCCTGGACATGCGGATTCTTAAACGCGGTTTTCGTGAGATTCTTACGGGACTCTGAAAGGTAATAGAATAATGATTTGAGGATGCTCTTATAGCTGGCCTTAAAAGTCAATGTCAATGGTTTTATTAGTCTACATAAGGAGACAAGAGCCGTCAAAACTGGTGGGACAGCTTCTTTAAATTTTGCATTGAATGTTCTGTACGCTAGTGCCATTTAGTCTTCCCTAATTCAAGGGCCCGGCTGACAGGGACCCATATCGTAAAGTTAGGGTTGCGTGGGTTGCCTGATTTATGTTATGAATCTGGATCGTCAATCTCAATCTCGAGCGAGTTGTTCTGGGGTGGGTTCGGATCCTTTGAAGACTATCTGTTACCATCAAATATAGAAATGAACGGTCTTAGTAATGGTGTGGTGGATACGCATCCTGGCACATGAATAGACCTTATTGAATTACTTAATCAAATCTTTGTTGTCAATGAGTACTGCAAAATTCCTAGGAATCTATATTATAGCAAATAGAGCATCGTATACTGGGGCATGTTTGATTTTTTTTTAGAGTAAAGGTAAATGCACGGAAAATGGGCAATAATTATTTCTCCTAGGTAAATGTAACTACCGCACCGTTCCCATTTGACTCTTACTTTTTCAAATACTAAAATGGAAGATGCTGCCAAATATATGTAGGGCCCACCGTGATGTATGTAGATTATCTACACCATTCGTCCATCATGCCTAATGATTTTATGCATGAGCCAAAAGAATAAGGTAGATTCAAAGTTCAAGTGGACCAAACCATATTAAAAATGGATTTGAACATTCACCATTAAAAACTTCTTGGTCCCACTGTTTACTTCTGTGTGAGCCACTTGAATGTTAGATTTGCCTCATTCTTCGGCTCATGCATCAAAATGTTTTGGTGAAATGTATACACAATGCAGATATGTTGTATACATGACGATAGGGCCCACAAATTTATATCAGTTTATTTTTCGAAGCAAGAATTGGAAAAATCAATTGGGGGGGGGGGGGGGGGGGGAGTGGTTAAATTTATTTATTTATTTATTTATTTATTTATTTAAGGCAAAGCATGGAATCACAAAAATAAAAATGTCTTCCTTTAAATTTCTTTTTTTAAAAGGTAGTGATACTCAAAGACTTGTGGACACCCCACCCGTTAAACGTAAGCACTACACTATGGTGAGAACATTATTTGGGACGCTTGGCCGGTGAGCCCAACACCAGCCAGCTAGCTGATGTCAAGGCTAGGTGGCCCTCACCATGATGTATGTGGTTTATCCACTCCGTCCATCCATTTTTTCCGGCTCATTTGAGGGCATGAGCTTAAACAGTAGAGATTGAATGATTACTGTTAAAAACTTTTTTGTGGCCATGGACGCTTTGGATTGGGCTGATATTTGCTTTCTCCCTTCATGCATGTCTTTGTTAGCTTATCAACAGTTTGGATGGCAAATAACATTACAATGGCTCCCTAGTAGTTTTTAATGGTGACGTTCAATCGATATTGTTTTCCTGTGGAGTGGTCCACCTGTGATTTGGATCTGACTCGTTTTTGGGCTTATGCTTTAAAATATGATGACAAAATTGATAAAGGGGATGGATTAAACTCATACATCATGCCGGGGCCCACAGAACCTTGACACCAGCTTGCAGATGGTGTTGGGGTCATTAGTCAAACCACTATTTGGTACACATCAAGGTGGCCCCCTCCCCCCCAGAAGATAAGGGTGGCATCCTCTCTCACCTGTTTCGACCTCATATATGAATTTTTTTTTTTTTTTTTTTTAAAAACAAAACAAAAAAAAAAAAAAAAAAACAAAAAAAAAAACAGAATTTTAAAGGATGGCCACGTGAAAAATCAAGGGTGGAGCCCCTCTTAACTCTTTCAACTCTTATATTTGAAAAATGGAATTTTAAAAAGCCCATCCCTGATTTTTTTAAGGGCCCACCGTGATGTGCATGTGAAATCCATTCCAACCATAGACGTTATACAAAAATTTAGGCATGGCTCCAAAAATTAGGCAAATATGTGGGCCACACCAAGGGATATAGTGTGGAGGGTGAGCATACCATGTATACTATTTCAGATTATGTGACTTGCTAAAAATAATGTGTCAAAAACAGTAGGTAATATTAAGAAAAATAAATAAATAATAAAATAAAATAAGAAATGATGATTTATTTGTTTGAGTCAAGGTGTGATTAGGTCACTCAGCTTAAAACCAAATATGCCATCCTTATACCACATCCCAAGTGCAACAGGAATCTTAGACAATTGGCCTCTAGGATACAATGAATATTACCCGCTTCTAATAGTGCACTCGTCCAACATGTAAAATTTAATCAAAGTGAGGTGACTTTTTTTTTTTTTTTTTTTTTTTTCTAAACACACGCGCACACACCCCCACACACTCACGCGGAAGTGGAATTTCATCACCTATGGGTACTTGAACCCTTGACCTGGTGTTGAAACTCCTTAGACTCTACCACTCGAGCAAGAGTAAGGACCCCAAAGTGAGGTGACTTGGCAACAAACTCAGTTTGCAAAACATTACTAAAGTAATGAATTAATTCGGAAAAAGAGTTTGTCTATATATAAACCACGATTATGTGCTTAAAGCACTGCTTCAAATGTGTTGGATCTATTGAGTTTCAACTCAATTGGTGCGACCATCCGAACAAACGCATCCCTGGTTTGAAATTTGTGCAAAATTGACAGGTTTGAGTATACTCGCAGAGCGCATAACAAAAACCATTAGCGTGCATTGTATAGAAATGATTCAACCCATTTCTTGGCAACAAACTCAGTTTGCAAAACATTACTGAACTAATGAATTAATTCAGAAAAGGAGTTGGTTTATATATAGACCACGATTATGTGCTTAAAGAACTGCTTCAAATGTGTTAGATCTATTGAATTTGAACCCAATTGGTGTGACCATCTGAACAGACGCATCCCTGGTTTGAAATTTGTGCAAAATCAACAAGTGTGAGTATACTCACAGAGCGCATAACAAAAACCATTAGCATGTGCATCGTAAAGGAATGGTTCAACACAAATGGCGATTCCTCCTTAGCAGTTTAAGCCTTATACAAAGCACGTACATGAGAATTTTTTGATTCTTTATGATGTGGGAAAGGAGAACTACACTAAAAACAAAAGGTTAAACTATGAATTTTAAAACAAAATTATTTTAAAAAGCCTTTTTAAAATACAACATAGCTTACCTGAATCATGAATTGAATTGATTTTTGACCCTATGTTTAATATTAAGTTATACATTTTAAGTGGAATCTTGTACCATAGTCCATATGGAATCGTATACCTGAGTCATGAATTGAACTATTTCTTAGCCTATGTTTAATATTAAGTTATACATTTGAAGTGGAATCTTGTACCATGGTTCATTTGAGATTTGGATGTACTTTATTTTTTGGATCATGCCTTAAAATGAGTTTTAACTATAGATTGACAATATGGGATGTAGTTACATACATGCCGGTGGTCCCATATATAGTCAGGAATCATCACAATAATATACGTGCCTTAAATCCACACTGTCCAACCATTTTTAAAGCTCATTTTAGGGCATGTTCCAAAAAATATATTATACCTAAATCTTAGGTGGACCACACACTGCAAACAATTATGATTGAATCCCCACCATTAAAAACTTCATGTTATCCACGGAACGCTTATTTGCCATTCAATCGGTTGATAAGGTCGCAAAGACCCGTAGGAACAGACCACAGAAGTATCATCTTTATCCCGAGCTTTTGTAAACCACCGTGAGGTTTTAATGGTACGAGGAGTTTCAACACGAGGTCTTGGGTTCGAAACCCATAGGTGGTGAAATCTCACTGCGGCGTGCGTGGGTGTCCGTGTAAAGCAAAAAAAACAAAAAGGGTTAATGCGCAAGAATGCTAGGTGGGGCGACCGTGATGTTTGTGGGAATTCTATTCAGTCCATCCGTTTTTTATCTCATTTTCGTACATTAAACGATAAATGAGCGACCGTAATGTTTGTGAGAAATCCATTCAGTCCATCCGTTTTTTTTATCTCATTTTAGGACATTAAATGATAAACGAGCGACTCGAGAGGAAATAGTAGGGATTTAGTGAGCACCGTTGAAACAATCTTATGGCCATGAAAGTTTTGTATTAGGCCTCCTTATTCAGTTTATTCACTTCATCCCAGTGGGATTGACCTTAAAAACGGTTTGGATGGCATATAAACATAAAGGTGGAGCTCAGGAACGTTTCAACAGTAGGAATTTCTTTTTCCAATTTCCCCTCGCGTGACCCAGTTGAGCTTTGGATCCATCTCATTTTTGTTTCAATGATCTAAAATAAGCTCGAAAAATGGATGGACGGAGTGAATTTCTCAAAAACATCACGGTGACCCCATCCAACATCCTTGCGCAGGAACTTTCTTAGAAAGACTGTTCGGGAAATCCGCGTCAACGAGAGTCAACATCCTTACGTGAGAGTTACCGTCTTCCCAGGCCTACCTTGATGTTATGCCATCCAAACCGTTCATAACGTTTCTTCCGCTAGGCTGAAATGAAAAGATATATATTAGTCTGATTAGAAACTTTTGCGACTTCAATGGCAGGCGTTCAATCCCAACCATTCCTTGTGACCCGACTCTAGTTTTTAATGGTAGGCGTTCAATCATTGCCGTTCGAGTTCTGGATTTGCCTTATTTTCGAACTCGTGTCGTGTCTTATTATGAGCTGACGAAAGGACGGAATTCATTTCTCCCGGATATTACGGTAGACTCTTGGGAAGCGGAGTTCCTGGAAAGCCTTTCCCAGGAAGTTCCTGCGCAGGGAACGGAGGTGGAGCCCACGGTGATGTTTTTGAGAAATCCATACTGTTCATCCGTTTCATGAGCTTATTTTAGTAAGTGAGAGAAAAAGTGAGCAGGATGTGGTTAGAGAAATTCCTACCATTGAAACCTCCCTGGGTCTACAGTGATGTTTACATGGTTTACATGCCATTCATGCATTAGTAATCTCATTTCTACTGGGATGAACCGAAAACACAAATACAAACACAAATAAAAGCATGCATGATTCAAAACTTCCGTGGCTCATGAATATTTCATCTGGGACGTTCAATTCTCACGTTTTCGGCTCACTTGAATATTGGATCCGGCTCATTCTTGGAACCATTCCTAAAATGAGCTCATAAAATGGATGAGCAACATCACGGTGGACCCCACCTAGGTTACCAGTGCATGAAGTTCCTCCTCAAGGATTATAGTTGGAGCCCACTGCAATGTTTGTTAGAAATCCAACCGTCCATTCATTTTTGGAGCTCATTTTAGGACTTGCGACTAGAAATAATGTGGATCCAAAACTAAAATGGGCCACATGAGAGGAAACAGTGGGGATTCAGTTACAAGTTGAAATATTTATATAACCATGAAAGCTTTGTATCCGTACGAGGTTTTTGTTTTTTATTTTTATTTTATTTTATTTTATTTTTTTATTTATTTTACACACGCACACATACCCCCACACAGTCACGCATACTCGAACCCTAGACCGGAGTTGAAACTCCTGAGAGTCTACTACCCGAGCAAGAGTGAGGACCCATTGAAAATGACCTTATAAACGGTGTGTATGTCATATAAACATTAAAGTGGAGCGTGGAAATGTTTCAACAGTAGGCATTCCTTTCCCCAATGTTTTATCTCGTAGGGTTGACTTGAGTTTTGGATCTTTCTCATTTTTGGTCGCATATACTAAACTGATTTCGAAAAATGAATGGACGGGTAAGATTTCTCATAAACATCACGGTGGACCCCACCTTGCATCCCACTGGGTAACTTTGCAAAAGGCTCTCACAGGAAATCCACGTCCAGCCGCTTCCGCAAACTTCAACGCGGACTGGATACAACCCCACCTGGAGGGAGGAAGCGGATTGGCTGGTGTACCATTAGCTGATGTACTGACGTCAGCAAGTTCTTTGGTGCCATCGTTAGGTATGTGTTATATCCAAACCGTTCATCCATTACAAGTTGGACGACACCACAGAAAAGAGTCCTTCCACAATAGGAGAAGGGCAGCGTCCTCGCTGTCGGACCAGAACAAGAGATGGGAGCCAGTCGTTAGAGGGAAGGCTACGGTTCGTGGAGTACGATTCCCTTTTTCTAATTGGGCAGGGGAGCTGTCACCGCCAAGGCAATCACCCGAATCCCCCCCTAGCCCTGACCCAACCCGGGAACGGACCGGAGGGCAGAAAGTCCTAACGTTTTCCAACATTCAAATAAGCCAAAGTTGGATCGAAGACCACTGCTGCTCTTAGATCAAGCTTTAGGCAGACTTGAAAGATGTCCCAATTACTGAAAAATAAGACAGATCTAAATATCAATTGGACCACGCTGCAAAAAAGAGCAATGAGGTATTGAACTACTACCATTGAAACCTTTTTGGGGGTTACAGAAGTTTCAGATCGAAATTTCTTTTCCTCTTTATCCATGTATTTTTGACCTTATTAACAGATTGGATGGAAAATAAACATTATGGTGAGCCCTAAGAATTTTTTAATGGTGAAAATCATTATCCTGGCTGCTATTTTTGGTGTGGTCCATTTGAGCTTTGGATATGATTCATTTTTTGTGTAACATTCTAAAATGATCTCGAAAAATGAATGAATGGTGTGGATATAATAAATACATCATTGTGAGGCCCATGTAACTTTGATCTCCTTTGAACCGTCCGTACAACACGGAGCTCGAGGAGCATCGCGCTAGTCACACGTATCTACACCAGCTATATAGCTGGTGTGTGGTACACCAGCAAATTCGAAATCGGATTGCGTACTGAGTTACTCAGCACGGTCTTATCGTACTGAGTAAACTTTGTTGGGCCCACCGTAAACGTATCTGGTCTATCCACGCCGTCTATCTATTTTTCCATCTTATTTTAGGGGTTGAGACCAAAGTTTAAGCATACCCAGAGATCAAGTGGACCATACTATTGGAAACAGTTGGAATAATGACTTCCACTGTTGAAACCTTTCTAGGGCCCACAGTGATGTTTATTTCTCATCCAGCCTATTTATAAGATCACACAGATATGGATGAAGGGAAAACACAAATACAAGCTTGATCCAAAACTTCAGTGGCTCCCAAGAAATTTTCAACGGTATAAGTTCAATTCACTCGCCTAAAATTATCGGTTAAAATGGATGGACAGAGTGGATAAAATACATAAATCACAATGGACCCCACAGAGGGTACTGAGTTACGGACGTGGATTGCGTCCTACCCCCACCCGGACGGTAATCCGTCCGGGCAGGGCTCTGTGGAGCCTACCGTGATGTAACTGTTTTTTTAGAAATTTTAATATGTGAACCAAAAAATGAGGCAGGTCCAAGGCTTGAGTGGACCACAAAGTGGGAATTGAACGTCCACCATTAAAAGCTTTTTGGGAGCCGGATCAAGCTGATATTTGTGTTTTCACTTCATCCACGTCTACGTGGCCTTATGAATAGGTTTTATGGTAAAGAAAACATCACATGGGCCCTTAGAAAGGTTTCAACGGTGGGTGTCATATCAGTGCGGGTTTCCTTGGTGTGGTCCACTCAAGCCCTGAACCTGCCTCATTTTTTGGTTCACGTATTAAAATTTTCTGAAAAAATCGTTGGACGGTGGGATAAAACAGTTACATCACGGTGGGCTCCACAGAGCCCTGCCCGGACGGATTACCGTCCAGGCGGGGGTAGGACGCAATCCGCGTCCACTAAGTTACTCAGTATGTAATCCGCTTCCAGCAAATTCCCTTGGCTGGAGGGAAGCGGATTACGTAATGAGTCACCCAGTGTGCTTAAGCGTACTGAGTAAACTCCGTGGGCACCATGGATGTACGTGTCTTATCTATTCCATACATCCGTTTGCACATATCATTTTAGGGCATATTACCAAAATTGAATTATATCCAAAGGTAAAGTGGGCCACACCTAAGGAAACAGTGAGAATAATGATGTCCACAGTTGAAACCTTCCTAAGGCCACATTGATGTTTATTTTATCATCCAACCTGTTCATAAGGCCACACATAAATAGATGAAAGGAAAACACAAATATCAGCTTGATTCAAAACTTAAGTTTTCAACAGTAGCCGTTCAATTCACACAGTTTCCCATCGGGTGGTCTACTTGAGCTCTCAATATGCTTTAATTTTAGGCTCATGTACTAAAATGATCTGGTAAAACAGATGAATGGTGTGGATAAAACTCATAAATCATGGTGGCCCCATAAAGCTTATTAAGTATGCAATCGGCTTCAACCAGGAGTAGGTTTGATATAAAAGGTCCCAGCAGAGGTTCTGCCGAGCACACCATGGTGTATATGTTTTATCCACGATATCCATCCATTTTCCCAAATCATTTTGGGGCATGAGCCCAAAACTAAGGCAGATTGAAGGCTTAAGTAGACCACACCACAGGAAGCCGTGGGGATTGAACGCTCACCGTGGAAAAGTTACTAGAGGTTGTAGAAATTTGAATTCAAGTTAATGTTTATGTTTTTACTTGTTCTAGTTGTATGTGACCTTATAAACAGGTTGAACTGCAAATAAACATCACAATGGGCCCCAAAAAAGGTTGAACTGCAAATAAACATCACAATGGGCCCCAAAAAGATTACAAGTGGTAAGGCATCATTGTCACCACTATTTCTTGCAGTGTGTTCCACTTGGACGTTCGATCAAACACTATTTTTCGCGCATGCCCTAAAATGATATGTAAAAATGGACGAAGAGCGTAGATAAAATACATGTATCATGATAAGCCCAACTGAGCCCTACACAACACCTAACGAGACTATTTGTCTTTACATAGGCCCTACCGTGGGTAGTACTCAATCGGTAAACTTGTATGCATGCATGGACGATTCACAGATGATTCACGTTGGATTCAAATTCTTAGGGCGCAGATTGAGTACCACCTCTGTTGAAATTGGTGCCTTCAATTTATGCTGAAACATGAAATTTCAATTGATCGATACTAGCTTTGATTGGATCAAGAAAATCATGAATTCCCTACTTTGGTCTCTAGACAGTTTTGAACATGTTCGATCGATCGAACATAGAAGCTCGATCGATCGAGATAAATATGAAATATCATGTTAACTCTCTAGATACTTTTGAGCATGTTCAATGGAATCAGAGATATGGCGTCAATCAATTGATCGATCGTTGATAGAAAGGTTCGATTGATAGTGCGAACAACTTCTATATAAGTGCACGATTTTGTTTCTAATTCTAGAATTATATTACATACTCTAGATTAGTGCAGGATTAAGGTTAACATATGGTTGTTCTAGAAATAGAGGGTTTTGAGAAAGGGCAATTCACTTTTGGAAGTGAAGGTTTCGATTCTATTAGTTGTATATCTCTTGTAATTCTCTTTTCATAAGGGATTGCTTGTCGCTTTGTGCTATGGTTTTTTCCTGCAAGGATTTTTTTCATATAAATTGTTGTGTTCTTTATACATGCACAAATTTTCTTTCTCTATGCTTATTTGATTCATGTCTAGGTAACTCTTCGACGCCCAACAAGTGGTATCAAAGAGATTAGGTCATCGAGTTGGGGTTTTAGATTAAATATGAAGGCATGGCATCGACGGGGATGAATGTTAAGTTCGAGATGGAGAAGTTTATGGGTGAAAATAAGTTTAAACTACGAAGAGTGAAGATTAAAGCTCTTTTAATTCAGCGAGGGTAACAACAGGTACTCTTTGGGAAAGTGAAGCATCCTGAAACTATGAATGATAAAGAGTGGGATGAACTAGATCGAAAGCTAATTAACATAATCCAATTGTGCTTAGTCGATGAGGCCCTCTATAATGTCATCAATGAGACGACTACTATAGGAATGTGGGCGAAGTTGAAGAACCTCTACATGACAAGGTCGCTCACCAATTATTTGTTTCTGAAGTAGTTCTATAATATTAAGATGCCGGAAGGGTCAGATCTCAATGAGTACATCAACAACTTCGATAAAGTACTTTGTAAATTGATGAGTGTGGAGATGGAGATTGATGAGGAAGACCAAGCCCTAATCATGTTAAATTTTCTTCCATATTCCTATGAGAATCTCATAGACGATGTACCATGATAGAGAGACCATTGGTGTTGAGACCATTATCTCAGCCATTCAATTAAGCAGTTGAGAAAGAAGAACAGTGGCGAAGGTTCCTCTACGGATGCATTGGTTGTTAGGGGAAGAACTTCTTAGTGAGTGAAGAAAAATTCATGATCGAGATCCAAGTCTAAAGGCAAGGGCAAGATGAAGTACAAGAATTGTGGGAATACCGAACATATGAAGGATTATCGGTCCCTTAAAATCCAAAAGCATGAGAACTCAGATAATTTGACTAATGAGACCAATTCAGCAGAATCCTGTGAAGATTTGGATGATTGCGATGTATTGTCAGTGTCCAGAATGGGTCACTTTTATCATAAGTGAATTTTGGATACATAGGCTTCATACCACATGATCCCTCACTGGAGTTGGTTCACCACATGTTTGATAGAGTGGAGCGTACTCTGACTAATGTGGGGCACGTTCCTGATATGAAGAAAAATCTGATTTCTTTGGGCATGCTTGATGCACTAGGGTGCAAGTTCATCTACCATGATGGTTTCTTAAAAGTTTCAAAGGGAGTACTCACTATTATGAAGGCACAGAGGAGCGAATCTCTACAAGTTGATCGGGAATACTCTCTCAGGTGAAACTGCAACATTTGTAGCGGAGTCCACAACAACATGTATGTGGCATGCACGCTTAGGTCGCATAAGCAATCATGCTATAAAGGTACTCCTATATCATGACTTAATTCCACAACTTTTAAAAAATTTGATTTGAATGTATGTGAGTATTGCATATATGTTAAACAGTCAAGATTGTCATTTAAAACTGGAAAACAGAGTAAGGGACCGCTAGATCAGATGATTAACCCAACTTGGGAACGGACTGGAGGACAGAAAGTCCCAACGTTTTCCATCATTCAAATAAGCCAAAGTTGGATCGAAGATCACTGCTGCTCTTAGCTTTAGCTTTTGGCAGACTTGAAAGATGTCCCAATTACCAAAAAATAAGACAGATCTAAAGATCAATTGGACCACGTTGCAAAAAGAGCAATGAGGTTTTGAACTACTACCATTGAAACCTTTTTGGGGGTTACAGAAGTTTCGGATCGATACGAATTTCCTCTGCATCCATGTATTTTTGACCTTATTAACAGATTTGATGGAAAATAAACATTATGGTGAGCCCTACGAATTTTTTAATGGTGAAAATCATTATCCTAGCTGCTATTTTTGGTGTGGTCCATTTGAGCTTTGGATATGATTCATTTTTTGTATAATGTTCTAAAATGATCTCGAAAAATGAATGAATGGTGTGGATATAATAAATACATCATTGTGAGGCCCATGTAACTTTGATCTCCTTTGAACCGTTCGTACAACTTAGAGCTCGAGGAGTGTTGCGCTCGTCTTCGTACGACATGTATGACGTATCTACACCAGCTATATAGCTAGTGTGTGGTACACCAGCAAAGTCCCTTGGCTGGAGGGAAGCGGATTACGTAATGAGTCACCCAGTGTGCTTAAGCATACTGAGTAAACTCCATGGGCACCATGGATGTACATGTCTTATCTATTCCATACATCCGTTTGCACATATCATATTAGGGCATATTACAAAAATTGAATTATATCCAAAGGTAAACAGGGCCACACCTAAGGAAACAGTGAGAATAATGATGTCCACCGTTGAAACCTTCCTAGGGCCACATTGATGTTTATTTTGTCATCCAACCTGTTCATAAGGCCACACATAAATAGATGAAAGGAAAACACAAATATCAACTTGATCCAAAACTTAAGTTTTCAACAGTAGCCATTCAATTCACACAGTTTCCCATCGGGTGGTCCACTTGAGCTCTCGATATGCTTCAAATTTAGGCTCATGTATTAAAATGATCTGGTAAAATAGATGAATGGTGTGGATAAAACTCATAAATCATGGTGGCCCCATAAAGCTTACTAAGTATGCAATCGGCTTCAACAAGGAGTAGGTTTGAGATGGAAGGTCCCAGCAGAGGTTCTGCCAAGCACACCGTGGTGTATATGTTTTATCCACGATATCCATCCATTTCCCCAAATCATTTTGGGGCATGAGCCCAAAACTAAGGCAGATTGAAGGCTCAAGTAGACCACACCACCGGAAGCCGTGGGGATTGAGCGCTCATCGTTGAAAAGTTATTGGAGGTTATAGAAGTTTGAATTCAAGTTAATGTTTATGTTTTTACTTGTTCCAGTTGTATGTGACCTTATTAACAGGTTGAACTGCAAATAAACATCACAATGGGCACCAAAAATATTACAAGTGGTAAGGCATCATTGTCACCACTATTTCTTGCAGTGTAGTCCACTTGGACGTTCGATCAAACACTATTTTTCGCTCATGCCCTAAAATGATATGTAAAAATGGATGAAGAGCGTAGATAAAACACATACATCATGATAAGCCCTACTAAGCCCTACAGAGCACCTACCGAGACTGTTTGTCTTTAGATAGGCCCTGCTGTGGGTAGTACTCAATCGGTAAACTTGTATGCATGCATGGACATTCACGGACGATTCACGTTGGATTCAGATTCTTAGGGCGCAGATTGAGTACCACCTCTGTCGAAATTGGTGCCTTCAATTTATGCTGAAACATGAAATTTCAATTGATCGATACTAGCTTTGATTGGATCAAGAAAATCATGAATTTTCTACTTTGGTCTCTAGACAGTTTTGAACATGTTCGATCGATCGAACATAGAAGCTTGATCGATCGAGATAAATATGAAATATCATGTTAGCTCTCTAGATACTTTTGAGCATGTTCAATGGAATCAGACATATGACATCAATTAATTGATTGATCGTCGATAGAAAGGTTCGATTGATAGTGTGGACAACTTCTATATAAGTGCACGATTTTGTTTCTAATTCTAGAATTATATTATATAAACCAGATTAGTGCAGGATTAAGGTTAACATATGATTGTTCTAGAAAGAGAGGGTTTTGAGAAAGGGCAATTCACTTTTGGAAGTGAAGCTTTCGATTCTATTAGTTGTCTATCTCTTGTAATTCTCTTTTCATAAGGGATTGCTTGTCGCTTTGTGCTATGGTTTTTTCCTGCAAGGATTTTTTTCATATAAATTGTTGTGTTCTTTATGCATGCACAAATTTTCTTTCTCTATGCTTATTTGATTCATGTCTAGGTAACGCTTCGACGCCCAACAAGTGGTATCAAAGAGATCAGGTCATCAAGTTGGGGTTTTAGATTAAATATGAAGGCATGACATCGACGGGGATGAATGTTAAGTTCGAAATGGAGAAGTTTATGGGTAAAAATAAATTTAAACTATGGAGGGTGAAGATCAAAGCACTTTAATTTAGCGAGGGTTACAATAGGTACTCTTTGGGAAAGTGAAGCATCCTGAAACTATGAATGATAAAGAGTGGGATGAACTAGATCGAAAGCTAATTAACATAATCCAATTGTGCTTAGCCGATGAGGCCCTCTATAATGTCATCAATGAGACGACTACTACAGGATTTTTGGCGAAGTTGGAGATCCTCTACATGATAAGGTCGCTTACCAATTATTTGTTTATGAAGAAGTTCTATAATCTTAAGATGCCAGAAGGGTCAGATCTCAATGAGTACATCAACAACTTTGATAAAGTACTTTGTAAATTGATGAGTGTGGAGATGAAGATTGATGAGGAAGACCAAGCCCTAATTATGTTAAATTTTCTTCTATATTCCTATGAGAATCTTGTAGACGATGTATCATGATAGAGAGACCATTGGTGTTGAGACCATTATCTCAGCCATTCAGTTAAGCAGTTGAGAAAGAAGAACAGTGGCGAAGGTTCCTGTATGGATGCATTGGTTGTTAGGGGAAGAACTTCTTAGTGAGTGAAGAAAAATTCATGATTGAGATCCAAGTCTAAAGGCAAGGGCAAGATGAAGTACTAGAATTGTGGGAATATCGAACATATGAAGGACTGTTGGTCCCTTAAAATCCAAAAGCATGAGAACTCAGATAATTTGACTAATGAGACCAATTCAGAAGAATCTTGTGAAGGTTTGGATGGTTGTGATGTATTGCTAGTGTCCAAAATGTGTCACTTTTATCATAAGTGGATTTTGGATACATGGGCTTCATACCACATGATCCCTCACTGGAGTTGGTTCACCACATACAATGAGTATGATGGTGACTTATTTTTATGGGCAATGATCATGCCTGTAAGATAATTGGAATTGGATATGTTTACATCAGACAATTTGATGGAGTGGAGTGTACTCTGACTAATGTGGGGCATGTTCTTGATCTAAAGAAAAATCTGATTTCTTTGGGCACGCTTGATGCACTAAGGTATAAGTTCATCTGCCATGATGGTTTCTTGAAAGTTTCAAAGGGAGTACTCACTATTATGAAGGCACAGAGGAGCAACAATCTCTACAAGTTGACCGAGAATACTCTCTCAAGTGAAACTGCAACATTTGTATCGGAGTTGTAGCGTCCCAGATTTTTGCCAACTTGAAGTTAGACGTCCTTGGGCATTGGGTCTATCATAACACCTTATTTACTTCTCAGAACTCATTCCCAAAGTTACAAATCCCCTTCTCAACCCATTTCCTTCAAAATCTCACCTTTTACCACCTTATTTTTCAAAATTTTTTAACTACTTTTATATTAGACACTAATCCTAAAGTTTAAATGATGAAGAACAATACTTAAACTAAAATTTACTATAAATAGTAAATATATAAATAAAATGGGTTTTTGACCATTAACTTTATGGAATATCACAAAATAAATAGGTTATTTGGATAGATCAACTTCTCTTACCCCAAATTCATATATGGCACGTCGTGTAACTCATTCCGGATTGAAAGATATGCCCATTTTAAATATCGGGCGGCGAAACCACCACCAGATAGGACAGTGGACTGCGATGCCTCGCCAGTGTGCCAAAAATTCGGTGCGCCCTCGTTGCAGTTTTCTGCAGTTTTCGATCAAATTTAAAAAGTAATATCTTCCTCGTTATAACTCTGATTTAGGTGATTTAAAAGCCAGATTGAAGCTTGATTCGTCTCGTTTCATATAAAAATAAGTAAAAAAATATAATAAAATTTTAATATAGTTAAATCTAGGTTGATGTGACAATTGTCCAAAAATTATTAGTTCAAACAACTGCTACTTTTAGAATTTTTAGAATTTTTCTACAACATAAAATCTAGTGAAATTTGGTAGAGATAGAGTAGACTTGATGATGAACTACTAAAAAAATAATTAAAATAATATACTAGCTAAAAGTTTCAAAAAGGGGCATAGAACTACCCTAGGACCTTATTTTGTCGTAATTAGGGCAGAATTTAGTTAAGTGCTAAACTAAACAATCAATGGATTCAGCTTGAATCACTTTCTATACAAACCATAAGATCTAAAATCATTAAAATCACTAACTTAACATTATTTAAAAATCTGTGAGCAATCTCAAAATCCAGTTGCTCTCGAGAGCACATTGAAACTCCGTATCGGACCTGGACCGCGCGTTGAAAGTCCGATTACCGCGAAACTATAAGGTTATGACCGCGTTATTGGGCTTGACAACCATCGCAGGAATCGAGTCCAAATAGTATCTAGAGCCGCACAACTTGAGCCCTGAGTAGAGTGTGTGAGAAACACGAATATCTTTACAAAATGAACCCAAACTTAAGTGTACTGGGCTATTCACTTGCAGGCCAAATTTAAAATTTTAGACCATCAGATTCTGACCCAACTATACCCTTGGATCATGAAAATTTTCCTACACATGTCAGTATACTTGTGGCCCTGATCAAGTGACGATGATCATTGAACTGAAACGGGTCCTACACGATCGATCCACTAATTCGATCGGACCGAAATCTTAACCTAGCGTAGATCTATTGTCAAGGAACTTTCTTCAGCCCGTATACGAGCAATGGACCTCCAGATGAGATCTGTTGGCCCGAAACAGCCGCCTTTTGGTTATAACTCAAGTATACTATAGTCATGGGGCCATTGCCATCAGTTCTGGGCCTATATAATGCCCTTAAACCACCCCTTCTCTCTCTCATACGAATTTCCTAAAAACTCTAGGAGAGAGAGAGAGAAAAAAAAAGGAGAGAAAAGTGGAGAGGAAGGAAGAAGGATTCTTGGAGATAGTTGCTGGGATCTTTTCATACAACTCCTCATGCCAATTCACCTCTCTATTACGGTACTCAACCTATTTCGATTTCGATTTGGGTAAGAAATCCTAACCCTAATTCGTTTTAGAAATCCAAATAGAGTAATCGAGGTAATAACTAACCTGTTTCGTGATTTAGGAAGCCATTGTTCTGTAGAGAAAAATGTAGGATTTGAACCGAGTTTGTAACGAGCAAACCGACAAAAGGTGCGAACTATAAACATTTAGGTTATGGTTTTCAAGGCTTTCAATGTCAGCTAATGATTTATGTCTGACTTGATTGCTGTCATATGATCTTAGTTACGATGGTTTTCATATATTATACATGTATGAACTATGTTGGATAAATATGCATTCTAAGTGTTTGATAAAATGTTCGAATGAGTGTGAAATCCATATTTGTGCCTGTCATGATTTTTAATATAAGATCCATGTATGTTATATGTGTTATAACCGATATTGTGTAATGTATTGCTATAATGCATGTCGTAACTAATTTAGCCTATGTAATTAGTAAGGTGTAGTTTAAGTGTTTGATAAAATGTTTGAATGAGAAGCTATTGATGAATTACATTTAGTAAGAGTATTGAGATGGGATTCTCAATTACCTTATCTACATGTAAAATTTCCTTCATGTAATCATAATTTCAACTATGCAATTTACGGATGAATTGAAATGTTTGGTAGCATGTTCAATATGTTGATAAAATGCTCAAATGAGTATTGTACTTGGATTGTTTGTTAAATGCCTATATGATTATCACATGTCTCCACATACTGCATTTGAGTATGATTAGGACTACTACCTAGTCCAGGTAATCGGTAACCATTTCTGTTTGAGCGACCGAATTAGTCTCGCCACATTTGATGCGTTCGATGAATCCGAGTTGTACGATGATTGTTGACAGTGGTTAGGCCACGTGGAGTGCTTATGGGTTCCATGTCGATTAATTCAGCATACGCTTGTATCAGTCGAACTTGTCTAATAAACCGATTGGCCTATTGTGTGTTTACCATGTATGGACGCTACTGCTCGAATCTAAGGTACCACTTACCAATGTAAAGCCCGTTTAACCATGGTACCATGATCCGTTAAGACTCATGAGCTGGGCATAGTGGTATGGGACACTGTGGTCGAGCTGTTGGCCTACGCTGGGGTGACGAGCCTCCCCGTAGTGACCAGTGGGCAACCCAAAACTCGTGAGCCGAATACAGTGGTATGAAACACTGTATTCGAGCTGTCGGCCTACCCCGGCGTAGCCTGGCTATAGTCCCAGCGTGGGTTAGGGTGTACCGTCTGATCCAGACCCCCTTCAAAAATAGCGCTCCAGCTGGTAGGGCATCGGTGGAATAACCTCAAGTATAATCAATTGAACTTGCCTATCCACTGCCATCATGAGGGGTGATGCCCTATAACTTGCCTATCGTATGCGATTAACTAGGATTGACGACCCTAGATGGATCATCATTTCGGTAAATGATATAAAGGGAGGTACCTTAGCTTCCTGAATTTGCTATATGAATAAGCCTAATAAAAAACTTGGCTAACACGACAATGCACCGCATTGCATGTGCCTTTGGCATGGAAGAGCACAGTGGGAGTAACATGTGCGATCGTGAGATGGTGTTGCTGAGGGAATGCAAGCGAGGGCATGCATCATTATAACATATCATTCTTGCATTAATAAGAGTACTTAGGACATGAGTGTTATACTCCTTTATCATTATTGCTTGACTGAATTGATAACATGTTAACCTTTTCTTTATAGTTCCACTGAATTAGCTACTCATTCCCACCTAGGATGGTGTTTTAAAACATCAACCAGACTCTGTTGTAGATGCAGGTGGCGACGATGTCCACGCTGTTGATTGAGATTTCATAAACAAGGAGGAAGAATTCTCCTACGTTCAGCTATCAAGCGGGTCTATGTAGACCATGTACTGATCGATGGGATTACAGGGATTATATGATTTAGTCGGACTTTCACATTTTGTATTTTGTAATTTTGGATCAACACATGTATATATTCAGCCTGGTAACATACTCATACTCTGGGGATTGAGAAACACTTCTATACATTATATACCTATCTCAGTCTTCTTCTTGCTTAACTTAATTATCTCTGAAGTATGATATGCTGTTTTAGTATAATCCCACTCATGTTTAATGCACTAATGTGGATAAAATTTAAACATCATTATCTATGTTACATAAGTGATGCATTGGAACTCGGGAGTTAGCTTCCGATCGACCCCCAATTTTCAGGGCGCGTTACAAGAGTCCACAACAACACGTATGTGGCATGCATGCTTAGGTCACATAAGCAAGCATGCTATAAAGGTACTCCTATATCATTACTTAATTCCACTGCTTTTAAAAATTTTAATTTGAATGTATGTGAGTATTGCATATATGTTAAACAGTCAAGATTGTCATTTAAAACCGGAAAACATAATAAGGGACCGCTAAATCATGTGCATTCAGATGTATGAGGGCCATTGCCTATCATTTTTAGAGGAGGTTCATTGACGAATTCTCTATAAAGGCATGGGTTTATTTCATGAAGAATAAGTCTGATGTGTTTGCCACTTTTGAATCTTAGAAGGTTATGATTGAAAAATAGTTAGGCCGACAATTGAAAGTATTAAGGACAGATAGTGGCTGGGAGTTTGCTTCAAACGAATTTAATTAGTTTTTTAAAGATGAGGGGATTGTGAGGCACAACATGGTTAGGCACACACCAAGGCAGAATGGTGTGATAGAACATATGAATTAGATTATTTTGAAAATGGCCTAAAGTATGTTTAGTAATGATGAGTTGGGCAAGGACCTATGGGCTGAGGCCATTAACTCTGCTTGCTATTTGGCGCGTCGATCTCCATCTATAATTATTGATTGTAGGATTACTGAAGAAGTATGGGTAGTCAGGAGTAGACTACTTAGGGCCATGTGTATTTGGTTGGGATATACTGTCTTTTTATATCGTCTGTTTAGAGAGATAAGCTAGACTAAAGGCGAAGAAGTGTATCTTTGTTGACTATGGTGATAATATGTAATACTATGAAATTTTCCACTCGTGTATATACATAGGTGGTTAATCACGTGTACATCTCCAATTTTGAACCCATATTTTTTAGAGAATAGCTCTGAACTTGCACACACCTTCATGCTTGTCATGTGAGATCATGAAAGAGTGGAACCATTAAAATTTTATTATTGGCCACCGTCAATGATCATGGGTCAAAATTTAGAGATGCTAAGATGAGGTAGGACATTAAATTTTATATATATAAAAAAGGAATGGTCCAAACTATAATTAAGTACATTTTAAAATCCCAAGTGCAAGAGACAGAGAGGACTCCAAGGTCTCTGTACCTAGTAATGTGCATCTCTCGTCAACTAAAATAATAAAATATATTATAATAATAATCTTAAAAAAGGGATTTTGACTGTACTAGCATTATGGTTTTGCTAAATACCCAAAAATTCAGTAACCTTAAACAAATTCTGTAAGTAGTGTCCTGACACAGTTTGAAAAAAAATTGGATAATTTTACCCCTACTTGGAGCTCTATGCTCAGGAATTAATGATGGCATTGGTGTTTTTGGAAACATACTACATAATTTTGTCTCATATGATTTTGTGGGGTCCAATGTGATTGAAGTCTTCCATCCCGCCGTCCATCCGTCTTATGAGCTCATTTTAATGCATGACCCTCAAACTAAATCATATTTAAAGATCAAGTGGACCAACCCACAAGAAAATGTTGTAATCTCATGCTATCATTGAAAATTCTTAGTGGATCACAAACCTTTCAGATATGATTGAATTTCGGGACCATGCCTTAAAAAAGTTGTAAAAACATATGTACGACATGCATCAAACGCGTACATACATGGATGGCTCTACATAGTGTAATGTTCAGGAGTTTCGTTCATCCCACATTTGTACGGAGGAGATTACATGCAGTAGAAACTTCGAATGAAACTCTTCCCCATTTTTAAAAATGAAGCATCAAATGAAGCTTCATTATTAAAGGGCCCATCGTAAGATAGATCCAATCCGTTGATAATGTTCGTGGCCTCGAGTTTCTTTAGAAAGATGGCATTTTCAGGTTGTTATGAGCTATATGTGGCCCACAATGAGAAAAAAATTCTCAACATTGGCCAGAATAACACCTACTGTTTCATTGTGGTATGGTGTAACAACCTGAAAATTTCCGTACATTGGGCCGAGTACCACCTCGACCAGAAATCACATAGGATTAAATCCTTTAGAAATTTAACAAAGTTAACTAAGTACTAAACTCGGTAAATCATGAAATCCGTTGGGATCGCTTTAAATACGATCTGCAAGACCCAAAACTTGCAGAATTGGTGACTCTAGGTTACCCTAAAGTCTAGAGCCAAACTCATTACCCGTCTGCTCTCGGGACTGAAACGAAACTTCGTATGAGGTCTATATCGCACATCGGGAGTCCGATTAACACGAAGCTAAGGAACCAGGACCGCCCCACTGGGCTTGACAATCATCTCAAAAATCAGGTGATTCCGATGTCCCACGGCCATTATTTTCACTCCGGAGCGAGGGAGTGTGAAAAACACTATTTCCATCCAAGAAAAAAATATCTGGAATAGTGATCTGGCACCTTTCGGTTGCGCGTCAGTATTAAGCAACCTGACCATCGGAATCAGACCAAATTACACCCTCAGATTAAGAAAAATTTCAGGAACATTTACATGTACTCAGAAATTCCGATCGTGGCCCACGGACCGTTGAACTGAAAGTGGTCCGCCACGTGCGATCTGGGAATCCGATCGAGCCGAAAACGTAATCCCACGTAGATCCGCAGTGGGTGAGCTTAAGTCTGACGTTTGGCTCAAAGAGGGCCACCAGAACACCCCTTTTGAGCTTGGAAAGTGGCGAAATGCCTATGTAAGCAGTCACCCTTGAACCTGAGTCTGTTTTGGGGAGGTTTTTGGCTATAAAAGGGGCTTAGAACAGCCCCTCTCACAGCCATACGAATTTGGGTTCAAACCCTAAGAGAGAAAGAGAGAAAAGAGAGAGAAACTTGTGGAGATCGAAGCCGATCTTCCTCCTGCTGCTTCCACCTCTCCCACGGCCTACACCGCTCTATTCCAAGAGATTTCCCGGCGGTTTCCACCCCATTTGAAGGTAAGAAACCCTAACCCTAGGTCTGATTTGAGCCTGTTTAGAGATAGGTTAAGGAAAGACTAATCGAATGCGATCTTTAGGCTAAGAAACTCACGTATATGGAAGCACCAACCTTCTTGCTGATTCGTTGGAATTCCAAGGGCTGAGGTGAGGACTTTAAGCGTATAAGTTACGGTTTTCAACGTTTTCAATGGCAGATAATGATAGATTCATGATCTGCATGCAAATGCACATGTACAAAGTGCTTTCCGTTTCCTGTTTCGATTAGCGATAAAGATTATGGAATTTTACATACTCTTGATATACGTAGAAATACCGTATACGTATTTTTGTTGAGAAAATGTTTGACATGTTTATTTAATGTTTGATTATATCATGTGTGGATAAAATACTAGTTTGGCGAAAGAGATCGCGAAAATATATGTTCATGTGTAAATGCCGTGTATGTCGAAATTGCGTATTCTAGAAATCCCGCATACGTGCGGATTTTGGATATGTAATTGTAATGATTATTTGCTGTATGAATACGATATACGCGGGAAAAATACTCTCGGGGCTTAGGGACAGCCCAATCACGAACTTGCCTAACATACGTCGTGTATGTTGGAAACGTGTATTCTAAGTGTTTGTGTATGTGCATGTAGGTGTACATGTGCATGTACTAGTGCCTTAGATAGGCGCTGATATGGATTCTCCAACTCCCTTAGAGACATGTAGGATCCCCTCCATGCGGTGGTTCACCGCAACCACTTAATTGTAGTGCACACACAATTCTATCCCTATGGGGATAGTGCTTCAGTACATGCATTACAATATGCTTTATAACATGCTTCTCAACATGCTTTGTAACATGCTTTACTTCATGTCTTACTTTATGCTTTATAACATGCCGACTAACATGTTTGTATTGCTTGTTTACCATGCTTTACTTCACATGCTAGCGATGAAAACTGTTTGAGTTTGGGACTATGTTTATAGTCCAAACACTCGGTACCAGACTTGTGATTGTGGCTGAGCTTCATGTCGCCACAAAGGACGGGTCCAGCGAACCCGAGTCGTACTTCGGTTGGCGATAGTGGTTGGCCACGCGGAGTGCTTTTGCGCTCCATATCGCTCAACTTGTGGTGCGCTCGAGCTAGTCAGGCTCGCCACTTGAACCGAAGTGGAGTTGTGTGTTCACCTTGTTTGGTCGCTACTGCTTGAACCTAGGGTACCAAACTTACCAGTGGTGATTCCTGTTTAACCATGGTACCTAGATCCGCTAAGACGCATGAGCCGGGCATGGTGGTATGGGACACCGTGGTCGAGCTGTCGGCCTATGCTGGGGCCATGTGCCTCCCCGTAGTGACCATTGCGCAACTATCTCGTGAGCCGAATACGGTGGTATGGGACACTGTATTCGAGCTGTCGATACTTCGGCGAGAGCCGAGTACGGTGAGATCTGTGCTCGTGCTGACGGGCGACGAGTCCTCCGTGGTATCATCGAGTGTACTTTAAGTATCTGTGATTGGCCACGAGCCTTTCACAGTAACTAGAGTGTGAGTTGAGCCGAGTACGGTGAGACCTGTACTTGAGCTGACGGCTAGTGATTGAGCCGAGTACGGTGAGACCTGTACTCGAGCTGACGGCCAGCAATTGAGCCGCATACGGTGAGATCTGTATCCGCGCTGACGGGTGACGAACCTGTTGCGATGCCATCACTAAGCTTCTCAAACCATAACATCGTATGAGAATAACTAGGATTGACGACCCTAGAATGGATCATGTTGGGAATGATACAAGGGAGGTACCTTAGTTTCCCAATACTGCTGATTGAAATGGACTAATAATAACTTGGTAATCACAAGCATCATCGCACCGCATGTGCTTTGTAGATGTGGCGCACTGAGGGAGTTAAGCATTCGCGAACGTAAGATGATGTCGCTTGAGGGTGGTTTGGCAAGGGCATACAACATCATGTCATATCATTTTTGCATTTAACAAGAGTAGTTAGAAATGCTTGATTTGTACTGCTTTATCATTACTGCTTGGTTGATTTGATAACATGTTAACTCATGCATTATTGTTCCACTGAGTTAGCTACTCACTCCCACGTTACGGGACGGTGTTGTACACACCAACCAGACTCTGTTGCAGGGTTAGAGGGTGCCTTGGTTCAGGAGCCAGAGCCCGACGTTGATGAGGACCAGGAGGAGTTCTCTTTCATGCAGTATTCTGACGGCTACGCCTAGGCCGGCTGCATCGCGGGACTTTTGGGGCCTCTTTTGAGGATGTATTTTGGGTTTTTAATTTACATGTATATTGGTGCTCAGCTAGTACTCATACTCTGAAGTTCAGAAAATTTTGTTACTTTACATACTTGTATATAAAATTTCAGTCTTCCGCTGTTTTTAAATGCAATTGAACTGGAGTATGAATTACTGTTTTGGTTTAATCTCATTCATGTTTATTGCGCTAACTCAGACAACATTTAACCGACATAGTGTATGTTGCATAAGTGATGCGTTGGAACTCGGGAGTTGAGTTCATACTCGACCCCCGAATTTCAGGGCGTTACATATGGTCCACCTGGTAGAAAGATGGGAATAATTCTCTAGGTAGTGTACTTTTCATAATTTTGATAAGAATGGACGGAGTGGATTTGGCCGAAAGGGGAAGATGGGACCCACATACAATGTATGGATATCACTTATGTAGGGCCAAAGCTGAGATAGGTCCTGCTTTTAGTCCCGACCTCGACCATTACATTCCCTTTCGAAGCTTCTTCTCTAGGATCCACTACCACCCTGCCTGACACCCTTCTCCAACGTCATCTTCTCGTATGTCATTGAAGAATCATCTTCTCCAACATCAACTTTGGCCGAAAAAAGTGATCTTTAGTATGGATGGCATCCTCCAGTAAGTGGATCATATTTAAAATTGATTTTTTTTTTTAATTATTGTTTTGTTTTTCATATAAATTTTGTTATAGATGTGGGTTGAGAGAGACGATCGAGGTTGTTATGGTGGGAAAAGTGATTTTGATAAGGACGAGTGGTTATTTTTCAATGGAGATGGTGAAGGAGATGGTCAAGGTCGATTATTGTAAGGGTGAATAAGATAGTCGAAGTTGCAGGTGCAAGTGTCGTGATAATCATCCTTCAAGTGTCGTGATAATCATCCAATAAGGATCGAGGTTGTGCCAACAACAATCCAACAACAAACAAGGATTATTAGAGTAAATTTGGCTCTACTGAAGGGATATTCGGTGTGATTGAAGTGATGTTCGGTGCGATCGAAAAGTGTTTTGCTCGACTAAAATAGATAGAGAGTTCATAGAGCTTTTAGAGAAATTCGGCTCCAACTGAAGGAATGTTTGGCTGTCTTTTATGTGACTTTAGTCCAACCGAGCGTAACAAAATTGCACGATTTTGAAGTTGGTTTAAGGTCGATACGAGATTTTTCTATATAAGGAGGTGTTCCAAGCTTCTCTAAGCACGAATTAGAGCTTAAGAGAGAAACCAAGTAGTTGTGGAGCTTTCACAAAGTTATTCTTCTTCTTTAATTGTCACACCCCAAACCCGGGAATCGGATTCACAGGAATCCCGATCACCGAATTCGGTGCCGACGGCTTCTGTAGTACCCCATTCTCGGCTCCTAGCACTCACATGCCAGGTTCCGATTATGAGATCCTACAAGGAGGATTTTCCAACGTACATTTATCTCGTAAGAAGTATAACCACAAGTTTACCCAAATCATAAAAACATCATCATCATCACATATCCACTAATATAATCATTTGAGTACAATACTGAAAGGGAAATACATATATATAAAAAAAAATCAAAGCTCCAGAAGACCGCTGTATGGTCCAAGATCAACGTTGCTGCAACCTAACATCACTTGCACGCATCTATCATGCAGCATAAGCTTATAGAAAGCTTAGTGGGTGGTGTAAGTGTGTGCACAAGGTAAGTGTCAAGTAAAAAATATCAGGTGAGTAAGCAAAAATACTAATAAGCCCATAATCATACAATATCAGAAATACTGGCAAGATCATAAATCATACGATATCAAAGTAATGCGAAAACATGTTGATAAGCCCATAAATACCATCAGCCTTATCCAGGCTATGCGATGCAAAAATATAATAAAAACAATATCATATACTGGTGAAGTAATGTAGATCAGCTATGCAAATGAAGAGTCATAGAGAGCCAAACATCAGATATCGCGGGTACAATGCAAAATATAACAAATCCCAAAATGCCATATGTGTGAGGATGTAATGTAATATGCGATGCGAATGAAATGACCAAACTGGAGTGTGAAGTCAGGATAATAGTATGTAGTATCACAGGCTACGAGGTCCACCACAAGGGACTTCTATCCAAACCAGTCTCATACCTAAATTTGGATAGTCAGACTCAAGGTGGTAAACTCCTGATCTAAGGTTAGTCGCGCGCTCAACCGAAATCCTGGCCATGCGAAGGTAAATGTAACGAATAGTTACGCACCACTAGCCTGAGCGGATAGTGAATGAATGAATGAATGAATATGCAATTCCTGCTCAATAAGTCCACATATCAGTACGACTCCTCTCTGGGAAAATCAACAGGGTCTATTACACTCAATACCAGATTGCCGCCCCATCGCGTACAACAAGGTAGGTGGAAGAGACCTCACTATCCGTGTAACGCCTCGAATCTTAAGGACCTGAGTACACGACCCGTTTCCCAATAACCTGAGTGTTAACCTTAAAGGATGGTCAAATATATTTATTTTTCTTCTTTTATCAGAGTAAGCAGATGATTGTAAAATGGACAAGTAAGCATAAAGAAAAATTCCATTATCATTTAGAATATACAAGAGAGTGCCCATAATGACTTAAACAAACCAATGTCTCCATTCTTATGAATACAAAATGAAATAACATTACACGAGAAAGAAAGTAAATTTACAACAATCTTGAGCTGTGAAATCCGGTAGCAGCCCTTAGCAAATATAATCAGGCACCCTTGTCAACCATAGCCTGCTCCTCACCAATATGAATGTGAACATCATCAGGGACACCTGTGCTACATGTACGGTTATATTTATTTGATGGATGAGTGACCAACTTAGTGTGAACTTCCCTAAAGATTACATACCACCGCATTAGGTAAGAAATAGTATAAAACATCCAGACAACCAAAACACAGTGGATGCAATCTTATTAGGTGCATGGATTATGGAATGCGTTCATGCCCCGGGGATGCTCATCCGTGCGGATAGTGGGCTGCCGCCCATGCAATCATTGAACCTGAGAAACATCATCTAGTCGGAAACAATACGTACCCCACGTACGCCATTCAGCAACCACTAAGTCGAAGGCCCATTATGATCACAATCAATCATGTTACATCCCAAGTTTGGGTGCACATTTATATGTGGGGGTTTCCCAGTAATGTACCAGTTTAAATTTCATAAACAATCCACAAATCATTCATACACATGAACAATTAAATAGGATGAATCATTAAGCATGTAATATAGCAATTTAATTTCCACTAGTTAACACATGTGATTATAAGAGAGATATATCAATTATAAATTTAAATAAAAACTATAACTTAAGCTAATGAGAAGATGGAAAGCTCAAGGGGAAGAATCATCACCTTATACTTGAATCGTCTTTTAGTGTCACTAAGTGCTTGCGCCTTTTGAATTAAATCCTAATACAATTCATGAACTTGTACCATTAGATCCAAGTTTAATGTATTACCTAGATTTAAGATCATGGCCTAGGGTTTAGATTACTTATTCTTAGGGTTTTGATGTGAAATCAGGATTTTTACCTTAGAGTTTAGCCTTAAACTTAGACTTTAGGATTTTAATCCTAAATTATTAATAATATCATTATCATTATTATTGTACAATGGATTGAGTAATATTCCTATTTGGAGTATTAATCTCTCAGTATTAATAATGATGGTTTGTAGGTCCCCATTTAGATGTACCAACATTATCCAATATTCATAATGACCAACCATCGTTTAAATAATATGGGTAATAATAATGGAATATTTACTAGTGAAAATATAATAAGGGCTGATACTAATGATTATATTAACGAGTATTATACTAATCCCATAAGGGAAATTATGAATAATTTCTAATGCTAATATTAATTGTTATTATTAATGAATCTAGATATTAGGATCTACCATGAATTATGACATTTTACAATTAGGCCGAAAGCTTAACTTACTGTTTACATTTTAAGTATAGTTCTAGGTTTTAGATTAATCAAGTCTAGGATAAGTTATAGGATTTAATATGCCAATTGATGTACGATTATTCTCTATACTAATGATATTAGAAGTGAATAATAATAAGCAATAATTGTCAGTCAATACTAACCTTATAATCAATAATCTACTGATGACAAAATAAGAATAGCATTAATGTTAATATTTAGCGCTAACAATCAAATAGTGGAATTAATAGCGTTTAACGATAATTCCCAACAACAGTAAACTAATGATAAATTGATTTCAAAAATTCAAATGGACGAAAGAATTGGAATTTGGCATTCTTAATTGAATGGGCCGGGATCTCATTAAAGCTGGCCCAACAAGAATTGGAATTTGGTTTACAGTGTTCGAGCTGTCACGGATAGATGGTTGTAGTGGGTTTGAGGTCGATACATCGATCATCTGCCTGCAGAGCAGAAGATTCTCTCTATCAATTCCTAATCCTGGTAAACCTTGATCTTCTACCTGATCAGGGCATTGGGATCAGTGGAATTTGCTAGGATATGAAATTTGATTCAATAACGTAACTTCGCTTAAATGTGGTTCCATCAACCCGTGATTTTAATTATCCTAGGCTCTTGGAATATCAAGTACTCTTCTGTCTCTATAACGGATAAGGCCATGTGGCCCATCATGCTTCCACTGCGCACTCTGATTACCCAAGTACTTGACACTAGCTAATTTTAAGACCAGAGTTTTAACAAATTTTTTTGAAGGCCATTAACCTTATCCCATTTCTCATATCTAGGCTCAATATGTTCAGTCTAGGGCTAACCACTTACCCAAACCCCATAATTTCACATCTAATTAATTTCATGTGCTAGAATTTGTAGGGAATATTAATTCTAAATAAAGAGATGTGTTAAGGAATTCAAACTACATTTCCCGTTGTGACTCTTAATCTTAGAGGGAACCTTTGCCCAATCGAGTGTACAATCTGGAGATCACGGAAATTCCTACAATGCGTAAGTTCTTCATATTTACTAAGTGTTGTGACCATGTCATCTTTGACTAAGGGAAATTACAGAAAAGGTTTGGATCCTAAATTTCTAAAATGTCCTTTAGGTATTTGTCCTTCCATGATAAAGGGGTTTAGTTTCCAGGTTTAAACAACGATGCTAGTAGCATTAATGGGAATCAAGGCATGACTAAACCTGATATGTTCAAATGACCTAAAGTTTTAAGTCTCTAAATTCTCAATCTCCCTTAACACAAGGGAATCGCACATAAGTTTGGATGGTACTCCAACAATTTCAAAGGAACCTAGGTCCATTTCTAAGTTCCATTTGTTATCCAAACAGCTGTCTAGGGGGCCTAACATTTTGATTTCATATATTCTCAATTCCTCCTAGCTACAGAGGAAATTTTGATAAGTTCAAATAGTTGTTCTAAAAATTTCTAAGGAGACCTAGGTTTTTGAATTTCTACATTCTCAAATTGTTCTTCACTCAGATGGAATTTTATATAAGTTTGGATTGCCATCCAAGTCACTTCTAAGGGAACCAAAGTTTTGATTTCTACATTTCTCAATCATTCTTCTGAGTATAAGGGACATTCACTTAAGTTCAAATCTCTAATTTCAAATAACCTAACTTGAGACATTTAAAATTTGTATAAGATCATTTCCTAAGGCCAAGTTTGTCCAAATTATGCTCTGATACCAACTGTAACGCCTCGAATCTTCAGGACCTGAGTACACAACCCGTTTTTCAAAAACCTGAGTATTAACCTTAAAGGATGGTCAAATATATTTATTTTTCTTCTTTTATCAGAGTAAGCAGATGAGCGTAGAATAGACAAGTAAGCATAAAGGAAAATTCCATTATCATTTAGAATATACAAGAGAGTGCCCATAATGACTTATACAAACCAATGTCTCCATTCTTACGAATACAAAATGAAATAACATTACATGAGAAAGAAAATAAATTTGCAACAATCGTGAGCTGTGAAATCCGGTAGCAGCCCTTAACAAATATAATCAGGCACACTTATCAACCATAACCTGCTCCTCACCAATATGAATGTGAACATCATCAGGGCCACTTGTGCTACCTGTACGGTTATATTTATTTGATGGATGAGTGGCCAACTCACTGTGAACTCCCCTCAAGATTACACACCGCCGCATTAGGTAAAAAATAGTATAAAACATCCAGATAAATAAAACACAGTGGATGCAGTTTTATTAGGTGCATGGATGTATGGAATGCGTTCACGCCCTAGGGATGCTCATCCGTGCGGACAATGGGCTGCTACCCATGCAATCATCGAACTTGGAAAACATCATCTAATCGGAAACAATACGTACCTCGCGTACGATAGCAATAGATGCTGGTCTGTGCGATGTATGCATGATTAACCAGTCCATTACTAATCCAATTACACTCAGCTATTTTAAATAAGCTCACGGTCACTACGGGGAGCTTGTGGCCCAGCGTAGGCCGATGGCTCGGGCATAGTGTCTCATGACCACCATCCCCGGCCCATGAGACTACCATCTTAGGATGTTTAATGAAAACTGTCGACTAGTGGCCAATCATATTACTGTATATGGGGTTTACCATCGTATGGTTGTATAGAAATGGTACATCGAGCCACATAGGGCAAATACCAAAACCAAGCCACATAGGAGAAATGTCAAAACTGAGCCACACAGGAGGAATTTTGAAACTAAGCCACATAGGGTGATTGTTAAAACCATGCTATAAAGACCATCCTTGAAAATCACCTAACACATTGACTCATGGATGGTACGCCCACATCAATGTCCAATTCAAACCACCATTCAACAACCACTAAGTCGAAGGCCCATTATGATCACAATCAATCAGGTAACATCCCAAGTTTGGGTGTACATTTATATGTGGAGGTTTTCCATTAATGTACCAGTTTAAATTTCATAAACAATCCACAAATCATTCACAAGCATGAACAATTATACAGGATGAATCATTAAGCATGTAATATAGCATTTCAATTTTCACTAGCTAACACATGTGATTATAAGAGAGATATATCAATTATAAATTTAAATAAAAACTATAACTTAAGCTAATGAGAAGATGGAAAGCTCAAGGGGAAGAATCATCACCTTATACTTGAATCGCCATTTAGTGTCGCTAAGTGCTTGTGCCTTTTGAATTGAATCCTAACACAATTCATGAACTTGTACCATTAGATCCAAGTTAAATGTATTACCTAGATTTAAGATCATGGCCTAGGGTTTAGATTACTTATTCTTAGGGTTTTGATGTGAAATCAGGATTTTTACCTTAGAGTTTAGCCTTAAACTTAGACTTTAGGATTTTAATCCTAAATTATTGATAATATCATTATCATTATTATTGTACAATGGATTGAGTAATATTCCTATTTGGAGTATTAATCTCTCAGTATTAATAATGATGGTTCGTAGGTCCCCATTTAGATGTACCAACATTATCCAATATTCATAATGACCAACCATCGTTTAAATAATATGGGTAATAATAATGGAATATTTACTAGTGAAAATATAATAAGGGCTAATACTAATGATTATATTAACGAGTATTATACTAATCCCATAAGGAAAATTATGAATATTTTCTAATACTAATATTAATTGTTATTATTAATGAATCTAGATATTAGGATCTACCATGAATTATGACATTCTACAATTAGGCCAAAAGCTTAACTTACTATTTACATTTTAAGTATAGGTCTAGGTTTTAGATTAATCAAGTCTAGGATAAGTTATAGGATTTAATGTGCTAATTGATGTACGATTATTCTCTGTACTAATGATATTAGAAGTGAATGATAATAAGCAATAATTGTCAGTCAATACCAACCTTATAATCAATAATCTACTGATGACAAAATAAGAATAGCATTAATGTTAATATTTAGCGCTAACAATGTCTAACGATAATTCCCAACAATAGTAAACTAATGATAATTTGATTTCGAAAATTCAAATGGATGAAAGAATTGGAATTTGGCATTCTTAAGTTGAATGGGTCGGGATCTCATTGAAGCTGGCCCAACAAGATGCATTCAGGGCCTGGCTGGTTTGTTAGGCCCATTCCTGACTTTAAGCACAGCCCGCCTGCAATATGCAGAACGCGACCCACTGAGTTTTCCCAATAGCGGCCCATGGTTGTGGCTGGACCAAGCTCAAATCTCGACCCAACCCATTGTTTGGGCCAGGACCAGATTCCAACTTACCTGTAAACAATCCCTTAGGGAAAGTGATTGGAGATGTTGGTGGGAAGAGAAACAGCGAACAAGGCATGGGGAGTGACATCAGTAGTAGGTGTTTGAGACGTTGCTTGGGGTTGGATTTCTCTGTTGCTTTCAGTGTAGAAGATGGAAGCCACATTGAAAGCACAGATAAGAAGAGTACGGAGAGGAATTGGAGTCTTCTTTTGCCTCCATCTCAGTATTTTCTATAATCTCTCCCTCTCTTCTCTCTCTTTCAGCTTCTCCTCTCCCTGCTGCTGGAAGTATCCAGCCATGGCCGGACTGAGCTCCAACTCAGTTAGCGACTCGACTGAGTCAGTAACTACGATGACCGTTGGTTAACCGGGTGTAGTTGCACCACCCCAACTCCCTTTCTTCCTTCTCTCAAGCTATACACCAGCAAGCTATTGGGCTAAACCAAACCTGACCTGATAAGAATGGGCCCAACTCAGGGTGAGCTTGAGCAGTGCAGAGCGACCCATCCACACTCTTCCTCTCGATTCCTTTCCTCTACTCTTTTTGTTCCCTTTCTTCCCTTCTATATTCCCCAAAAATCCCAGCCATCATACTGGCTTGAATTGGGTGGAGCCGGGTGGGTGCACACAGCAGCCACAATAACTCTCTCTCTCTCTAATTTTCTCCTCTTTCTTTTCTTCCCTTTTCTTTCCTTCTCCTCTTCCTATCTCTTTTCTTTTCTCTCACTCTCCCTCTTTTCCTGCTGGAGAGACCCAACAGTGGACGCTGAACTTGGCCTAGCTCTGTCCAGACTTGCTCAGTTGGGTCGCTAGGTGAAATGGTGCAGTGCGACACCAACCCACACCGACTCTCTCTCCATCCTATTCTCTCCTTCTGTTTCTCCTTTCTCATTTCTTTCTTTTCTTTTTCGGCCGCATCCAACTAGGCCTGGACGAGGCCAAACAAAAGGCTGAAACCATCAACGTTCTGATCATTTCTCGGTGTAGAAGAAGACCTTCTTCAATGGCAAATCTCGACTCGACGAGTATTTCTCCAAAAAGGAGATCCTGGGTGGCTTGAACCATTGCACCGACACTTATGGATGTTTCGAATCGAAGCTCCATGGAGGTTTAAGTGGTGGGTTCGAAGGTAGAAGAAAACAGTTGGTTTCCTTCGAGCGGTCGCAATAACAGGGAGGGGCCTTAATACACTCGGTTCCAAATGCTCAAACAGAGCTTTCCCAGCAATCCTGAACCGTAGGATCTGAAATGGGTGGTTCGGATTGCTCTGCTTTACCGCACTTTTCAATACAGCCAGAATAACCTAAACAACTGTAGTTTCTCTTTACGGTGGGTAGAAAACCCTAGGGCGGTCTGGAACGGACGATTAGGATCTCTCTCGTATGAATGGTCGAGATTGAAGGAGCAATGCTCACACAGATTGCCGTCGTGGCAAGGAAAATGGTTTCCATTTTCGAAAACGCACCACAGGCAGCTCTGTTTGGGCCCTCGCTGTGCGCATGCACGTATGGTTGAACTCTCATGAGTGGCATGGTTTTGGTCTCGGTTGAGGGCTCTACAAGGTGAACAGTTTGGATTGGTCATAGGTGACCTGTATTGATCACAAATGGCCGGCTCAGAGAGAGCATGAAGCACAACTTCGCTTCTAGCCAGCCCACTTGCACCTGCCACCGCGAGCACGCACGTGTGTGAGGATTTGCAAGATCAACATGGTTTTTGTCATTTCTGGCATCCCGTCATGATGGACGTTCAGATCATCCGTTTGGGCAGTGGAAGTGGGCCCCATCTCGTTCAAACACAATCAGCCCATTTTAAACGGCTGTGGGTGGGAGACAGAAAGGAAAGAAGGAGATTTCCTTATTCGGAATGTCGGGTCAGCGGCTCTGACCGAGGTCTCCAGGTCCAGTGTCCCCTAGGTGCACACGAGGCCCGAAAGTGGGGGATCCACAGGACTGTTTGGTGCAATCCTCACCGTCCATTCTCTTCGGTGGTCCCTGTCATGGCCTTCTACCAAAGGTGAGGCATATCCACGGTCCAAGTGGGCCGTACTCGTAGGTTTTCATGCCCCATGCATGGTGGATTCTTGTTAATCTACGGGTTGGATCATTCCAAAATTGAACGTCATCGGTCAAAAAGGCCTAAGGCGCCATTTAAGCTACAAATCCCAGGCTAGATCATGGATATGTGATCTATTATGTTTTTATACTATTAACTATCATGTTATAGTATTTTTAATAATATTATTTATTATTATCATTATTATTATTATTTTCTCTTTCACACATGCATGAAATTTTAATTCATGACATGGGTCCCACTCTATAGGTTAGGGTTTTCCATCTCATGACTCCATGTTATTAAATGTTTAATTATTATTATAATTACCTATACATTGCCATTCATTTATTTATCTGTATTTATTTATTATATATGTATGTAGGTTGTGGGACTACTCGACGTGCGTTATTTAGCTATGTGTATTATCACATATATGTAAGCTAATTTAGATCCACGTGGTGACACCCGAGCATTAAAAGTACAGGGCATTACAATCTACCCCCCTTAACAGAAATCTCATCCCGAGATTTGTTATGCGTATCTCTAAGTAATTTCATTTTAATAGTGTACTCTATTTCATGTATGCCTAAGTGTGAAATTTCACTGCCATATTCCAATCTACCACAATCCTTAACTCTCCATTCTAACAAATGAACTGATCCGTTTTAGGTTCCTTTATATGTTAGAAATCATTTCAGTATTAACTGGAACTACGGGATCTTACTAATGCTCATCAGCATCAGGGTTTCTCATAGCACTTACTAGGGTTTTGAGTTCATTTGGGTGGCTAATACTAACGTCCTAGCTTTACTTTTATTTTCCATTACCTCTAAAGGATAACTCTCAACATCTAGAGTACAATACAATTTTTTGGTTTACAGTGTTCGAGCTGTCACGGATAGATGGTTGTAGTGGGTTTGAGCTCGATACATCGATCATCTGCCTACAGAGAAGAAGATTCTCTCTATCAATTCCTAATCCTGGTAAACCTTGATCTTCTGCCTGATCAGGGCATTGAGATCGTTGGAATTTGCTAAGATATGGAATTTGATTCAAATAGCGTAACTTCGCTTAAATGTGGTTCCATCAACCCGTGATTCTGATTATCCTAGGCTCCTGGAATATCAAGTACTCTTCTATCTCCATAACGGATAAGGCCATGTGGCCCATTATGCTTCCGCTGCGCACTCTGATTACCCAAGTACTCGACACTAGCTAATTTCAAGACCAGAGTTTTAACATTTTTTTTAAAGGCCATTAACCTTATCTCATTTCTCATATCTAGGCTCAATATGTTCAGTCTAGGGCTAACCACTTACCCAAAACCCCATAATTTCACATCTAATTAATTTCATGTGCTAGAATTTGTAGGGAAAATTAATTCTAAGTAAAGAGATGTGTTAAGGAATTCAAACTACATTTCCCATTGTGACTCTTAAGCTTAGAGGGAACCTGTGCCCAATCGAGCGTACAATCTGGTGATCACGGAAATTCCTATAATGCGTAAGTTCTTCTTATTCACTAAGTGTTGTGACCATGTTATCTTTGACTAAGGGAAATTACAGAAAAGGTTTGGATCCTAAATTTCTAAAATGTCCTTTAAGTATTTGTCCTTCCATGATACAGGGGTTTAGTTTCTAAGTTCAAACAACGATGTTGGTAGCTTTCATGGGAATCAGGGCATGACTAAACCTGAGATGTTCAAATGACCTAAAGTTTTAAGTCTCTAAATTCTCAATCTCCCTTAACACAAGGGAATCACACATAAGTTTGGATGGTACTCCAACAATTTCAAAGGATCCTAGGTCCATTTCTAAGTTCCATTTGTTATCCAAACAGCTGTCTAGGGGGCCTAACATTTTGATTTCCTATATTCTCAATTCCTCCTAGCTACAGAGGAAATTCTCATAAGTTCAAGTAGTTGTTCTAAAAATTTCTACGGAGACCTAGGTTTTGGAATTTCTACATTCTCAAATTGTTCTTCACTCAGATGGAATTTTATATAAGTTTGGATTGCCATCCAAGTCACTTCTAAGGGAACCAAAGTTTGGGTTTCTACATTTCTTAATCATTCTTCTGAGTCTAAGGGACATTCACCTAAGTTCAAATCTCTAATTTCAAATAACCTAACTTGAGACATTAAAAATTTGTGTAAGATCATTTCCCAAGGCTAAGTTTGTCCAAACTATGCTCTGATACCAACTGTAATGCCCCGAATCTTCAGTACCCGAGTACACAACCCGTTTTCCAAAAACCCGAGTGTTAACCTTAAAGGATGGTCAAATATATTTATTTTTCTTCTTTTATCAGAGTAAGCAGATGAGCGTAGAATGGACAAGTAAGCATAAAGGAAAATTCCATTATCATTTAGAATATACAAGAGAGTGCCCATAATGACTTATACAAACCAATGTCTCCATTCTTACGAATACAAAATGAAATAATATTACATGAGAAAGAAAATAAATTTGTAACAATCTTGAGCTGTGAAATCCGTTAGCAGCCCTTAGCAAATATAATCAGGCACACTTGTCAACCATAACCTGTTCCTCACCAATATGAATGTGAACATCATCAGGGCTACCTGTGCTACCTGTACGGTTATATTTATTTGATGGATGAGTGGCCAACTCAGTGTGAACTCCCCTCAAGATTACACACCACCACATTAGGTAAGAAATAGTATAAAACATCCAGACAACCAAAACACAGTAGATGCAGTCTTATTAGGTGCATGGATGTATGGAATGCGTTCACGCCCCGGGGATGCTCATCTGTGCGAACAGTAGGCTGTCGCCCATGCAATCATCGAACTTGGGAAACATCATCCAGTCGAAAACAATACGTACCTCACGTACGATAGCAATAGATGCTGGTCTGTACGATGTATGCATGATTAGCCAGTCCATTATTAATCCAATTACACTCAGCCATTTTAAATAAGCTCACGGTCACTATAGGGAGCTTGTGGCCCAGCGTAGGCCGACGGCTCGGGCATAGTGTCCCATGACCACCATCCCCAGCCCATGAGACTACCATCTTAGATGTTTATTGGAAACTTGTCGACTAGTGGCCAATCATATTACTGTATATGGGGCTTACCATCACATGGTTGTATAGAAATGGTACATCGAGCCACATAGGGCAAATACCAAAACCAAGCCACATAGGGTAAATCTCAAAACTGAGCCACACATGACGAATTTTGAAACTAAGCCACATAGGGCAATTATTAAAACCATGCGATAAAGACCATCCTTGAAAACCACCTAACACAATGACTCATGGATGGTAGGCCCACATCAATGTCTAATTCAAACGGCCATTCAGCAACCAGTAAGTCGAAGGCCCATTATGATCACAATCAATCAGGTTACATCCCAAGTTTGGGTGTACATTTATATGTGGGGGTTTCCCATTAATGTACCAGTTTAAATTTCATAAACAATCCACAAATCATTCACAAGCATGAACAATTATACAGGATGAATCATTAAGCATGTAATATAGCAATTCAATTTCCACTAGCTAACACATGTGATTATAAGAGAGATATATCAATTATAAATTTAAATAAAAACTATAACTTAAGCTAATGAGAAGATGGAAAGCTCAAGGGGAAGAATTATCACCTTATACTTAAATCGCCTTTTAGTGTCGCTAAGTGCTTGCGCCTTTTGAATTGAATCCTGACACAATTCATGAACTTGTACCATTAGATCTAAGTTCAATGTATTACCTAGATTTAAGATCATGGCCTAGGGTTTAGATTACTTATTCTTAGGGTTTTGATGTGAAATCAGGATTTTTACCTTAGAGTTTAGCCTTAAACTTAGACTTTAGGATTTTAATCCTAAATTATTCATAATATCATTATCATTATTATTGTACAATGGATTGAGTAATATTCCTATTTGGAGTATTAATCTCTCAGTATTAATAATGATGGTTCGTAGGTCCCCATTTAGATGTACCAACATTATCCAATATTCATAATGACCAACCATCGTTTAAATAATATGGGTAATAATAATGGAATATTTACTAGTGAAAATCTAATAAGGGCTCATACTAATGATTATATTAACGAGTATTATACTAATCCCATAAGGGAAATTATGAATATTTTCTAATGCTAATATTAATTGTTATTATTAATGAATCTAGATATTAGGATCTACCATGAATTATGACATTCTACAATTAGGCCAAAAGCTTAACTTACTATTTACATTTTAAGTATAGGTCTATGTTTTAGATTACTCAAGTCTAGGATAAGTTATAGGATTTAATATGCCAATTGATGTACGATTATTCTCTATACTAATAATATTAGAAGTGAATGATAATAAGCAATAATTGTCAGTCAATACTAACCTTATAATCAATAATCTACTGATGACAAAATAAGAATAGCATTAATGTTAATATTTAGCGCTAACAATCAAAGAGTGGAATTAATAGCGTCTAACGATAATTCCCAACAATAGTAAACTAATGATAATTTGATTTTGAAAATTCAAATGGATGAAAGAATTGGAATTTGGCATTCTTAAGTTGAATGGGTCGGGATCTCATTAAAGCTGGCCCAACAAGATGCATTCAGGGCCTGGCTGGTTTGTTAGGCCCATTCCTGGCTTTAAGTGCAGCCCGCCTGCAATATGCAGAGCGCGGCCCACTGAGTTTTCCCAATAGCGGCCCATGGTTGTGGCTGGACCAAGCTCAAATCTCGGCCCAACCCATTGTTTGGGCCAGGACCAGATTCCAACATACCTGTAAACAATCCCTTCGGGAAAGTGATTGGAGATGTTGGTGGGAAGAGAAACAGCGAACAAGGCATGGGAAGTGACATTAGTAGCAGGTGTTTGAGACGTTGCTTGGGGTTGGATTTCTCTGCTGCTTTCAGTGTAGAAGATGGAAGCCACATTGAAAGCACAGATGAGAAGAGTACAGAGAGGAAATGGAGTCTTCTTTTGCCTCCATCTCAACATTTTCTATAATCTCTCCCTCTCTTCTCACTTTTTCAGCTTCTACTCTCCCTGCTGCTGGAAGTATCTAGCCATGGCCGGACTGAGCTCCAACTCAGTTAGCGACTCGACTGAGTCAGCAACTACGATGGTCGTTGGTTAACTGGGTGTAGTTGCACCACTCCAACTCCCTTTCTTCCTTCTCTCAAGCCGTACACCAGCAAGCTATTGGGCTAAACTGAACCTGACCTGATAAGAATGGGCCCAACTCAGGGTGAGCTTGAGCAGGAGTGCAACAACGACCCATCCACACTCTTCCTCTCGATTCCTTTCCTCTACTCTTTCTGTTCCCTTTATTCCCTTCTATATTCCCAAAAATCCCAGCCATCATACTAGCTTGAATTGGGTCGAGCTGGGTGGGTGCACACAGCAGCCACAACAACTCTCTCTCTCTCTCTAATTTTCTCCTCTTTCGTTTCTTCCCTTTCCTTTTCTTCTCCTCTTCCTATCTCTTTTCTTTTCTCTCACTCTCCCTCTTTTCCTACTGGACAGACCCAACAGTGGATGCTGAGCTTGGCCTGGCTCTGTCCAGAGTTGGATCGGTTGGGTCGGCAGATGAAATGGTGCAGTGCGACACCAATCCGCACCGACTCTCTCTCCATCCTATTTTCTCCTTCTGTTTCTCCTTTCTCATTTCTTTCTTTTCTTTTCCGGCCACATCCAACTAGGCCTGGACGAGGCCAAACAAAAGGCTGAAACCATCACCGTTCTGATCGTTTCTCGGTGGAGAAGAAGACCTTCAATGGCAAATCTCGACCCGACGAGTATTTCTCCAAAAAGGAGATCCTGGGTGGCTTGAACCATTGCACCGACGCTTATGGATGCTTCGAATCGAAGCTCCATGGAGGTTTAAGCGGTGGGATCGAAGGTAGAAGAAAACAGTCGGTTTCCTTCGAACGGCCGCAATAACAGGGAGGGGCCTTAATACACTCGGTTTCAAATGCTCAAATAGAGCTTTCCCAGCAATCCTGAACCGTAGGATCTGAAATGGGTGGTTCGGATTGCTCTGCTTTACTGCACTTTTCAATACAGCCGGAATAACCTAAACAATTGCGGTTTCTCTTTACGGTGGGTAGAAAACCCTAGGGCAGTCTAGAACGGACGGTTAGGATCTCTCTCGTATGAACGGTCGAGATTGAAGGAGCAACATTCACGCAGATTGCCGTCGTGGCAAGGAAAATAGTTTCCATTTTCGAAAACGCACCACAGGCAGCTCTGTTTGGGCCCTCGCTGTGCGCATGCATGTATGGTTGAACTCGCATGAGTGGCATGGTTTTGGTCTCGGTTGAGGGCTCTACAAGGTGAACGGTTTGGATTGGTCATCGGTGACCTGTATTGATCACAAATGGCCGGCTCAGAGAGAGCATGAAACACAACTTCGCTCCTACGCCAGCCCACTTGCACCTGCCACCGCGAGCACGCACGTGTGTGAGGATTTGCAAGATCAACATGGTTTTTGTCATTTCCGGCATCCCGTCGTGATGGACGTTCAGATCATCCGTTTGGGCAGTGGAAGTGGGCCCCATCTCGTTCAAACACAATCGGCCCATTTTAAATGGCTGCGAACGGGAGATAGAAAGGAAAGAAGGAGATTTCCTTCTTCGAAATGTCGGGTCAGCAGCTTTGACCGAGGTCTCCAGGTCCAGTGCCCCCTAGGTGCACACTCTTTTGTGCACACGAGGCCCGAAAGTGGGGGGTCCACAGGACTGTTTGGTGCAATCCTCACCGTCCATTCTCTTTGATGGTCCCTATCATGGCCTTCTACCAAAGGTGGGGCATATCCACGGTCCAAGTGGGCCGTACTCGTAGGTTTTCATGCCCCATGGTGGAATCTTGGTAATCTACTGGTTGGATCATTCCAAAATTGAACGTCAATGGTCAAAAGGTCCTAAGGCGGCATTTAAGCTACAAATCCAAGGCTAGATCATGGATATCTAATCTATTATGTTTTTATACTATTAACTATCATGTTATAGTATTTTTAATAATATTATTTATTATTATCATTATTATTATTATTTTCTCTTTCACACATGCATGAAATTTTAATTCATGACATGGGTCCCACTCTATAGGTTAGGATTTTCCATCTCATAACTCCATGTTATTAAATGTTTAATTATTATTATAATTACCTATACATTGCCATTCATTTATTTGTCTATATTTATTTATTATATATGTAAGTAGGTTGTGGGACTACTCGACGTGCGTTATTTAGCTATGTGTATTACCACATAAATGTAAGCTAATTTAGATCTATGTGGTGACACCTGAGCATTAAAAGTACGTGGCGTTACAATCCGCCTGCCAATATCGGGCCCAGCTCGTCGATAGCGGACCCATTTCTCGAGCTGGTCAAACTCACCTTAGCATTGCCCCCTCCTCTCGGGCAGGTAAGGCCGCACCCCCTTCCAACCGACCACGACACAATGGGAGACGCAGCCTGACGGTATACGGCCCGCATGCGTTCATGCATCCACTCGGTCTAGACGTTGGAGCAACCTCTGGAACCATGTGGGTTTAGGGACTTTTACCCAGGGATATATATAGCACCCCATGTAAAACAGATTTCTGGTGTCCTATCTGGCCATCTACGAAATACCAGTGGAGGCTACGACCCTGATGTCGCTAGGGCGTATAATAATCACCACACACAATGTAGGATGCATGAGTCATACAATCTAGTCATGCATCAATCCTGCGCATACCATGTACTCATGTGAGACAATCTCCGCCTATCAGGGAGTCTCATAACAACATGCCCATTGTCACATGTAATGGTAAGCCACATCTCATAACAAACATGCAGATGATGCGTATATGCATGTATCGTGATGCTATGCTGTCACATACTCATAATCGGTGTCAATAACTGGCACTGACAATCGACATCGACAATCGGCCTCGACAATGTTTACACTTAACCAACATTACCCCAAAGAGTGACCCACATAGAGCATAACGTATAGTGGACCCATGACCTCACAAAGGGTCTGATACACAACACCATGGGCCTCACTTAAGAGCTTAATACACACCACGATGGGCCTTTCACATGGGCCCAACATACATCACAATGGGCTCCATCGCCTGGCCCTTAAATGCATCACAATGAGCCTCATCACATAGGCCTCGACAATCGGCCTCGGTAATCAAAATTGGCCTCGACAAACGAAATCGGCCTCAACAATCGGAATCGACCTTGACACTCGGTCTTGACAATCAGAATATGCCTATATAATCGGCCTCAACAATCAGAATCGGCCTTGACAATCGGAATCAACCTCGATACTCGGCCTCGACAAATCGGAATCGACCTCGATACTCAGCCTCTACAATCGGAATCGACCTATACAATTGGCCTCAACAATCGGAATCGGCCTCGATACTCAGCCTTGACAATCAGAATCTGTATTGACAATCAAAATCGGCAAATCGGTCACGTCTATCAGAATCGGCAATCGGTCACGTTAATCGGAATTGGCAATCGGTCGTGACAATCGAAATCGATCGATAATCAGAATCGGCAAATCGGTCACGTCAATCGGAATCGGCAATCGGTTGTGACAATCGAAATTGATCGATAATCAGAATCGGCAAATCGGTCATGTCAATCGAAATCAACAATCGGTTGTGACAATCGGAATTGATCGATAATCAGAATCGGCATATCGGTCACATCAATTGAAATCAACAATCGGTCGTGACAATCGGAATCGATCGATAATCAGAATCGGTAAATCGGTCACGTCAATCGGAATCGGCAATTAGTCGTGACAATCGGAATCGATCGATAATCAGAATAAAAAAATCGCTCACGTCAATTGAAATCGGCAATCGGTCGCGACAATCGGAATCGATCGATAATCAGAATCAGTAAATCGGTCACGTCAATTGGAATCGACAACCGGCCGTGACAATCGGAATTAGAGGTGTGCATTTGTGACTCGATCTGGCGGATCCGACCCGTTCCGAACAGAACTGATGGCCAAGATAGAGCCTGATCGGGTTGTGATTTTCAGATCCGATTTTTTTCGGGTCAGGTCCGGATAGACCTCTGTCCGGACAGACCCGACCCGGATATCCGAACCGAAGGGACCCGAACCACACCGAATAGACCCGGACCGATAGCGGGCGGGTAGTATACAATATTTTTTTTATATTTTACCCCAACTTTCTTAAAAATAGATAGATAGTGTGGATAAAATACATAAATTCTATAAAATATGCTCATCAGGTCATAAGAACACAGAGGAAGGGAAAAAATAAATATCAACTTAGATCAGAAAACTTTTATGGCCAACAAAACGTTTTTAATGGTCAAAATGCATTCAACACTGTTTTTTATAATGTGGTCCACTTGAGATTTCAATATACCTCTTTTTTTTTTTCTAATAACTTAAAATTACCTATAAAAATAGATGGAGGGCATGGATGAAGCACATACATCATGGTGGGGCCCACGGAGCACCGACGGCCGGTGGCAAGGGGAGTAGCCAGTCCGTCTCTAGCCTAGCGTCTGCCTCCTCGATCGCCGGGCATTCCTCGAGCTCCGAGTTGTACGAACGGTTCAAAGGAGATTAAAGTTATATGACCCCACAGTAATGTATTTATTACATATAAGCCGTTCATATATTTTTAGAGATCGTTACCGAGCATTATTCAAAAAATGAATAATATCCAAAGATTATTTGGACCACACCATAAATAGCGGCGTAGAATGATTTTCACTGTTAAACCATTCGTGTGGTCCACATGATAGTTAGGTCTGTCCTATTTTTTGTCTCAAGCCTTAAGACGAGGTCACCAAATGGATGGACGGTTTGGATATAACATATATCCCATGATCACACCCCTGTAACTTGAAACAAAAGAGTACCTGGTTCCCTGCCTTGCGTGAAAATTGAAAAGACGGCACTGCACTTTCGTGCAATGCACGTCAACAATATAACACCTATAGTATAATTGCATATATGTTCCTTCAGATACATATGGGCCCCACCTTGATGTATATGTTTTATTTAAGCCGTTCATCAATTTTGACATATTATTTTAGACATTGAGAACAAAAGTATGGTATATTGAAGGATGAAGTGGACCACACCGCATGAAATAGTTGGGTTAAATTCCAACTATTCGAATCCTACCCAACCCGATTCGACTCGGGCAGGGTGACCGAGTCAGACTCGGTTCGGGTCAAGTTAGCTACATATCGGATCTGTCCGAGTCAGGCGACTTGGACTCGGTCCCGAGTTTGATCGAGTTCGGATTAAGCTCCTATTATTTTGAATATGTTTGGATTTGGCCAGATCCGGTCCGACCAGGACCGATGCCCAGCTCTAATTGGAATCGATCGATAATTAAAATCGACAAATCGGTCACGTCAATCAGAATCGACAATCGGTCGTGACAATTGGAACCGATCGATAATTAGAATCGGCAAATCGGTCACGTCAATTGGAATCGGCAATCAGTCATGACAATCGGAACCGATCGATAATTAGAATCGGCAAATCGGTCACGTCAATCGGAATCGGCAATCAGTCGTGACAATCGAAATCGATCGATAATCAGAATCGGCAAATCGGTCACATCAATTGGTCATGACAATCGGAATCGGTAAGAATAGGCCTAATAAGGCCTAAGGGAAGGTCACAATAAAGACATCTAACCATCATTGCCCATCAATGTGGACATCTAACCAACATTGCTCCCAAGGAGTGGCCCACATAAGGGATTCATACACAATGTAACGGCCACACATACATCACATCGGGCTTCGCCCATGGGCCTCGAATACATCACAATGGGCCATAACCCATGGGCCTTGAATACACAATAGGTGGGCCCTACATAGGGGTCTCGTATGCATCAAATGGGCCACATATCTAGGTCTTGAATACATCAAATGGGCCACGCGTCATGGGCCTAATACACGTCACGATGGGCCGTGCGATAAGGGCCTAATACACATCATAATAGGCCTCGTGTACATCAAGTCGGGCCTCATCATATGGGCCTCATATATGCCAAGTGGGCCGCATCAATAGGCCGCACTAATGGGCCTCATACACATCAAGTGGGCTGCATCAGTGGGCCGAACTAATGAGCCATCATATATATATATATATCAAGTGGGCCGTGTTAATGGGTCGTACCAATGGACCGTAAATACATCACCATGGCCCCATACGTGGGCCTTATGTACAACATGTGGGCCACGTATCTGGGCCTACAATACAAATAAGTGGGCCCCACCCATGAGCCAAAATACATCATGATGGGCCTCATGGATGGGCCGCACCAATGGCCCTCAAATGGGCTTGGGCTACATCAAAATCATTTCAATAGTTGTAGGTGCAACATGTGTAGCACTGTGCACAATCATTCCATAGGGCACATGGCCCACTAATGATGATCCGCACTGTCCAAACATTGTCCAGATAAATCAATACCATCCAAACATTTTCCATATAAAATCAGCACCATCCACACATTTTCCATGTAAATTAGCGCTCAGCACCGTCCAAACATTGTCCAGCACCGTCCAGACATGTGGACGGTGTGGATGAAATGCATATAACATGGTGGGGTCCCACGGAACCGTCTAGGCATGGATCGCCCTGAAATACGAAGCATACATCACGGTGGGGTCGTTCATGTCAGGTGGGTCCACACGTGTGAGACCGACCAGCAAAATGGATGTACGGTCATGGATAAAACACGCACATGAAGGTGGTTTTCACCTGAAATTTGAATCTGCTGACGTCAGTTACACCAGCATTTGCTGGTGTGAGGTACACCAGCTAATCCGCATCCCACCGTCCCATGGATTGGACGGTGAGGATGAAATACATCATTTACAAGGTAGGCCCCACACGCTACCATGGTGGGGTCCACGCCCAATACGTGGATGGTATGGATATAACATATTCCTTATGTGGGTCTCACACACGTGGCCCACACACGCAACAGCGTGCCTACATGGCACCGTCCAGATGGACGGTGTTATGTAAAATACTTGCATGAAAGGTGGGTCCACGTGGGGCCACCAGATATAACATATAATATATATATTATATTATATTATATATAAATACTTATACCAGATATAACAAATAATATATATATATATATATATATATATATATATATATATATATATATATATATATATATATATATATATAGACTTATCTACATACCAGCGTCGTCCAGGCCTTGGACGGCCTGGATGCAATACATACCCCAGGTGGTCCAGCGTTGTCCCTGCTGGCCTGGACGGTGAGGATTAAAGCACATACATCGAGGTGGCCCGCCATCAAAACGGATGAACGGGTTGAATAAAACAGATCAAGGTGGGTCACTGTCTGGCATGGACAGCTGAGTTGATGCATACATTGCTGGACAGAGGACACCACACCTCATCAAGTAGCCCCACACGTCCAGCTATTGGACGGTGTGGCTCTCACACATACATCAAGGTGGGTGCTTGTGGTGGCCCACCAAAGCCATGGATGGGCTGATATTTGTGTTTTTCTTTCATCCCACCAAAGCCTTGGATGGGCTGATATTTGTGTTTTTCTTTCATTCCAGGCCCGTCCAAATGTACGGGCAGCGAGGTGGGGCCCAACATATGGACTGCCTAGATCAGGTGGGCCAATTCTATCATAAAAAAAAAAAAGAGAGAGAGAGAGAGATAGAGGGACGGAAAAAGAGAGAGATTTCGGTGGTGACGGAGGGGCCCCGCCACTATGGGCCTCTCTTGTTACAAAACGTACATCAAGGTGGGTCTCACCATCCGTGGGCCCTTAAATCACAAAACTAAAATAAAATAAAATGACGAAGATGCATATTCAAGATCACCCACCTTTGATCTCTTCTTCCTTCTTCCGCCTATGTGGTCTAGAGCTCCAAGGGGACAATTTCGACGGTTGAGATGATTATCCAAGGGTTGGATTGGGTGGTAGGGAGTAGGTCATGCCAAGATTCTATCATGGAGCTTGGACGATGGACCCTCATGGGGTTGCTTGGAAGAATGAGAGAGAGAGAGAGAGAGAGAGAGAGAGAGAGAGAGAGAGAGAGAGAGAGAGGTGTAAGAGAGAGAGAGATGGGTGAGTGATGGGGTGATGAGTGAAGTGAGTGATGGGTGTACTTTGTATAAGAGAGTGTTGACTTTAGGGGTTGCTTGGGGATGGGGTGATGTGTACTTGACATGAGATGTGATTGATGAGACATGATTTGAAATCTTTCTTGGGTATGCAAATGCGCGGTATTTTTCCTCAGACTGAACGCGGGCCCACATCTCCTGACCCGGATATCGCCTCGGCGCGTGATACGCGGCATCGAAACCATGACGACGGCGCGGTCGCTAGGGCACAGGTCTCGGGTTGAACCGACTCCGGAATACGGGACATGATTCATGGTTGCGCGCAACTGCCGATAACAGATCGCAGGTCGCTGAAATTCGACCGAGAGGACCGCGGAAGTCTACGGAACAATACGGGCTAGGGTACGGGTCTTACATTAATCCTTCAATTTTAGTTTTTTATTTTTTTTATTTTTATTATTATTTTTTTGTCTTTTTATTTTTGTTCTAAGATGTTAGTCGTGCTTGGCTAATCTCTTAGCTAAGGATAATGGATGAACCTTTTGATGAGATTTTATATATATATATTATATTTAATTTATTTTTAATAAAAGTTTTTAAGCTTTCATGTTAAATTGTGATTAAGTGTGATTGAATTCTTAATTGGAGAAGGAATCGATCTGTAAAATTAATTGATCTATTGTCATATTTGGGTACATTAGATGCTTTTGATTCCCTATAATTGATTGCCTATATCTTAATGAGAGATCAACCTATCTTAATTCTAATCTATGTTGGATGTTATGATTAAATTTATTATGTTATTTATTGATTAGGACGGATTGGAATCCAGTTCTAGTTGAGTTATCAACTCGAGAAGACGAATTAAGTTCAAGTTCTATTGAATTGAGATTCTCGGATTCGTAATTTTTTTATTAATTATTTAAATTTTTAATTCCATTTTTGTTGAATTAAAAACCCTAAAAACCGTGTAGCTTTCACTATAAGAAAAGGGGGCTTTAGCCTCGGTTCAAAACAGTGGCTAAAAAGGTTAAAAACTGAGGCTAAAGCATTTAGCCTCAATTTTGCCTCAGTTATCCGAACCGAGGTTGAAAACCCTGTAGCTAAAGGCTTTAGCCTCAGTTTTAGCAACCGAGGCTAAAATGACTTTTATAGCCTCGGTTCTTCAAGTAAAGCTAAAAGAACCTTTTTAGCTTCAGTTTTCTCGAAATGAGGCTAAATCAAAATTTTAGCCTCCATTATTTCCAACTGAGACTAAATCCAAAATTTAGCCTCGGTTGTCTCCAATTGAAGCTAAATATATTTTTAACCTCGGTTCTCAACAATTGAGGCTAAAGCCTTTAGCCATGGGAGTTGTAGTCTCAGTTTCGGTAACTGAGGCAAAATCGAGACTAAAGATGGATTTAGCCTTTGTTGGCATCAAACCATTGATTGAACAGTCAAAAATAAAATTTGTAAAATGTCTAAAATTCAATTCCAAGAAATGAACAGCTTAATTTTGCTAATTTTGGTTGGTCAGATTGATTAGCTAGCTACTCAGGAACGCGGTTTAAAGTATCTTCCAGAACTAGTACGTATTGATACATACCAGTATCGTCCATAAAAGTTATGCTTGTATCGAGCCGAAACAGCCCAATACAGGGCAATACAGAGCTGTATCGGTGGTGAACGATGCAATAACTAGTACATCGATTTTAAACCTTGCTGATCTTCTCTGTCGTCTGTCCATCAGAATTCAAATATAGATTGGTAAAAATAGACACACATCACGGTCTGCTCTTGAGGTGTGATCTGATCGGAAATAGTTCCTAGAGTTGTTACCTTGATAATTTGTAACTTCGTGTAAACCATAACAAATCATCCAATGTAGACTTTATAACATAAAGCCTCGGCGACTCAGTATTTGGGCTAAATATCCCAAGGATATGCCAATCGTTTCACATGAAAAGTGTTTTTCATTTGTAAGTGGGTACTTCTCCAAATTCTAATTTCAAATGTCTCCTTTTGCTCCATAATGAAACTAATGAATCTTTGCTTATATTCTTATACATGAGCATTTAATTTTTAATCTTTGCAACTATGTCAGCTATAATTTCTTTACTTTGCAAAATGGATTCATTAAGTTGTGAAATTTCTATTGGATTATGTGCTTTCACTTGAAATATATATTAAAAAAAAAAAAAAAACATTTCTAATAGATCATTTTGTGGTCTTCTTTCTTTCACTTTATTCAAGTATTCATGCACATCTAAATCCGAATCCAATCAGAGAGGAAAGGACTCACGGTTCAATCAAAGGCACAAATGAGAGAATATAATGATGTGGTCCCACCATCCGTAGCAAGGAAGCACCACTGTTGTGTTCTTCCAAGTCCAATTCCAAAGAAGGCGATCAGTTGCTTTCATTCTATCAGATTGGCAATAGTAATTCAATTTGATTGTGCATCTAAACACACATTAAAGCTGTTATAAAAGAGAAATGACGAGAAAAACATAACACCAGTTCATGGAGTCAGCAAAATGGGACGACGTTCATTTTACGTAGCCATAAGTAATCAAAATGGGGCAAACACTACAGCATTACCCACAACACAATACAATGATTAAGTGAGATGAACTAAAGAAGAACACTGCATGAGTAATGGAAAATCAACAGCTCTATACACGAAAGAAAATGCAATATTCTATTAACATCTAGAATAAATTCGTAGTCCAACACACTTCTTACAAAGTAATAATAGATGAAAGTTGTGTGACATGACCACCGTACGCCCTAGCGACATCAGGGTCGTAGCCTCCACAGGCATGTCGTGGATGACCAGATGGGACATTGAAAATCTGTTCTACATGGGGTGCTATAGATATCCCTGGGTGAAATTCCATAAACCCTCTTGGTTCTAGAGCTTGCTCCAATGTCTAGATCGAGTGAATGCATGAGCACATGAGGGCCGTATACTGTTAGGCCATGTCTCCCACTGTGTCGTGGTTGGTTGAAGGGGGTGTGGCCTTACCTGCCCGAGAGGAGGGGGCAAAGCTAGGCTGAGTTTGACCAGCTCGAGGAATGGGTCGGCTATCGACGAGTTGGGCCCGATATTGGTAGGCGGATAGTGAGGTCTCTTCACTCACCTTGTTGCGCGCGATGGGGCGGCAACCTAGTTTGGAGTGTATTACCCCGGTGATGATCCTAGAGATGTGCGGTATTATAGGTGGACATACTGAGTAGGAGTTGTATACCCAACAATTTACTCGTTCATTCATTCATTCATTTATTATCCACTCGGGTTGGTGGTGCGAAATCAAGTCATCGTGTATACCTTCGTAGTGGCCAGGATTTCGGTTAGGCGCGTGACTAACCTGAGATCAGGAGTTTATCACATTGAGTTGACTATCTAAATTTAAGTATGAGACTAGTTTGGATAGAAGTCTCTTGTGGTGGACCCCGTAGCCTACGATACTACATACTATCATCCTGATTTCACATTTCAGTTTGGTCATTTCATTCGCATCGCATATTGCATTGCATCCTCAGCACATAGCATTTGTTTTACTTTTCTTCTGTATTGCATAATTTGATGAGGTTGACGGCATTCGTGGACTCGTCAGGATTTATATATTGCATTGCATCCTTAGTAGATGATATTTAGCTTGGTATGTTTCCGCATTGCATAGTTGATCTACATTGCTTCCTCAGTATATGATATTGGCTTATTGTGTTTTTGCATCGCATAGCCTGGATAAGACTGATGGTACTTATGGACTTGCCAGCATGTTTTTGCTTACTCTGATATTTACATACTTGAAACATATCTTATGCACACACTTTCACCACCCTCTAAACTTTTCTATAAGTTATGCACGATAGATGCGTGCAGGTGGCGTTAGGTTGCAGCAGCGTTAAGCTTGGAGCATGTAGCGGACTCCTGGAGCTTTAATTTTGACATATGTATTTCGCTTTCAGCATTGTATTCAAATGTTTATATTAGTGGATATGTGATGATGATGTTGCCTTTGTGATTTGGGTAAACTTGTGGTTACGCTTCTTACGAGATAAATGTATGTTGGAAAATCCTCCTCGTAGGATCCCAGGATCGGAATCTGGCGTATGGGCGCTGGGAGCTGAGAATGGGGTACTACGGAGGCTGTTGGCACTGGATTCGGCAATCAAAAATTTTGTGAGCCCGATTTTCGGGTTTAGGGCATGACAGCGAAGTCGAGATTCAAGAGCGTTATCCCCATTTATTTGGTGCTTGATTGTTGTATTGCTTTATGTATCACATTCTCTTGTGCCTATTGATATATATCATGATGTTTGTGCATATTTATCTTTCTGATTTTGGCAATTTCGAGGACAAAATTTCTTTGTTAGTGGGGAGAACCGTAAGACCCTACCTCGAGTATGCATGTCATTCCTCTAGGTCTTGCGGTCCTACCGGTCTAATCTCGGTGACTCGCAACCTATGGATAGTGTTTGAGGTCATCCTTAAGTCCGATCACATTGACCGGATTCAGATCGACTTGAAACCTATGCCATTGAGACTGCATCGGCGCCGCGGTTCCAACGCCACGTCTCGTGCGTGGATCCGACGTGTACATCATAAGTTATGGGCCGCGCTCTTTTTGGACCATTGATGTGTGATTGGTAGGACCCACCCTAGCCATTCACATTTTCCCATGAGATGATGTCACCCTAGGCATAGCTTTTTAGAAAGCCTACCTTATAGCATAGACCCTATGGAAGCATGGGTTCTTCTCTCATGACTATGATTGCATTTCTCTTATTTAGATGCCGCTTTTAGAGAGACAATGATTACCTTCTAGGTACATCTTCAAAGTCCCTCTTTTACCACCCATTTCTCTCTCACTTTTCCTTCTCTCCCTTGCTAGAGAGCCCAAGGACGTCCCCAGCTTCTCCATTTCTCCAGCCCCTTCTCTCTCAAATCTCTTCCAATCCAACCATCTCTAACCCATCTCCACCTTAGAAACCTCTTCCTTGGAGCTAGAGGATCATGGTGGTGGAGGTTTGAAGATAAATCATTGAGGTGGTTGTGAATGTAGATAACATTTCAGATTTCTTGATTTCTTAGTTGTTCTTCCCATTTCTTTTATTCTGAAGCTTGTGGGGCCCATCAAATGATGGTAGTGGCCCCCATGTCTTCATGGATGTGGCTCATAGCCCATCCTTTGTGCATGCATGATCCATGCAAGGGGCCATCTTCCACGGACCCCTACATGGTCTTTCCTTCTTATGTTTAGGGATCCTTGGGTCATCTAGACCCTTGATCCTTGGTGGAGATGGCATCTCCACCATAAATCTTGAGTAGGAAGCATTATGCTCTTGTAGATCCATGTAAATCATGTAATAGTGGATGTGTGTGATTGTGTGATGAGGGGAAGGGCCTCAATGTGGCGGAGCCCCTTCCCTCGTGGCCGAATATTTTATTTTTCCTTTGAATATACCTCTGATCATGATGTGTGTTGTCCACCTTGTGGCATAGAAATATCCAGACCGTCCTAAGGGAGTGGACGTCCTTGACAGTCCACTCCATGGACGTTATGGCCCCAAATGCACCAAAAAGGGGCACATGCAAAGGGGTTTTGATGGTGGAAATGGTCTGGATGTTTATGGGGCCCACTGAGGTGGTCCATACCATAATTTTTAAGGGATGATTTCCCCTTTTAGTGGTGGTTATAATTATTTTATTTTAGCAATATGTTGCTGTCCAGAAACTTTCTGGACAGATTTTTGGACTGACTTGAGCTCAGATTTTGAAGTGTTTGGTGGGGTGTTTGGCCCCATTTGATATGTTATTCTTGAAGGTGTAGACCCCACCTATATGCATGCCAATTTTCAGCTTCATCTTACCTCATTTGGGCATCCAAAAGAGTGGGCCAAGATGGTTGGACAACCAGATTTTTGTCTGACAGTCCAGCAATATAGTCTGTTGGAAACTGAAATTCACAAATTTTTTTAGCATCGATGGGCCACTTTTCTGGACTCCATCTTGATGTATGCATGTTAGGGGATCATGGTCCCCTATTTTTTAAATTTTTAGAGGCCTTGGACCCACTCTAATGGAGTGCTCAAGTTGAGGACAGCAACATGTAGTAGCAGACTTTTCAGAACCTTGCTATCTTCTTTGTTATTGGAGAAGTTTTTGGGCCCCAGCCCATTGGACTTTGTGTATGAATTATTGAGGTCCATATCTGATGTTTCTAGGGCCCATTGGGCCATGATTTGTGGGACCAACAAGTTGGGCCAGCAAGCCCTGCTGGACGTCCAGCTGGGAACATCTAGCATGGGTTGGTCGTCCCAGTGTGCAAGCCCACCATGATGGTATGTTTCATCCATGTCGTTCTCCCATTTAGAGTGGCCCATGTGGGAGGGTCCACCCTTGGTGGACGTTCCCTGTGGGGCTCACTTGGGTGTATATGTAGCCCACCTTGATGTATGTATTGGTCCAGGCCGTCCAGGCCTTAGACCGCCTAACCCATGGGACGCCCCATGTGGGCTACCTGCTGGACTTTCGTTCGGCAGTGTGGTCCACGTACTCCCTTGTGTTGTATGATGAAATCCTATGTAGTGGGGACCTCTAACTTGATAGTTGGACCACTTGGACTATGTCCTAATCAGATGGGCCAATTACTGGACTCCAACAGGCCCATAAACCTGTTGGGTCAAAAAAATCCAGCAATATGTTATAATTATGCTTGGCCCTTGGGCTGAAATTTTAAGGAGTGGGGCCTACCGCATTGTGAGGAACTTAGAGGAAATAATTTATATCTTTAGTCCCTTAAATTTTGGGCTTAATTAATGCACATTTGAGGCCCACCACAGTTGGATTTAATAGGGTCCATGAATGTAGCTAATTGTTGGACTCTTTAGCCCAATTGGGCTGGAACTTTCTAGATAGGCCCATTGGACTCTTGGGTCATTTTTACCATATTATTGTATTGGTTTAATGGGCCGGATTATACAAGTAGTTGGGCCCTTGGTTGCCCACCAAATCAGCTTTATACTTGGGCCGGGTTGTAGGCCCAACTTACTTGACTAAAAACATGACATTTGCCCATGTGGTTTGAGCAATGGGCTGCCCACTAGGCCCACCAGAATATATGGAATTAGTGGCCTTTATGTTGGGCCCTAACCTTTCCCTATGGGCCCATAGTGGTATATATGGGTTGGGCTATGTGTGTTTCCCTTGGACCCATGTTTTGGATAGGCCTTGGGCCACCTTTTTGAAGCCCAACATGAGTGTATGTGGTATGATTATAGCTGCCCATTTTTTTATTTCTAATGTCGTGTGGACCTTGGGCCTTGATCCGTGATCAATTAGGGATGGGCTACCTTATGGGGACCGATAGTAGTTGGATGTCCACATTCATGACCCTAAGGTAGGCCCGTATGCTTCTATGGGTGGTAAAAGGCCCACCATAAACTCTTACTAGGCCCGTTTCATCTATTTATGCCCATATCATTGTTCTCCTTAGTCTTGTGGGCTATCCCAGGCTATTGGGTCCCAACTAAAGGTTGATTCCTTATGAAAATTCGTCTAAGTACCTAGACTTGGTCCCTTCTTGGATAGGAGGAGTGTACTACATTGTACATCGCCGCATGACGCATTTAGATTCATCCTCATGACCTATGTACATCATTATATGCTTGGTTAACATTGTGTGTGTGGTCATGGTTGTGCCATTGGGCATTATATCATAGCTTCACAGAGGGATGGAGTTCTGATGTTTTATTTAAACCAACATGATTTAAATGATTTTTAAACTCGCAAGTATACGAATCAGATGTAGATATGGTACGTATTACGAGATCGTTCCCACGAGGACTGGTCGTCACAATTCAAATCTATGATTCTCCTTAACTAATCCAACAAATAATGGAGCGAATTACTAAGCACAATTCTATAAAAAAACAATTGAGAATAGGGAAGAAAATTCAATCAGAGAGAGGGCACTAGGACTTTCGAATCCACCCCTAATTATCCTAACCCTTGTTTTGTCTGTTGATTCACCTTAATCTAGATTGATACCACTTATATAGAGAAAGTACAATCTGTGTCCTTAATCGGGCATACAGAATGTCTAATTCCTTTAAGCAATGCCATGAATAACATATCCCATGTCCTTGATCGGGCACATGGAATGTACAGTTCATTAAAGCACCCTGTTTCCTCCTCTATAGGAAACCTGTTCATGATCAGACACAAGCACCTAGAATAAGCATCCAGACAACATCCATATATAGACTCTGGTCGAGTTCATAGATAGAGAAGTATAAAATTTAAACCAATCAAGCCCCCTTAGAGAAAGAAACACACCAATCAAATCAAAGTAAAATCAAAATATAACAAGAGTATTCAAATTAGGGGCTTCATCTCAGCCCTAGCTGAAAGATTAGCAATCCATAAAATCCATTAGGAAAGAAGGAAAAATAAATATGAAAAATAGAAACATCTCCCTTCTTCCTTCCTCTCTCTCTCCTTTCTTCTTCTCACTGAATCTGCTATTTTCCTCTGGATCTGGAATTCTCCAATTTTTGAATGCCCTTCCTCACGTTTTGCAACTCTTTTTATAGCTGATGGAGTGGTGAAAATTGGAGTTGGAAAACTTTCGTACGAGCAGCGAAAGCCTTTTCGCAGCCCAGTTCGGGCCCTCGAAACATAGCATTTTCCTCGCTCAAATTCCAAACAAACACTGTTTCTTAGGACTTTCTTGGGTCCTCTACATGATGTACGGTTCAGATCTACCATATGATCAAAGATGGTGGCCCACAATCGCCTGGAAAATCGGATTTCCTAATATGTGCGAATCCTTTTGCACCCCTCGCTGTCGTGATCGGTGGGCCCCATAGAAGTATTTTCTGGAAAATCCACCCCATACATTGGATTCAGGACGAAATTTCAGTCAAGAATAGGCAGTTTTGAATGTCCATTGATGCGTCCCAGAGAAGAAAACACAGAAAGATCAGATTTGAACGTTGCAGGGCAGCCTTTTTGTGGCCTCTGTACCGCACACGTGTGCACGCATGGACACAAAATATCAACATGGTTTTGTAGTGCTCGAAGCCTTTTACACGATGAACGGTTTGGATGAGCCGTACGGGGCATGGGTGGGGCCCACTAGCGTCCGCAAAACGGACACCGTCCGTCCGTTACGCTGAGCGAAAACGACAGCTGCCGTTTTTGGAGGATGACGCTGCTGTGACGATCAGTGGGTCCCACCTTGATGTTTATGGCGAAATCCAAGACGTACATTGGATTCCTCTCGAAAAACCGTTCGGGAAGGGATAGTTTTGGGTGTCCATTGATGCGGTCCACTTGATTTTCTGTTCCACTGTCCAATATGTGTTTGAACGATTAAAAACCAATATTCGTTGTCTTCTAAAATATTGCCACCTAGGCGATGGTAATATGGACGTTCGAAATCTAATGGACGGTCTGGATCACACTTTTGGGAAATAGGTGGGTTCCACAACGCCATCCGATCCCCGGACGGCGTTAACGCTGTTGAGAAAAAACGGAAATTTTCGTTTTCTTCGAGAGGAAGTCGGTCAAACCGACTTTGACCGTTTCGTGAGGTCCAGTGTAGCGCGGCTACATGTGTGCTCAATGCACACACCACACATATGGGGCCCACTGTGATGTTCTTAAGAAATCCAATCCGTCCACCTATTTATCATCATATTTAAACCGTTGGTGCCAGTTTTTGAAGCTTATCCAGATTATAGGTGGGCTTAAAATTGGAGATTAATGAGATGATTTGTCCGTTGGCCCACTTCTCGAGATGTTCAATGGTTGAAATTTAATGTGTGCGGTTTATTTATGGTCCCCAAGCCACGTATAAAGTTTCGAGTCAATCGGATGGCGGGAACCATGTGATCTTGTATTCTGAACCATTTTCGGGCCTTTGTAAACGTGACAACTTGATTTCTTCGGGTCCCTGGCATGTAAATTCTTCAATATTGGTCTTCTGAGGTTCATCCCGTGCTCTGGTAATTTCGGAGTGTCAAATCCATGCTTTTAACATCATTTTTCAATACACGCTCCTGATTTCATCCTGTAATAAAAACACAATTAAAATATGGCATTAAGCTTTATCATGTATGTAAAATCAGGTAATAGTCGGGGTCTGAGATGCAATATTCGACCCTCATCACAACCCCCAACCAGCATTTTGCTAGTCTCGAGCAAAACATGCGAAAAATAATTTCAGAAATAAAAGACAATTCCTGTAAACTCAAGTGACTTGTGAACAGATAGTTGAGATGTGAAAATTCTAAAATTCATGAATGGTGAGAAGATTTTTCTCCTGAAATCAAGCTTACAGTAAACTTCATAATCAAGTTCAAAATATTAATCCATTAATTAGAACAATTTTAAACATTGAGTTCCATGAGTGTATAGTGTAATCTCGGCTTACAATCATTAAAAGATCCAATTGTCAATTTCATGATATCATTAGTAATTCGTGACAACCAAACCTGAAACCAACACTAGCATTTTAGATCATCTTTTCGTTCTATCAGCCTTTGATTTCCTTTATAAACAGTGGTGCCAAGGAGGGGAATCAAATCCGCACCTATAGGGAGCAAACCTATGGTGAAAACTTGTCGCCTAACTCTTTTCTCATGTCAACTATGGGGAATCGAATCTTCATCTATAGGGAGCAAACCTATGATGACGATTATGCGACTTATTCTTTCAATTCTTCTTTATAAACTGATGCTAAAAATCTTGTTTTTCAGGCTGGTTCCTTTCATGCTTAGTGATTACCAAGTTACCATTTAATATCGAACTGAAAACTTAATGTGTAAGTGAGATCTGATATGTGCAATCCTGGCTCAATCAATGTTTACAACTTCTAATCATGGATTAACAATTCAAACTTAAGTGTGAAATCTGCCAGACAACTGAATCCAAGAGTCATAAATTACTCACATTCTGTATCTTGTAATTTCAAAATCACAACTATCCTTCAAAATCACTTTGAATTCAACAGAAATTCCAGAAAAATTTTAAAAATTTCACAATTTTGCTCAAGACCAAGAAAATACTGATTAGGTAACCTAATCTCCCACCCCAACCTAAAATCTACATTGTCCTCAATGTAAAAGAAATAAGCATGCGATGCACATGGGACAATGAAAGTAAAAGAGGGGTGATGGAAGATAGTACCTGGATGGAGAATCAAGAAGCTTTTAAAAATATCAGCGTAAAAGCGAGTCAGCACAAGAGAGAAATCAGTAAAATAAAAGATCATACCTATACCACTTTCACAGGTGCTCTCGATTGCATTTAGCGTATGCAACAAGCCTTTAAACCCCTAGGTTACCCCTAGTGGACGAGTTGTAGTCTCGTGAGGGTTTGCAGTAATGTTACCCACAAACATTGAACTAACTAACAAGGAAAAAGAAATAAAATGAAACGCTGGGTTGCCTCCCAGGAGCGCTAAGTTTAACGTCTTCAGCCAGACAAGAACGGACCATGAATGAACTAATCTTTATAACTAAGGTCCGCCAAAGAAATTACCTCAACACCTTGATTAACCAATCCCAGACAAGTGATGTGAGTTCTCATGAACTGTGCTATCTGAAATGAGGTAACTGATACTGTCGTCAAATAGTTTAAGGACTTCTGCTCGAACGACTTCTTCCATGTTAGGATCACGCTTCCTTTGCATTTCACGCGACATTCCCGCAGCATGATCCATACATACAGTGGGGCATACTCCCTGTATTTCCGCTATCCTCCGTTCAATTGCTGCCTTATATGCTCTAAGAACATTAAGCAGCCTGCTCTCTTTTGCCTTCTCAGAGTTAGAAACTGTGCTGTCAGAAAGAGTCTCAGAGGGATGAAGAGGTTCCACTTTTGCTTTTCATTTTTCAGTCTCCAATATAGGAGTAGAGTCGAGCAGTGCATTGACTTCGTGGATGGGACTATCTATGTCAAAATCCATGCCATATTGTGCTAAGCAGGTCTCAAGTGGATCTTCAAAAGATTTACGGAAGGAGTCCTGCACTAGACTCTCGATCATGTCCACTTCAGATATGTCATCCAAATCTGCGGATTGTTGTCCTGCATTAAAGACATTGAGTTTAATATTCATGTTACCAAAGGACAACTTCATAACTCCATTCCTACAATTTATAATAGCATTAGATGTAGCCAAAAATGGACGACCCAAGATGACTGGGATTTGACTATGAGGATTCTGGACAGGCTGAGTATCTATAACTATGAAATCCACTGGAAAATAAAATTTATCAACCTGGATTAGCACATCTTCAATAACACCCTGGGGCACCTTGATAGATCTATCAGCTAGTTGTAATGTTATTTTAGTCGGTTTCAACTCACCAAGTCCTAGCTACTCATAAACCGAATATGGTAACAAATTGACGCTCGCCCCTAAATCAAGCAATGCCTTCCCGATCTTATGATCTCCTATGCCGCAAGAAATGGTGGGAGCTCCTGGATCCCTAAATTTAGGAGGGGTGTTATGTTGAATCATGGAGCTGAGCTGCTCTGCAAGGAAGACCTTCTTATGAACATTCTGCTTACGCTTTTGAGTGCATAAATCTTTAAGAAATTTAGCGTAAGGAGGGACTTGCTTGATAGCGTCAAGCAACGGGATGTTGACTTGCACTTTTTTAAACACATCCAAGATTTCATCAAAGTTGTTTCTTTTCTTTATTGGTGCCAAACGTTGAGGAAAGGGTGCTTTAGGCACATAGGGTGGCACATTAGTGGCTCTTGGAGAGTCAGAGAGCTTTTGGACTTTGGATGTATTAGTGTGTCTCTCTGCTTCATCTTGATCTTCTGCTTTAGAATTTGATTCATCCCTAAGCATCTCTATTCTATTGTCAATCTGTTTCCCTGACCTAAGGGTAGTGATCGATTTGGCCCTTGGTTGGAATTAGAGCCAATCTCATACTGTACCTTTGGATTAGCCACTGGTTGGCTAGGGAACTTGCCCTTCTCTCTCTCACTCAATGTGGCAGCTAGTTGACCCATTTGTACTTCCAGCTTGGCAATGGATTGCGCGTTTGCATGTAAGCTTTGCTGGTTGGCTAGTAAGGTTTGTTGGGTGTCTTTTTGGAATTGGAGAGAACTCTGAATAAAAAGATTGAGTGTATCCTCAAGAGATGGTTTCCTTGATTGTGCAGGCAGTTGTTGATATTGCGGAAACTGTTGAAGTTGTTGACTACCAACTTGGGAGTGCGGTTGCATGGGAGGATTTCCAGATGGTCCTCCTTGTTGTGGTCCTTTTGCCCAAGAAAAATTTGGATGCCTAGCCCAACCTGGGTTGTAAGTTTCTGAGTAAGGATTATTCCCAAGTCTTTGAAAAGTGTTCATTGCATGTACTTGTTCAGAAAGAAGTTCTGGGGATGCTGCACCAGATGGACAAGACTGCGTAGGATGGGCAGGACTAGAACATATGGCACATGCCTCGACTTGAGTTGTTTGTGGAGGTCTATTATGCAACATCAGAGCATCAACCTTCTTTGTCAGGCCATCAATCTTGGCATGGAGATCTGGCGTGACTCCTATCTCATATATACCACCTCTCTTTTGTGGTTGGAAACTTCTGTCATCTCTATTTGAATAGTCCCATTGCTGGAAATTTTCACACAAGGTTTCAAAGAAGTTCCATACTTCAACATCACTTTTGGTCATGAATGACCCTCCACTGGTGGCATCAACTATGCGACGGTTCTAGGGTGTCAGACCGTCATAGAAGTATTGAACCTGTTGCCACTTTCCAAAACCATGGTGTGGACATTTAAGAAGTAAGTCCTTCCATCTTTCCCAACATTCATGAAAGTGCTCTCCCTCTTTTTGTGTGAAATTAGTGATTTCTCTACGGAGAGCATTAGTTTTGTGAACAGGGAAGAACATGTTTAAGAACTTCCTAGACAATTGGTCCCATGTAGTGATAGACCCAACTTCTAGAGAATTCAACCATGCTTTCGCTTTATCCTTCAAAGAAAAAGGAAAAAGGCACAAACGGATCGAATCGTCTGAAAAGTTTTGAAACCTAAAGGTAGAGCAAATGTCTAGGAATTCTTTCACATGATGATATGGGTCCTCCTTGTCTAAACTATAAAAGGAAGGCAACAACTGTATGACCCCAGTCTTGAGTTCAAAGTGTGCTGCCGTGGTGGTGGGCAACACTATGCATGAAGTCGCATTGAATTGGACAGGAGTTGAATAATCTCTAAGAGCTTTAGTTCCATTCTCTTCCTCCATTTCAAATAGGATGTTTCTAACTCTTTTACGAAAAGTTCTTTCTATTTCAGGATCAAAAGGTGCTAGTTCTATATTTAGAGATGTACGTCCTAGCATAAACTATGTTATTGCAATGTAAGAAAGAAAACTAAACTAAGAAGCAACCTAAGAGAAATAAAACTAGAACTATGAGATTCTAAAACAAGTTAAAACTATGTAAGTAAGAATGGGAAGAAAGAACCCGGAAAAGGAGATGATTGATGTCAGAAGATTTAAGAAGCTCCTCCTTCACTTAGTAGCTTTCTTCCTCAATTCCTGTAAATAAAAACAAAAACAAATCAAGTTTCCTAAAATAATGATAGAAAAATCCTAAGCAACGGTTAATTTCTAAAAAAGAAAGTTTCTAAAACTAGAAAATTGAAAGTTTCTAAATCCAAAGTTAGAAAATAGAAAATTCCTAAAAAATAAAAACCTAATTCTCAAAATAGAAAGTAGAGAAGACTGGAGAATTTAGAAAGATGTTACCAATTTGGAGATCTATGTTAGAATCCTGCAAAAGAAAACAAAACAAGTTAGTTTCTAAAACAGAAAATCTAAAATTAGAAATTTTCTAAAGAACAAAAAAAAAGAGTTAGTTTCTAAAAAGGAAAGAAATCCTAGAATTAGAAAGTTACTAAAAATAAAAAGCGAAGTAAGTTTCTAAAAAGGAAAAAGAAATTTCTAAAACTAGAAAATAGAAAGTTACTTAAAAGAAGAATCCAAATCTAAAAATAGAAAATTCAAAAATTCAAAAAAGAAATTCTAGAATTAGAAAATTTCTAAAAAGTAAAATCCTAATTCTAAAAATAAAAATTAGAAAAAAGTAAAGAATTTAGAAAGGGATTACCAAATTAGAAGTTTATTTCAGGACCCTACAAAATAGGAAATAGGTTACTTTCTAAAATAAAGAAAAGAACTCTAAGTTAGTAAAATCCTAAGCTATGAATTATGATAAGAGAGAATCCTAAATTCAATTTGGAACGAAATAGTCCCCGGCAACGGCGCCAAAAACTTGATGTTTTATTTAAACCAAACATGGGATATACAGTTCATTAAAGCACCCTGTTTCTTCCTCTATAGGAAACCTGTTCATGATCAGACACAAGCACCTAGAATAAGCATCCAGACAACATCCATATATAGACTCTGGTCGAGTTCATAGATAGAGAAGTATAGAATTTAAAACAATCAAGCCCACTTAGAGAAAGAAACACACCAATCAAATCAAAGTAAAATCAAAATATAACAAGAGTATTCAAATTAGGGGCTTCATCTCAGCCCTAGCTGAAAGATTAGCAATCCATAAAATCCATTAGGAAAGAAGGAAAAATAAATATGAAAAATATAAACATCTCCCTTCTTCCTTCCTCTCTCTCTCCTTTCTTCTTCTCACTGGATCTGCTATTTTCCTCTGGATCTGGAATTCTCCAATTTTTGAATGCCCTTCCTCACGTTTTGCAACTCTTTTTATAGCTGATGGAGTGGCTGGAGTGGTGAAAATCGGATTTGGAAAGCTGTTGTACGCGCAGCGAAAGCCTTTTCGCAGCCCAGTTCGGGCCCTCGAAACATAACATTTTCCTCGTTCAAATTCCAAACAAATACCGTTTCTTAGGACTTTCTTGGGTCCTCTACATGATGTACGGTTCAGATCTACGATATGATCAAAGATGGTGGCCCACAATCGCCTGGAAAATCGGATTTCCTAATATGTGCGAATCCTTTTGCACCCCTCGCTGTCGTGATCGGTGGGCCCCACAGAAGTATTTTTTGGAAAATCCACCCCGTCCATTGGATTCAGGATGAAATTTCAGTCAAGAATAGGTAGTTTTGAATGTCCATTGATGCGTCCCAGAGAAGAAAACACAGAAAGATCAGATTTGAACGTTGCAGGGCAGCCCTTTTGTGGCCTCTGTACCGCACACGTGTGCACGCATGGACACAAAATATCAACATGATTTTGTAGTGCTCGAAGCCTTTTACACGATGAACGGTTTGGATGAGCCGTACGGGGCATGGGTGGGGCCCACTAGCGTTCGCAAAACGGACGTCGTCCGTCCGTTACGCTGGAGCGAAAACGGCAGCTGCCGTTTTTGGAGGATGACGCTGCTGTGACGATCAGTGGGTCCCACCTTGATGTTTATGGCGAAATCCAAGATGTACATTGGATTCCTCTCGAAAAACCGTTCGGGAAGGGATAGTTTTGGGTGTCCATTGATGCGGTCCACCTGATTTTCTGTTCCACCGTCCAATATGTGTTTGAACGGTTAAAAACCAATATTCGTTGTCTTCTGAAATACTGCCACCTAGGCGATGGTAATATGGACGTTCGAAATCTAATGGACGGTCTGGATCACACTTTTGGGAAATAGTTGGGTTCCACAACGCCATCAGATCCCCGGACGGCGTTAACGCTGTTGAGAAAAAACGAAAATTTTCGTTTTCTTAGAGAGGAAGTCGGTCAAACCGACTTTGACCGTTTCGTGCGGTCCAGTGTGGCGCGGCTACACGTGTGCTCAATGCACACGCCACACATACGGGGCCCACTGTGATGTTCTTAAGAAATCCAATCCGTCCATCCTATTTATCATCATATTTAAACCGTTGAGGCCAGTTTTTGAAGCTTATCCAGATTATAGGTGGGCCTAAAATTGGAGATTAATGAGATGATCTGTCCGTTGGCCCACTTCTCGAGATGTTCAATGGTTGAAATTTAATGTGTGCGATTTATTTATGGTCCCCAAGCCACGTATAAAGTTTCGAGTCAATCGGATGGCGGGAACCATGTGATCTTGTATTCTGAACCATTTTCGGGCCTTCGTAAACGTGACAACTTGATTTCTTCGGGTCCCTGGCATGTAAATTTTTCAATATTGGTCTTCTGAGGTTCATCCCGTGTTCTGGTAATTTCGGAGTGTCAAATCCATGCTTTTAACATCATTTTTCAATACACGCTCCTGATTTCATCCTGTAATAAAAACACAATTAAAATATGGCATTAAGCTTTATCATGTATGTAAAATCAGGTAATAATCGGGGTCTGAGATGCAATATTCAACCCTCATCAAGTTCCCCTCTTGTGCAGGTTGGATGCTTGGGGATGGCATGATTGGTATACGTGACTCATACATCTGGCATTGCATTACATGATATTATTCGCCCTTGCTTCATTAGGGTCGATGCCTCCACTGGTACATCGTGGATGACCATTATTGGACACTGGAAATATCTCTTGAGCATTTAGGGCACGTAGGATGTCCTTAGGTGAAAGCCCCTAAACCTTCATGGTACCAGGAGACGCCTCAACGCTAAGACCGAGTGGAAATCATGAGCGCCCGAGTGTCTTATACCATTAGGCCATGTCTTCCACTGTCACGACGTCGGTTGAGATGGGGTTTGGCCTTACCCGCCTGAGTGAGGGGGCATAGCTAGGCTGAGTTTGACCAACTCGTGAAATGGGTCCGGTACTGTTGAGCCTTGCTGGTGATTGGCTATCCACAGGTGGGTAGTGAGGTCTCTTATGCTCGCTTGACTATGCGGGTCTTGGAGAGCGGCAGTCAGGCAGTAGTGTACTTGACCCTGGTGGTTTCCCTATAGTGGAACTGTATATGATATGTGGACTTGATATGATGAGGACTGACATATTTCACATTGCATTTGCATCGGTTGTATGAGCCTTATGTTGCACCACCTTGGTATGGTGCCCAGTACTCATGTATTGCATTGCATAGCCTTGGTACAGCTTACTGCATTCATAGCTTAGCCTCAGTATGGCTAGCAGCATTAGTATTGTTCATGGTTCCTGTTACATTATCTATATTCTTCTCAGCACCGTTATCACACACTTACACCACCATCTAAGCTTTCTATAATCTTATGCACGATTGATGCATGCAGGAGATCCTAGGTCGTCGCAGTAGCAGTGGAGCATTGGATTGGTGTGTGTTGAGGACCCGTTGCTGACCTTCTCTTCTTTTCTTATCTTATGTATTTTCCATTTAGCCTTATGTACCTGTAGAAGTTTAAATTTCTAGTGGATTTTGCAATGTGTTCCTATGGTTACTTTATGAGATTATTGTGTTATGATCTCGGATATGCTCTTATTAGATTAGATTTATGTTATGAAAATTCTCCTTGTAAGATCCCAGGATCGGAACCTGTGTCAGGAGTCGAGAATGGGGTACTATGGAGGCTGTTGTGGTTGGAACCAGCTATCGGGTTCCTTGTGAGTCCGGTCACCGAGTCCGGGGCGTGACAAAGCTGGCCGACAAGGTGGATGGATCGGATCACCCCATTGTGGGCTTTAAGCTATGGTATTAATGGTTTGGTATAAAAGGAAGTGAACACGTTGAAAACCACTATCCTTACAACATGACAACTACGACCCATATAACGTGGCAACTACGACCAATGCAAACCACGACCCAAATGGGCCCACATTGATGTATGTGTATAATCCATGCCACCCATCCATTTTGCCGTGTCATTTTAGGGCTAGGGCCCAAATATCAGCCCGATCCAGTGCTCGTGTGGCCCACAAAATATAAAATAATGGTGACTGTTGAAACTTTCTAGGCTTACTGTGATGTTTGTTAGAAGTGGACACTGCCCAAGTTAGGACTTTTTGGTCCCTCGGCGAGCTGGACGATAAGGTGGATGGATCATATCACCTCATTGTGGGCCTTAGGCTATGGTACCGATGATTTGGTAGAAAAGGAAGTGAACACGTTAAAAACCACGATCCATACAACATGACAACCATGACCCATATAACATGGCAAATACGACCCATGCAAACCACGACCCAAATGGGCCGCAATTGTATGGATCGCAGTTGTCATGTTATATGGGTCGCAGTTGTCCTGTTATATGGGTCGCAGTTATATGGATTGCAGTTGTCTTATTATATGGGTCGCAGTTATCCTGTTATATGGTTCGCAATTGTCCTGTTATATGGGTCACAGTTGTCATGTTATATGGGTCGAAGTTGTCATGTTATATGGGTTACAGTTGTATGGCTCGCAGTTGTCATGTTATATGGGTCGCAGTTGTCCTGTTATATGGGTCGCAGTTGTAAGGATCGTAGTTGTCTTGTTATATGGGTCGCAGTTATCTTGTTGTCATGGGTTGTAGTTATCATGTTGTATTGGTCGTGGTTATCATGTTATATGGGTCGTGGTTATAATGTGACGTGTGGAGTTCATTACGGTTGAGGTTGCCATGTGACGTGGACCCCACCTTGATGTATACGTTTAATCCATGTCATCCACCACCTTCTCCATATTATTTTAGGCTATCAGCCAAAAAATGAGAGATCCGAGTCCCGAGTGGACCGCACCGAGGAAACAAAGTCCCACTGTTAGAACTTTCTAAGGCCTACTGTTGTGGGTGTATGGGTCGTAGTTGCCATGTTATATGGGTCGTGGTTGTCATGTTGTATGGATCGTGGTTTGCATGGGTCGTAGTTGTCATGTTATATGGGTCGTGGTTGTCATGTTATACGGATCGTGGTTTACACATGTTCACTTCCTTTACTACCTAACCATTGGTACCATAGTATAAGGCCCACGATGGGGTGATCCGATCAATCCACCTTGTCGGTCAGCTTGCCGTGGGCCCAAAAAGTCCTGACTTGGGCAGTGCCCACTTCTAACAAACATCACAGTGAGCATGGAAAGTTTCAACAATCACCTTTATTTTCTATTTTGCGGCCCACAACAGCACTGGATCAAGCTGATATTTGGGCCCTACCCCTTAAATAACACGACAAAAAGGATGGGCGGCATGGATTATACACATACATTAATGTGGGCCCATTTGGATCATGGTTTGCATGGGTCGTAGTTGCCGTGTTATATGGGTAGTGCTTGTCATGTTGTATGGATCGTGGTTTTAAACATGTTCACTTCATTTTCTACCAAACTATTGGTACCATAGCTTAAGGCCCACAATGGGGTGATCCAATCCATTAACCTTGTCGGCCAACTCGCCGTGGGCCCAAAAAGTCCTAACCTGGGCAGTGTCCACTTCTAACAAACATCACAGTGAGCCTGTAAATTTTCAACAATCACCATTATTTTCTATTATGTGGGTAACACGAGCGCTGGATCGGGCTAATATTTGGGCGCTAGCCCTAAAACAACTCGACAAAAAGGATGGGTTGCATGGATTATACACATATATCAATGTGGGCCCATTTGGGTCGTGATTTGCATGGGTCGCAGTTGTCATGTTATATGGGTCATGGTTGTCATGTTGTATGGACCGTGGTTTTCAACCTGTTCACTTCCTTTTCTATCATACCATTAATACCATAGCTTAAGGCCCATAATAGGGTGATCCGATCTATCCACCTTGTCGGCCAGCTTGCCATGTTATATGAGTCGTTGTTGTCATGTTGCATGGATAGTGGTTTTCAACATGTTCACTTCATTTTCTACTAAACCATTAGTACCATATCTTAAGGCCCATAATGAGGTGATCTGATCCATCCACCTTGTCGGCTAGCTTGTTATGGGCTCAAAAAGTCTTGTCTTGGGCAGTGTTCACTTCTAACAAACATCACAGTGAGCCTGAAAAGTTTTAATGGTCACCATTATTTTCTATTTTGTGGCCCACACGAGCGCTGGATCAAGTTGATATTTATGCCCTACTCCTAAAATGACACGACAAAAAGGATGGGTGGTATGGATTATACACATACATAAATGTGGGCCCATATGAGTCGTGGTTTGCATGGGTTGTAGTTGCCATGTTTTATGGGTCGTGGTTGTCATGTTGTATGGATCATGGTTTTCAGCGAGCACTGGATCAGGCTCATATTTGAGCCCTAAGCCCTAAAATGACATGGCAAGAAGGATGGGTGAAATGGATTATACACATACATCAGTGTGGGCCCCACGAGTTGGGCCATGCATGAAAAAGGGTTTCGTATGTGTCTTCTTATTCATTGAAAAACCGTACAACTATTGAATCGAGGACAAAAGGCATTTTGGTCCAAGTAATTTCCGGAAGCTTATCACAAGGCCACCCTCAGAATATTTGAATAGTTGAATCTCTTTTGGTAATTTGACCATACATCAAGGCCAATACAGTCAATTTCCCTAAAATCTTCATCCCGGTGGGCCCCATCCTGGACTAATCCAAATTTAAAGTGAATAATTGGACGGCATGGATATCGATTACATGGACCACAAACTCAAATCGTAGGCTCCTAATGTGCAGTGCCTTGTCCGAAGCTACGTGGGGCCCACCGTGATGTTTGTGAGAATCCACCCCATCCATCCGTTTGGCCAGCTCAGATTGAGAATTAAACCAAAAATTGGCACCAATCTCATACTCAAATGGGCCACACTTTAGGAAACAGTGGGGATTGAACGGCCACCGTTGAAACCATTTGTGTCCAAAATGATGTTTCTATGCCATCCAAACCGTTCATAAGGTCATTCCTACTGGTGTGAAGTGAAAACAAACACAAAAACAGCAGCCTGGTTTCGGTGGGACCCATGTAGGTTACATTCACAGACAAAAATTTCCGTTGCCGGGACTTGAACCCGGGTCTCTCGGGTGAGAGCCGAGTATCCTAACCAACTAGACTACAACGGATTTGCTGTACATTAATGGATTAAAAGAAATATATATATATATATATATATATCTATATATATCTATATATAATATCTTATCTATATATATATATATATATCTATATATATATAATATCTATATATATATTTATATATATATACTACCACCCTCCTCGAACTATTGATAACTAATGCCTGATTATTTCTATCCTTTTATAAAGAGCCTTTGTCACGGGGTATGCAACTGTGAGATCTAGGCCATTCATTGGTCGAAGATATATTTCTTAGCTGAGTTCACTCATACGTATTGTCAAACTCTCTATTAAGGATACTTGCATATTCAAGACTTTCTTGAATATGCAGCTTTTCTCTCGTCAGAAACTTTTTATTAGCTGATCCTTGTTGTCAGTGTATCAGCGGTATTTAGAAAACTTGTACACTTAGTGTTAGTATATATCTATTCTATTTAAATAACTTGTGCATTAAGTTTTGTAACTCTATGAGTATAATAGCCTTCTCACTCAAAGTACGTGTGAGAGTTTCCAAAAATATAAAAAAACTGATGTATCGTAGGTCGCATATACTTTCATGGCAAAGATGGACTAGATAAGGCGTGATCGGAGTCAGAAACGATCCTGACCGTCAGAACCTTAAATCAGTATTATTTCATAAATTGGGATGAGGTTCTCGAAATATTATATATTATTTTGGGTGCGAAAACCTATTTAAGCCAACCAACCCCACCATGCCGGGTTGCTCACGCTGAATTTGCGAGATTACTTCCGATCGATGGTCAAAAGTCTCATTTATTTTCATTTTTATTGTAAATAGGAAGTTTTAGTTGGAATATAACTTTTTATCCTTAGAATTGTAGAAGCTATGCCCAACCTGAAAAAGGCTTAGGAAAGTTAGGAGAATAACATGGTTGAGCCAAATTAGAGACTTACTATTTTTCGCCGAAAACCATGAAGTCTAATAGGAATAGAGGTCATATGTAAATAGTAAGTTTACTACTTATAATAAGTTACATTTTTAGGGTGTTTGAGTTGGAGTTTGAGTTTAAAACTTTGTTCTAGGTTTGAGTTCCTTATTTAAAGAGTCGTAATTTCATATTTATCATTAATCAAGTTATTTCAAATTTATTAGGAACTATTTCTGCTTTTTTCCCTCATGGATTCGATGAAGCTCTATGAAGAGTCAAGAGAGCTCATGGATTCAAAGTAGTTAACCCCCGAGGAAGACGGTGATCGACCTCATCACGTCCCTCCCTATGCTAACTGGTATCAGAGAGAGTACTTCCCTTGGGTCGCTGGCAACTTACGATGGAATGGACCAAAATCGTGTGAACGGTGATCCAATGATTCGTTATCTATTAGAAAGAATGTAAGCTTTCTATCGAAAGAGTCAGTTGATCATGCAAGGCCTGCGGGCAATCATCGACCGTATTGCGGATGAGCTAATTTCGCTCCGAGCCCAAGGCAATGTTCAATTGCCCGTGATCGCTGTACAACACAACCCCGTTTTTCGTAGAGCACTTTCAGAGGAAAATCTCAAGGTTATTCCAGATGAGTTGAGCTCCAATGACGACGACGTCGGTGGTGTCGTTGCCCGACGGCCAGTTCATGGAGATGATCAAATAGATCGTGCTCAAAGAGACAATCAAGGTAAAGTCACACTTCACAGTTTTAATGACTTAGTATGTATAGAAGACTTACTTGGTTGGTTAGATGAAGTAGAGAGGTATTTTGATTACATAGAGATGATGGAAGAAAAGAAAGTGAAATTGGTTACATTCAAATTAAAATCCAGTGCTTCCACATGGTGAGAGCGATGACAGCTCTCACGTGCCGACAGAACAAGGCACCCATCCAATCATGGCTGTGGATGATATGCCTTCTTCGATCACAATTCATCCCCAATGATTACGAGCAGGTGTTGTTCTAACAATACCAAAATTGTCGGTACGAAAATTGGACCGTCATAGATTACACCGAAGAATTCCATCAGTTGACAACGCGGAATGATTTGTCAGAGACCGAATCGCAGAAGGTAGCACGGTTCATAGGCGATTTACGATCGACAATTTAGGATCGAGTTTAGATGCACCCAGTCGGGACCGTTGATGAAGCGGTTCAATTGGTGAGTAGGACGGAAACGCAGCTTGCAAGAGTCCCTACTCAGCCTTATCCTTCGACTCAGGCTCTCATGATAGGTCCCACACAAGATTCAACACTGGCCAAAGGAAAAGAACCAGTAGGAGGGCATCCTCAACCTCCTACAACCATAAATTATGACACAGGGAGTGGTCCATCTAAGCCTCAACATGTAGTGTCCATAGCACAGGGTCTGAGCAGGATTTCAAATCCTTATGGTCGACCAAGGCCAGACCATTGTTTTTGTTATGATCAACCGAGTCACTTATCAAACACCTGCCATCAACGCTCTACTATAAACTTAGCCATCAATGAAGGGAGCACTGAAGGTGAGGCAACGAAAGAATGCCCTGGATTTGATGAGAATGAACAAGCAACTAAAGGATTTAGTGACAAAAAATGGTTAGCCAAGGATCATGGAGAATCCTTGGTTGTGAGGCGATATTTGTACACTCTAAGGAAGGATGTGCACTCGTAGTAGCACGATATATTCTGCATGCAGTGTACCATCAACGACAAGTTTTGTGATATAATCATAGACAATGATAGTAGTGAGAACATCGTCTCGAAAGTGATGGTGAAAAAATTATGCCTACCTATGATAAAACATCATTCCCCTTACTCGATTAGTAAGATAAAAAAAAGGTTAACGAGACTAATTAAGGTAACGAAACAATGTACTGTCTTATTTTCAATTGGTAGGAATTATAAAGATTAAGTACTTTGTGATGTGGTCGACATGGAAGTAGGTCATATGTTGCTTGGTTGACCATGATAATAACATCGTGATACGACCCATCAAGGACGAGACAATGTTTATGTCTTCGTTAATGATGGTTGCAAGATGATCCTTGCCCCTATGACATCAGAGATCCACCTCGAAGCTTTTAAAGTGGAGGGAAGCTCCCTCCTGACCATTCAATATTTCATGGAAGAATTCAAGAAAATCGGTGAGGTGTATGTCGTGGTATTAAAGGTTGAGGAATTGGAGCCCTTAAACATTCCTCCAAGTTAAAGGTAGTTACTAAATGAATTCAAAGAAATATGGCTCGAAGAGTTACCCGATAAATCGCCCCACATACGAGACATCTAACATCACATAGACATTGTTCCTAGGGCGACCTTGCCCAACCCCCCTCACCATCGCATGAGTCTAAAAAAGTGTGAGATACTTCAGGGGTAGGTAGATGACTTAATCCATAAGGGTCTTCTAAGAGAGAGCATGAGTCTATGTGTCATACATGCTTCATTAACGTTGAAGAAAGATGGGAGTTAGTTCATGTGTGTCAACGGTCGGGCAATTAACATGATTATCATTAAATACCGGTTCTCGATATCGTGGTTTGAGAACATCTTTGATATGCTAGAAGGTGTTAAGGTCTTCTTTAAACTAGATATGAGGAGCGAATACCATCAAATTTATATCTGACCCGATGATGAGTGGAAAACAACATTAAAGACCAATGAAAGGTTTATGAGTAGTCGGTTATGCCCTTCATTCTAACGAATGCATCGAGCACTTTTATGTGTCTGATAAATCAAGTGCTGAAGTTGTTCATTGATCTGTTTATGGTAGTATATTTTGATGACATCCTTATATATAGTTAAGAGTAAGACAGAGCACATGTAACGTCCCAAGTAGGTGTTACAAGTCCCGATAGTTAACAAATTTCACCTCGACTTGAATATGTGTAGTTTTTTAACGGATACATTATTATTCTTAAGATTTGTTGTGACGTCCATGGGCATTCGTGTGGGCGATAAAAAGGTGTGAACCATCAGGGAATGGCCAATTCTGATGAACAACTTGGGGAACCATGGAAGCACACAGAGACGAATCAAGCAAAGTACTACCAATCACACAACCAAGTCCAAACACAAAAATCCGAATTTTATATGGAAAAACCTTTTTGAAAAAAAAAAAAAAAAAAAAACCACAGCACAAAGAGATAAGTAATGCACTATAAAAGTATAAATTACAAGAGATAGTGTGTTACCAATTTGAACAGACCTCGAATCCACTTCACAAGCCCTAATTATGCCCTTAAAAACCTTAGGAACCAATTAGAAAGCCCTCTCTATATTATAATTTCGTTTACACCCAATACATATACTAGCATAACCAGAATAGGAAACAAATCCTGCACTTACACAATTTTGTGCATGCGCTCGTTAGGACTTCGATGGCATCGAACACCTTCAATGACATCAAGTAGAAACACCAAAATGTTCCAGCAACTAACATGGATGTTTCTAAATTTTTTTTATGGCATTGACCACTGTTCAATGGCATCGAGTGGTCTTTCAATGGCATCAACATTCCCTATTGCTTTACAAATTTAAGACATCAATAACGATCTTCACCATGTCTTCAATCTTCATTCTTCCTAACTCCTTATCCTCATCTTTAATTTCTCATTGCATCATAACTCTACCATCGTTTCTCGTGCATACTCCATCTTTCATTTACGTTCGCCAGCCCAAAGAAGTTGCACAGAACTTGAACTTCTCTGTATAAACTACGTTAGTGAGCATGTTAGCCAGATTCACACTCATATGAATATTCTTTAGAGTCACGTCTCTTTCCTCAAGAAACTGTCGGATAAAATGGTGATGCACATTAATATGTTCAGTATGTAAGTGATAACAGAAATTTTTAGCCAAGTTGATTGCGCTTTTGCTATCACAATTGACTGGCACAGCCTCTTGCTGAAGCCTTAATTGATTTATCATCCCCCTCAACCAAATACCTTCTTTGAATGCTTTTGTCACCGTCATATAATCTTCTTCGGTTGTGGAAAGAGCCACCATATACTGCAGCTTCGACATCCAACTTATCGCTCCACCCACTAGTACAAACGAGTAACCAGAAGTTGACATTTTATTATCCATATTGCCCGCATAATCAGAATCCACATATCATACTAACTTGTCCTATGATTTTCAAATGATAAGACATAATCCTCCATACCTCGAATATATTGAAGTAGGCATTTCACTGCCTCACAGTGTTGTTTGCCGGGTTAGACATGTATCTGCTAACAATACCCAACACATGTGAAATATCCAGTCTTATATAGACCATGGCACACATCAAGCTATCAACTGCCCTCGAGTAGGGCACACGAGACATAATCTGTTTTTCTTCATCTGTTTTAGGACACCGTTCATAAGATAACTTAAAATGAGCCGCATGGGGAGCGCTGATCGGCTTTGCCTTGTCCATCCCATACTTCTTCAATACTTTCTCGAGGTATTAAGCCTCAAATAACCATAGCCTACTCCTCTTCCTATCTTTGTGTATGTCAATGACGAAAACCTTCCTTACAGCTCCCAGATCTTTCATATCGAATGTCTCTGATAACCGAGTCTTTAGTATGTCTATCTCAGACATGCTATTACTGATAATAATAATGTCATCAACATACAATACTAAAATAGTGAACTTCCCATCACTTAGTATTTTGTAGTAGACATAATGATCATACTCACTCCCAGGTAACCTTCAACTCATCATGAAAGAATCAAATTTCTTGTACCACTACCTAGGTGACTATTCTAAGTCGTACAACGACCTCTTTAACCTGCAAATCTTGTTCTCTTATCGTATTTCGAAACCTTCTGGTTGCTTCATGTAAATTTGCTCTTCTAATTCCCCATGTAGGAAGGCAGTCTTCACATCCATTTGTTTTAGCTTAAGATCGTATTGGGCAACCAGCGCTAACATGAATCTGATAGATACTGTCACGCCTCAAACCAGGAAATCAAATTCACAGGAACCCCGATCGCCGAATCAGGTGCCGACAGCCTCCGTAGTACCCCATTCTCGGCTCCCAACGCCCATATGCCAGGTTCCGATCCTAGGATCCTACAAGGAGAATTTTTTTCAACGTACATTTATCTCGTAATAAGCATAACCACAAGTATACCCCAAATCACAAAGGTAACATCATCATTATATATCCACTAATATAAACATTTGAGTACAATGCTGAAAGGGAAATACATATATCAAAATCAAAGCTCCAGAAGTCAAGTATATGCTCCAAGCTCCAAGCTGCTGCAACCTAATATTTCCTGCACGCATCTATCGTGCATAAGCTTATAGAAAGCTTAGAGGGTGGTGTAAGTGTGTGCACAAGGTAAGTGTCAAGTATCCAATATAATGTCATAATAATACAATATCGGAAATACTGGTAAGAACATGAATCGTATGATATCAGAGTAAGCGAACATACTGACAAGCGAACATACTGACAGTCCAGAAGTCAATCAATATAAGAATACGTAATACAGATCAGCTATGCAAATGTGGAGTCATAAAGAATCAAATATCATATGCCGAGGATACAATGCAATATGCAATTCGGAAGAGCTAACGAATACCATCAGTCTCATCTAAGTCATATAAATACAGAAACATAGCAACCCAAAATACCATATGCCACGGATGTAATGCAATATGCCGTGCGATATAATGACCATGCTGGAGTGTGAAGTCGGGATGATAGTACGTAGTATCGCAGGCTATGGGGTCCATCACAAGGGACTTCTATCCAAACCAGTCCTATACCTAAATTTGGATAGTCAGACTCAATATGGTAAACTCCTGATCTCTGGTTAGTCGCGCGCCCCAACCGAAATCCTGACCATTGCGAAGGCACACGTAATAAGTAGTTGCACACCACCAGCCCGAGTGGATAGTGAATGAATGGATGAATAAATATACAACTTCTGCCCAATAAGTCCACATATCAGTACTGTTCATATCTGTGATCATCACCGGGGTCTAGTATACTCTAAACCAGCTTGCCGCCCTATCAAGCACACAACTGGGTAAGTGAAAAAGACCTCACTATCCACCTGGCCAGTAGTTGGCCAATATTTACCCGACACGTCGATAACGGACCCATTCACAAGCTGGTTAAACTCAGCCTAGCTATGCCTACTTCCTCAAGCGGGTAAAGCCACACTCCCACCCAACCGATCACGACACAGTGGGAGACGCGGCCTACTGGTATACGGCCCTCATACACTCATATATATCCACTCGGTCTCGACGTGGGGCGTCCTTTAATACCAAGAGGGTTTAGAGATTTTCACCCAAGGCCATCTATGACAGCCCGATGTTAGAACAGATTTCCAGTGTCCCATCTGGCCATCCACGATATGCCTTTGGAGGCTACGGCCCTGATGTCGCTAGGGCGTACAATAATCACAACACACAATGTAAGATGCATGAGTCATACAATCCAGTCATGCATCAATCCTGCACATCCCGTGCGCTCATGTGAGACAATCTCCGCCTATCATGGAGTCTCATAACAACCGACACTATGACATATGCAATGGTCAATCATACCTCATAACAAACATACAGATGATGCGTATGGGCATGTATCATGATACTATGATGTCACATACTCATAATCGGTATCAATAACCAGCATCGACAATCGACCTTTACAATGTGGACATTTAACTAACATTGCCCCCAAGGAATGGCCCACATAGAGCCTAACATATAGCGGACCTATGGCCTCACACAAGGGCCAAATATACAACACCATGGGCCTCACTCAAAAGTTTAATACACATCACGATGGGCTTTTCACATGGGCCTAACATACATCACAATGGGCTTCATCGCCTAGCCCTCAAATGTATCACAATGGGGCTCATCACAAAGGCCTCATATACATCACATTGGGCCTCGACAATAGGAATCAGCAATCGGCCACGACAATCGGCCACAATAATCAGAATCGGCAATCGGCCATGATAATCGGCCTCGATCGATAATCGGTCAATCGGTCACGACAATCAGAATCGGCAATCGGCCACGATAATCGACCTCGATCGATAATCGGTCAATCGGCCACGATAATCAGAATCGGTAATCGGTCGCGTCAATCGACAATCAGACACGATATTCGGCCCCGATAATTAGAATCGGCAATCGGTCACAATAATCGGCCTCGATCGCTAATTGGTCAATCGGAATCGATAATCGGCCACGTCAATCGGAATCGATAATCGGCCACGTCAATCGGAATTGATCGATAATCGGCCAATCGGCCACGACAATCAGAATTGGCAATCGGCCACGTCAATCAACAATCAGCCATGATAATTGGCTCCGATAATCATAATCAGCAATCGGTCACGATAATCGGCCTCAATCGCTAATCGGTCAATCGGCCACGTCAATCGGAATCGATTGATATCGGCCTCGATCGATAATCAAAATCGATCGATAATCGGCCTCGATAATCGGAATCAACCTTGATAAATGGAATTGGAATCGATAATTGACCTCGATGAGAATGGGCCGAACAAGGCCAAAGGGAAGGTCACAACGTGGACATTAAACCATTATTGCCCACCGATGTAGACCTTTAACCAACATTGCTCCCAAGGAATGATGCTCATGGGATCAAGCATATAATGGATCCACGGTCTCATACAAGGGTCTAATACACATCATCATGGGCCTCACTTAAGGGGTATATACGCATTACATTGGGCCTCACTCATGGGCCAATATATATAACATCTGGCCGTATCGAATGGGTCGGATCAATGGGCTGAATCAATAGGCCAAATTAAATAGGCCAAGTAAATGGGTCGAATCAAATGGGCCGACTCAAATGGGCCAATTCAAATGGTCCGAAGCAAATGGGCCGAGTCAAATGGGCCGTATCAAATGGGCCGAGTTGAATGAGCCGATCAAATGGCTAAGTCGAATGGGCCGAGTCAAGTGGGTCGATTCATCCATAGTTAGAGATCATTATAGAGCATTTAAAAAAAAAAGAATCATATCCAAAGATTGTATGGACCATACCACAAATGGCAGTGGTGATGATGATTTCCACTGTTGACATTCCAGTGGGCCCTGCCATAGTATTTATTTTTCATTTAGTCTGTTCATAAGGTCACAAAAGACCTGGGTATGGAGGGAAAAATAAATATCATAATGGTCCAAAATCCCTGTAATCAAAAAAAAAAAAAAAAAAGAAAGGGTTTCAGAGGCAGGCGTTCAACTCCACTGTATCCTGTAGTGTGGTCCACTTGATATTGGATCTGTCTCATTTCTAGTCTCAAGCTAGAGACGAACTAGCCTAATGAATGGACGGCTGGGTGTAGCACATCCATCATGCAGTGGGTCCCACCTGTCCGCATGCTGGACAGGCGTGGCAAAAACCCATACATCACGGTGACCCACTTAATAGATGGACGGTAGATGGATGGTAGGGGGTAACACATGCATCGTGGTGGGGCCGTCAGATGGGTGGACTGATGAAATATAACACGTGCATTACGGTGGGGTCGTACTGCACTTTGCACGTCACCAAGGTGGGCCCCACGTCCCACACACAGATGGACGGTAGGAATGCAGCATAGGCATCATGGTGGCTGCACAAAGCTCCTGCCCGTCCGAGCAATTTGGATGGACGGTTGGAGGTCAGGCCAGCTGCACCGTCCAGCAACTGGACGGTGCAGATAACCCCCTACATCATGGTGTGATCCACGTAGTGGCCCACCATAAAGTATTTATTAATATAGTATATATTATATAATAAAATATTATACATTATATAATCCACAATGGCAGGAGGCCCAACCTCACCGTCCAGATTCATCTGGACGGTGCAGATGATATATCAAATGTGGGTCCCACGTGGGAGTGGGCCACCATTACATTGTATAATATAAAATATTATATTATAAAATAATATATACCATATATGTATACATACACGTGTGTGTTGGGAGGGAGTGTCAACGTCCAGGGGGTGATCCTATCCCCACAGTGGACGGTGAGAGTGAAGCACATGCACAGGGGCGGGTCCCATAGATTACGGTGGCCCTACCAGACATGTCCAAAATGGACGGTGTTGATGTAGAATACCTACATCAATGTGGACCGCACCGTCCTCAACTGGACGATGTGAGTGAAACACATACACTGGTGGTTCCACGTGCTAGATAAAGCATGGTGGGCTCCACCTGATATTCGAATTTGCCTCAGCCATATGGCCGACACCTGATGTTAGATGGTATAGGATACGATCCATCAAGGTGGATCCATGCGCCGCATCAAGCTGATATTTATGTTTCCCTTCATTTGGGTTGTCTAAACACACTAGCGGCAAGGTGGGTCTCACAATTGGACGGTCAGGATCATTTGTATCATGGTGGGCCACAAGACATCTCACAAGGAGAGAGAGAGAGACGTGATGGAGATGAGGGACCTCGCTACTATGGGCCCTCCGCTTCTTACATTACATATTTCAAACAGTCCCACCACATGTGGTCCCAAAAAGAAATTTAACGGTGAATCACCCACCTATTGCACTCCTCCTTGATCCCTTAGCCTCCTTAGCTCCTTGCCTTTACTTTCGATGGAGGTTGATGGGCATTGGAAGGTTGAGATGGGAGATGAGAAGGTGGGCCACACTTACTATTTGGGAGAGAGCTTGGATTTGGAGCCTCATAGGATTTTTGAGAAATTGCTAGAGAATGAGAGGGAAAGATAGAAATAATGGATGAAGGATGGGTGGAGTGTGTAGTTGTAAGGAAAGGAGATGGGGAAGCATGGGTGTGTTTGAAATGTTGTAAAAGAGGGATGGGTAGGGGAGAGAAAGAGAGTTGAATTAGCCTCTTGGTTTTGTAGATTCCCATTTTCTTAATCATGTGTGTCATCTTAAAAAGGAACTATATGGTTTAGAGCAAGCACCTCATTCCTAGTATAATAGACTTGGCATGTTTCTTCATCATCTTAGCTTTCTTGGATTTAATGCTGACACATCCTTGTTTATCATACAAAAAGGGCCTCTCACTATGTATGGAAGATCAGGATTATTCAATTTCTTTTTATCTTGCCACCATTTTTTCCAACATTTAGTATAATGAGCTTCTTGATGACGTTTCAAACCTTCCTCGATTTCTTTGGAATAATCTTCAACGGTAATTCCTGGCTAGTATTTAGTTTTGAAGTTATGGCCTCAGCCGAGGAAGTAGTTGTTTGTCGTCGTCCTTTCGATGAAATTGACAACAATCAATCAACATTGATCAGTTGGGGAGGAGGATTGATGGGTTTAAAGATTAGAGTAGTTAGTTGAGGAGGTGGACCAAGAGGAATTCCCAAACCAAGAACTCTCTTTAGACCTGATGTGGGGTAATGAGCTGATGGAAATGAGGGAATAACAGATACCTTTGCTGCAGCTTTTTGGGGCTTTGGGTGAACAGTTGTTGTCCCGATCGGTGAAGTTTGTAAAGTGGATGCAGTGGCCGATCTGGTCTCCAGCTTATTGGTCTTTCGAGTGGATATAGCGGCCAATGGGGGTGCTTCTCTTTTCTTCCTTTAGGCTTTATGGTAGAGAAGAGTTGGGCGATGATGTCTTGTGAGAATTTATTAATTAACTTCTGATAATGACTTTCCCACCAAGCAATGAAGGTGTCCATTACCTGAGGTTGATTTGGATAGCAGGGAAGGATAAGAAGTAGGCTGGACTCTTGAAAAGAAATATGCATAAAATGATAGAGTTCAACTTTATCAATAATCGACCGACTGTAAGGAGACTGATTGCAAGTTATTTAAGTAAATGGATAGGGATATATTGGACCAGGCCAAATTTGTGTGCAAGCAAGTTAAGCTAGTATTGTTCAACCCCATCTTTAACATTTTTGTCGGAGTCAAACCGTACCACTGTAAGGAAGATCCCTATAGATGAGGTAACTTTCCCATGCTCTATGTAGCTAGGACGCCTCCTCGTCATTAGCTTCTTGCCCATATTGGCAGTAAACTAAGCAGGGTCATATTCTTCGCCATGGAATGGGATGAATGATTGATTCTGCTTGCCTTGATCAATAGGAAAAAATAAAATAAAGTGCTCATATATAAAGAAAATTATTGAACTTCTTAAAGAGAGTTGATGACGCGTTCGCCATATGAAGAATAAGTGATGCCAGAATGGATAAATTATGTACAAGGTTAGAATGAAAGTATTCATAAATCCACATCTGAAGAAGTGGTCATCCTCCGTGATATAGACCCTTGGTGGTGACTTTGTGAATGACTATATAGTAAAACCGTAGTACAAAATGTGCTATAGTAAGCTTCCAAACCTTGAGCGAGTGCCTCGGCTAGTGGAACATACTCATCTGTGATTTGCAGAGCATTCACATAAAATAAATATCAGCAAATTCAGAGCAGTAAAAAGCCGTATGCTCTTTATAATCGACTGGTCCATTGTGTTTGCGATAAGACTAAGCCTACATGAGTGAGAGTAGGCTTTACCGGCCCTATTTTTAAAGAGTTTGGGTGCCTTTGTGTAAACCTGGATAGATCGCTTCACCAAAGGAAGTAGTTGAGTCAGGGTTGCAACATCCATGATAGTCGAACTCATAGAGCCATAACCAAAGAATAATGTGTTGGTGGAAGAGCTCCAAAACGTCGAAGTAGTAGTGAGAAGGGCATGATCTGATGGATAGTCGTGAATGGATAATTTAATGCAGTCGTAGATGCCTGAATTCCTCTATGCTGTCTCATATCGAGAAGAAACGTAAACGAACCAAATATCTCATTCTAGTAGTGGTTTCGACCATGACTGAGGATTTTTCAAATCATTGGCAGAATTGAGGATGGATTTGGATTGAATCAACAAAGTTTCACCAAGACATATAGGAAATAAGGGATCATCATGCTGACTTCATCGACGTTTGTTGTTAGAGAAAACGCTGGACCCAGGCAGTGATATTCTCCATTGGGTGTTTGAAATATTGTTTTGTTGAGACATTTCTCAGAAAGGGCATCCACCACGGTAGTAAGATCATTCTAATGGAATGAGGTAGCCATTGATCGAAAATGAAATCAGAGTTCTAGTTTGAATGTTGGAAAGGAAAAGGAAAACGTAAGAATGAAGGAGAGTTGAAACGACGCTTATATCAGTTGAACCAGTAGAACATTTATTAGTGCATCATGAAGATTTTTGTGGGAAATGATATGAAAACATGTGTCAAGACAGGATTTGACCCTTGTTCCGATAAAAAAGAAATTGTTACCGACGTGTTGCAATAAGTCGACTAGAGATGGTTATCGAAGTGATGACACATGTGAATAATTAATGTCACATTAATAAGGGGTCGCATGTCACTTTCACCACCTTTTTCCAAAGGCGAAGCAATGTGGGAGGAAACGTTCATCCCTGTAGCTGCCATTCTTCAGGAGAACCAATCAGAGTAGGCTACAGGTGATATGTATAGATTCACATGGTATTTTTGAAGATCCGCAGAGATGTACGGAGAATATTTTTTAGTAAAATAATTGGAATGTATCGAGTAATGCCATGTCATTACAAAGATGGTTGATCGTGGATGAGCAGTTACAAGGCAGATGACAGAAAGAGGAGCATAAGGTTATGGTGTTGAATGGTTATAACACCATCGAGATGTGGGAAGCATCTAAATGGCTAGATTAAAGCTATAAATAAAAGAGGAATGAATAAGAGAGTTTTTGTCTCATACCGACCAAATCAAACCAAACATTATCTTTCAATTATACTTTTAATTATAAGTCAATTACTTTCCTTTGTGTAATCATTCTATTACATTTCTTAGTAGCTGAAAAGGCATTATGGAGCTATTATCTGCGACTAATTGTAAGAATCCCCTTCTCATTTCTATTTTATCCGTACTGAAAAGTTTTTTAGTACGGAAGGCAAAGGTGTAACCCATCATCAGATGACATATCCTACCCTCTGAATATCACTTAATTGTGTTTACATTGAGCCAGTGGAAAAATAGACGAGCGATCTCATCAGATCTTGGTCATACAGTACGTGTCTACCTATCTCGGCACTTGAGGTCATATCTACACCATTCATCCATTTGGCGAGATCATTTTAGATCTCGATCCCAAAAATAAGTAATTTCCAAGGATCAAGTGGACCACAACACAAATAGCAGTGGGACAATGATTCTCACCATTAAAACATTCATAGGGCCCATGGTAACGTTTACTTTCCATCCAATATGTTCATAAGGTCAGTGTGACCTGAAGACATATTGATCTAAAATTTCTGTGACCTCTAGAAGGTTTTCAAGGCAGGTGTTCAATCTCCCAATACTTTTTACAGTATGGTACCCTTGATTTTTGGATATTTTATTTTCGGCTCAAGCATTAAGACGATCTCAGCAAGTGGACGGATGGTTTGGATATAATTCATACCTCATTATGGGATCCACAGAACTCGGTGACATCCTTGGTGTGTGGTACACCAGCCTCTGCTTCCAAGGGATCCCACTCACTGGACGCGGATTAAGCTACTAACAGGTTGAGTAGCAAGACTGCTGCTGAAGTGATATGTTTTGTATGCACACTATTCATCCATCGAAGAGATCATTTTAAGGCATTTTAAGGCATGATCCAAAGAATTATTCAAATCCAAAGCTACAGTGGACCCACCACACAGAAAACAATGGGGAGAGTGACGCCCACCACTAAAATCTTCAAAGGGCTAAGCTGATATTTTTGTTTTCCCTTCTTTCATGTTTGTTTTAACTTATGAACAGGTTGGATCTCAAATAAACATCATGGTGGACCTTAAAAAGGTTTCAACAGTGCTAGTCACTCTCCCCACTGTTTTCTGTGGTGGGGTCCACTACTGCTCTAGATCTGTCTCATTCTTTTGTCTCGTTACCTAAAATGATCTCTCCAAATGGATGGACGGTGTGGATAATACGCGTATCTCATGGTGGGGCCCATCGAACTTGGTGATGTCACTTCAGTAGCAAGTCTGGCTACTCACCTGTTAGTACCAAATCCGCGTCCCCACCCACCTAGGTGGATCCGGGGATCCACCGAAGCCAAGCCCGAGAGTTGTGGAAACGGATTGGCTGCTCGCCTGCCACCTGCCTCGTGGCTGTGCTCCATGGGCCCACCATAATGTATGTATTTCATCTATTCCGTTCATCAATCTTTACAGATCATTTTAGGGCTTTATCCCAAAATTGAGAGGGATATAAATCTTAGGTGGACCACAGGAAACAATAGTGATTGGATATCCACCATTAAAATCCTCCTAAGGCCCATTGTACTATTTATTTGACATTGTTGATTAGGTCATATAGATCCAGATGAAGGGAAAAAACAAAGATCAGCTTGATCCAAAACTTTTATGACCCCCAAAAAGTTTTTAATGGTCGGCGTTCATTCAAAATTGTTTCCTTGTAATGTCGTCCACTTGAGATTGTGATATACCTCATTTTTGGCCTCATATCATAAAATTATCTATAAAAATAGATGGACGACATGGATGAAAACATACATCATGGTGGCCCCAAAGAGCACCGACCATCAGCCATTGGCGGGTGGCAGGGGGAGTAGCCAATCCATTTCCGAGAGTTAGGGAAATTTACGACTGTGGACCCCACCTTTTATCCAGCGGTTTTTTTTGAAGCAATACAAACTTAGAGTACCCACTTAGACCTCCTCGTACGGAGTCGGGATTTTAGGACGAAAATACCCCTCCTTTTAACGGAAAAGGATTCGGTACTCCCCTTGCCACCAACTAACGGTGTATGTTCGGTGGTCTGTGGGCCCCACCATGTTGTATGCTTTTCATCCATGCCGTCCATATACTTTTCCAGATCATTTTATGGTATGAGACCAAAAATGAGGTATATCCAAATCTCAAGTGTACCACATTACAGGAAACAGTGCTGAATGAGCGTCAACCATTAGAAACCATTAGGGGGCCATAAAAGTTTTGGATGAAGCCGATTTTTGCTTTTTTCCTTCATCTAGGCCTGTATGAACTAATCAACAGATTAGATGTGAAATAAACAGTTCATTGGGCTTAGGAAAATTTTAATTGTCAATATCCAATCAATATTATCTTCTTATGGTGTGGTCCACCTGAGATTTATATCCCTCTCATTTTTTGGAACAAGCCCTAAAACGAACTGTAAAAATGGATGAACGGAATGGATGAAACACATACATCATGGTGGGCATCACAGAACACCGACCACAGCCATTGGATGGTGGTAGGGTGAGTAGCCAATCCGTTTCCGTTAATATTTTACTGAGACCTTAGCTTTCACTCCATTGCTTTCACTCCCTTAATGGAAAAAAAACCTCCACCACTCAAAATAACAACCTTTCACTCCCTTTCAACCATAAACCGATGTAGGGAGGTTATTCTTCTCATTTTTCTCATCGAAGTCTCCGTGAATCATCTAGATATCATCATTCTACGTTTGTCATTTTTTGTCTTGTCTAGAGTTACATGAAATCCCACGAAGTGGCTGCATTTGCAATCCTTGAAAAGGTTCAAAATATTTCCTCATGCCAAAGCAACCTCTCTTCAACCTACATTTGACCTGTACTACGGTAGTTGGTGGAATAGATATTTAAAAAAAATACTCGGCTCGTATAATTGCATTGCGTGTGAAGTTCGGTCAATTCCATGTGTTAGGATTACTCATTCATTTCATGTGTTAGGCTTAGTTAATTTTATGCGTTGATTGGTCAAATCCATGTGAAACTAGCTCAATTCCATTTGAAGCTCACTCAATTCCATGTTAGGGCTCACTCGATCTCATGCTATGCTCGCTGAAATTCATATGTTACCCTGCGCAATTTCATGCTAGGATCACTCAATTTAATGTTTGCCCAGCTTAATTTCATGGTAGATAAGATAAGGTCAATTTAATGTTTGCCTCGATAAATTTCATGCTAGGATCACTCAATTTAATGTTTGCCCAACTTAATTTCATGGCAGATAAGATAAGGTCAATTTAATGTTTGCCTTGATAATTTCATGCTAGGATCACTCAATTTAATGTTTGCCCAACTTAATTTCATGGTAGATAAGATAAGGTCAATTTAATGTTTGCCTTGATAAATTTCATGCTAGGATAGTTCAATTTAATGTTTGCCTAGCTCAATATCATTCTATGCTTGCTCGATTTAATTTTTGTCCTGCTCAATATCATGCTATGCCCTCTCGATTTAATGTTTGTCCCATTGAATATCATGCTATGCTTGCTCGATTTAATGTTTACCCCGCTGAATATCATACTATGCTCGCTTGATTTAATGTTTGCCCAGCTCAATATCATGCTATGCTCGCTTGAAATATCGTTTACCCAGCTCAATATCATGCTATGCTCGCTCGATTTAATGTTTGCTTTCATAGCTAAATTTATAGTTTGTCCAGCTCAATTTTCCGAATTACCCATTTAATTTCTAGTTTGCCCTGCTGATTTTTTGGATTTCCTCGTTGAATTTTGTAGTTTACCCCACTGAATTTCATGTTTGCCCCACTCATTTTCATTTTTCCCCCCTGCTCAATTTCGAGTTTGCCCCGCTGAAATTCTACTTTGCCCCGCTCAATTTCATGTTTCCCCCGCTGATTTTCTAGTTTGCCCCACTGAGTTTCATGTTTGCCCCTTAGTTTTTAGTTTGCCCCGCTAAATTTCATGTTTGCCTTGCTAAATTTTCAATTTGACTCGTTGAATTCATGTTTGCCCCACTCAATTCCATGTTCCCCCCACTCAATTTTTACTCTGCCCCGCTGAAATTCATTTTTGGCCCAGTAAATTTCTAATTTGCCCCGCTTAATTTCATGTTTTCCCCTGCTGATCTTCTAGTTTACCCCGCTGAATTTCATGTTTGGCCCGCTCAATTTCATGTTTGCCTCGCTCAATTTCTAGTTTGCCCCGCTCAATTTTCTACATTACCCCGCTCAATTCTAATGCTTGCCTCGCTCGGTTTCTAGATGGCCGCACTAAAATTTCATCGTCCCCTCGATCAATTCCTATTCCTAGTTTGCGTTGATCAAGTTTCATGCGTGCCTCGCTCAATATGATGATAGTTGGTGTCGCAAAATTAAACGAGCACCATATGAAATCATTCGTATCGTTAAAGGCCTAATCCGTATGAGCTCTGTTGTTTATTTGAGGCTAGCTCAGTGAATTTACTGTCAATTTAATGCAAGGCTAGCTCAGTGAATTTACAGCGCATGTGTTTGGCTTAATCAATTTCATGCATTAGGCTTATTGAATTTTATGCGTTGATGGGGATTACATATACTCGATTTAATGTTTGGTTGCATAGCTTAATTATAGTTTTCTCCACTCAATTTCATGCTATGGTCGCTGAATTTCATGTTTGTCACTGAATTTCATGCTTACCCCCCCCCCCCCCCCCCCCCCGCGCTGAATTTCATATTTGCCCTGCTCAATTTGTTTTTGTATGTCTCGCTCATTTTTGCAGTTTGCCCCGCTCAATGTCATAGTAGATTGCCTTACTCACTTTATAAAATACGATAGTAAATCATGATATAGAAGGCCTAATCCATATAAGCTCTGGTTGTTTACGTGAAAATCTAATGTGTTGCTTACTCTTTATTTCCTTAAGATTTGTATCATTCTCATCTATAAGGGAAAAGAGTTTTCGATCTTCTATTATTTAATTAAGTTTTGTCTATGGCAAGCTTCCATTGTTTAACGATTTATTGATAATTGGTCATTGTATTGATTTCCAGATAATGACTATGAGAATCATCTGTTGCTATGGCGGGGAGTTAGAATGTTAAAACAAGCAATGAATGTACAAGAGTGGAAGTACAAAAACTATTTCTTAGGTGCCACAGAAGTTTCAGATCAAGCTTATAATTGTGTTTTCTATTAATCCATATCTGTATGATCTTATGAATAGGTTTGATAACAAACAAACATCACTGTTGGGCCAACTATGGTTTCAGCGGTGGAAATCACTATGCCCACTATTTCTCGTGGTATGATCCACTTGATCTTTTGATATGTTTCAATTTGGGGGCTAAACCCCTTAAAATAAATGGAAAAACGGATGAACGACGTGGATATACTACATACATTCAATGTGGGCCCAACTGAGTTTACTTAGTACAATGGGAGCATACTGACTAACTCAGTACGCAATCCGATTACGCTTGCTACGCCCCACAATGATGTTTTATTTGTAATACATCATGTTCATCGAATTATGTAATACCCCTCCGTTTTCATCGCAATATGTATACACCAAAACCCTATATGTGGAAAGGAACCTATACATTGAGGGAGGGAACCTAGACATTCAGCGGGACAAACATGAAATTGAACGGGACAAACATGAAATTCGGCGGGGGAGACATTAAATTCGGTGGGGAAAACATGAAATTCAGTGGAAAAACATGAAATTGATCAGGGTAAACTTGATATTCAGCGGGGGGACATGAGATTCAGCAGGGCAAATCATGAAATTTAGCGGGGCAAACTAGAAGATCAGCGGGGGAAACTAGAAGATCAGCGGGGCAAACTAAGAGATCAGCAGGGCAACTAGGAAATCAGCGGGGCAAATTAAAAAATCAGTGGGGCAAACTGGAAAATCAGCGGGGCAAACTGAAAATCAGCGGGGGAAACTGGAAAATGAGCGGGGCCAACATGAAAATGAGCGGGGCAAACTTAACAAATAATTTCATGGTTTGAGCCGAAAAATCTAAACATATCCAATGTTCAAATGGATCACACCACATGAATTTTGAATTGAACTTCAATGTTGATCATTTCTTAGGGGCCACAGAAGTTTTGGATCAAGCTTATAATTGTGTTTTTTATTAATCCATATCGGTATGATCTTATGAATAGGTTTGATAACAAACAAACATCACTGTTAGGCCCACTATGGTTTTAACAGTGGAAATCATTATGCCCCATTATTTCCCGTGGTATGATTCACTTGATCTTTTGATATGCTTTAATTTGGGGCTAAACTGCTAAAATTAGATGGAAAAAACGGATGACTAGCGTGGATATACTACATACATTCAATGTGGGCCCAACTGAGTTTACTTAGTACAATGGGAGCGTACTAAATAAACTAAAAAATCAGCGGGGCAAACTAGACAATCAGCGAGGCAAACATGAAATTCAGAGGGGCAAACTAGACAATCAGTGGGGCAAACATGAAATTGAGCAGGGCAAGCTAGAAAGTCAGCGGGGCAAACTAGAAAATCAGCGGGGCAAGCATGAAATTGAGCGGGACAAACTAGATAATCAGCGGGGAAAACTAGAAATTCAGTGGGCCAAACTGGAAAATCATTATGACCTACTATTTCTCGTGATATGGTCCACTTGATCTTTTATATGCTTCAATTTGGGGCTCAACGCCTTTTATATATA
>JAJHSJ010000008.1:54932334-55042514 GCA_021015155.1 Magnolia officinalis
CCTCTTAATTCAGGTCTTTGTAACCTTATGAACAGATTGGATGGAAAATAAATGTTATGGTAAGCCCTGTAATTTTAAATAGTGAAAATCATTATCTCCACTGCTAATTATGGTATGGTCCAGATGATCTTTCGATCATTATCTCCGCTGCTATTTATGGTGTGGCCCATGTGATGCGGCCCACCTGATGTAGGTGTTGTACACCCATGTTATTCATCTGGTGGGCCCATTTGGAATGTGCAGGGCCCATCCCAATGTGATGTATATTGGCTCATATGATGAGGCCTGATGTGATATATTCGAGGCCCAGGGATGTGGCCCATGGGATGTGGCCCATTGTGATATATTTGAGGCCCATGGGATGTGGCCCAATGTAATGTATATGAGGCCCTTGTATGAGGCCCAATGTGATGCATGTGAGGCCCATGATTGAGGCCCAATGCGATGTATGTGAGGCCCTTGTGTGAGGCCTAAAGCGATGTATATGAGGACCGATGTGATGTGTGATTTCACCATGATGTGTGTAATAATGTTTATAATGGGTCATGCCTTGGAAGCAATAATGGTTTGATGTTCACATTGTAAGAGCAATGATGGTTAAATGTCCACATTGTAACTCTCCCTAGGGCCCATTGTTGGACCCATTCTCACCTCCCCTTAGCGGGCTAACCCAAACCGTTGGGCCCCCATGATTGTTAGGCCCATTCTTGATATGAGTAGGCCGTCTAGGCCCATCCTTGATATGAGGAGAATACATTATCATCATATAACATGCTTAGTATAGCTTCACGATCCATGCCCATGCGCATCATATGTATGCTTGATATGAGGAGTAATTGATCATAGCACATGTCATTGGGCGGATTATTATGGGACTCCCTGATAGGAGGAGTTGCCCACATGAGCGCGTGGTACACGCAAGATTGCTGCATGACTGGATAATATGATTCATGCATCTCGCATTTGTGTGATATGATTTCTGTACGCTCTAGCGACATCAGGGCCATAACCTCCACAAGCATATCATGGATGGCAGGATTGGACACCGAAAATACTGTTACTAGCAACGGGGCGCCATTAATGTCCCTGGGTGAAAATTCTAAAACCTGATGGTACTAGACGATGACTCCAACATCGAGACCAAGTAGATACATGAGCGCACGAGGGCCGTATACCAGTAAGTCACGTCTCCCACTGTGTCATGGTCAGTTGGAGGGGGGTGTGACCTTATCCACCCGAGGGTAGGAGCAATGCTAGGCTGAGTCTGATCTGCTCGCAAATGGGTCCACTATCGATAGGCCGGGCCGATATTGGTAGGCAGATAGTGAGGTCTCTTCCACTTGCATGGTTGCGCGTCCAGTGGGCGGCGATATGGTGTATAGTGTACTAGACCCCGGTGATATATATTCCAGAGATAAACTGTATTGATATGAGGATTCAGATGAGATTTGGTATGCTTGAGTTGCACCTCGCATATGACATTGGCCCTGTAGGCCTTGCATCGCATAGCCTTGGTATGGTCGATAGCATTCATGCCTTGCATCGCATAGCCTTGGTACGGCTGATGGCATTCATGGACTTACCAGTATTTTCGCATAACTCTGGCATTGCATACTTGCATTTTTACTATGCGTACACACTTTCACTACCCTCTAAGCTTTCTATAAGCTTATGCATGACCGTCACATGCAGGTGACGCTAGGCCGTAGTTGAGTAGGAGCAGGAGCGTGCCGCAGAACTTCTAAAGTTTTGTCATTATTATCATTGTATTTCCCTTTATACGCATTGTACTCAAGTTTTGATTATAGTAGATTTTTGTGATGGTGTTCTTGTTATTGTTCGTGTGTTATGCTTATAGTTATGCTTGCGTATCAAATTCATGTTGAAAATCTTCCTTGTAGGATCCCAGGATCGGAACCTGGTATATGGGTGCCGGGAGCCGAGAATGGGGTACTACGGAGGATGTCGGTGCTAGATTCGGTGATCGAGAATTTTGTGAACCCGGTTTCTAAGTTTGGGGCGTGACATTTACACCTTCATAACTATGAGTACCCCCTTTGAAACTTTAAGGACACTATCAAACTAGGCAAATCTGCACTCTGGTGCTTTGAGTGCTCTTAGAGATATCATACTCTTCTTCAAATTAGGAATGTGTCTCACTTCGGTCATGATACACTCCATGCCATCAAACATCTTGATGCACAATGATCAAACACCTACCACTTTACAAGCATTATCATTGCCAATAAACACCTAGCTACCATCTCACTCAGTATAACTGGTGAACCAACTCTGATGAGAGGTCATGTGGTAGGAAGCCCCTGTTTCCAAAATCTACTCTTTGTCGAAGTACCCATATTTTGATGCAATCAACATGTCACTACCATTCGTCTCCTCACTAGATTCTACAGTGTTGGCTTCCCTGGAAGAACCATTTGAATTCTCCTTTCTCGACTTAGGATTCTGACAATCCTTCTTCATGTGCCCGATCATCCCACAATTCTAGCACTTCAAATTGACTTTGCCCTTGCCCTTGGATTTGAACCTCGATCACGAAGATCTAATGTCTTGCTCAAAATTTCTTCCCCTCATAACTAGTGCATTTGTAAAAGCACCCACATCACCTCTTTTGTTTCTCATCATCTTCAACTAAAGGGCTAAGATAACGGTCTCGACGCTAATGGTCATTCTACTAATGTACAAAGAGTCCTTAAATGACTCATATGAAGCTAGGAGAGATTTCAACAGAACACATGCTTGATCCTTATCTTTCATCGCTTCCTCCACATCTAAGAATTTGCAAATCAACCTGTTAAAGTTACTAATATGGGCTTCAACGTTTGCCCTCTCCGCCATCTTCAAATTGAACAACCGAAGCTTTAAGTACAAACGATTCTCAAGAGATTTTTTCGCATGGATATTCTCTAATTTCTCCTATATACTTGCTATAGTTTTCTCTCTCATAATATTATAGAGGCCTCGTCTGTTAAGCACAATTGTATAGAGGTTCTGGATTTCTTATCCATCTTACTCTATTCATCTTCAATGTAACGCCCCGTGTTTTCATGACCCAAGTATATGACTCGTTTCCCAAAAACCCAAGTGTTAACTTAAGAAGAGCCAAATTCCATATAAAATCTTTTTCTTTTATCAAAGTTAGCACATAAGCGTAGGATGGACAAGTCAGCATAAAGAAAATTTTTCATTACATTTAGAATACACAAGAGGTTGCCCATAATGACTTATACAAATCAATGTCTCCACACTGACAATTACATGATTACTTACATGAGAAATTTAAAAGCATATAAAACATATAAACGAAAGTTGCAAGATCGCGCAGCTTCCTTGACAGGTACAACCACGTATCCTTGACCACCAAGATGGCACCTCATCAGTCTGAACTTGCAAATCACTTAAGCCACTTGTGCTACCTGTGCGGTTATATATTTGATGGATGAGTGGCCAACTCAGCGTGAATTCCCCTTAAGATTACACATCGTCGCCTTATCTAAGCATAGTTAAAATAACAAGGCAATCAAAATAATACATGATGCAGTCTTTTTTATATGCATGAATGCGTGAATGCACATCGACCTGGGGATGCACATCTAGTCGGACTTGGGCTCATCACCCATGCAATCATCGACCTGGGAATGATCATCCAGTCGGAATAAAGGGTCGATAGTCGATGGTCTGAGAGCTAGCGAAACGATACCCTAACAACTCTAGGGCACGTGCTACAGCATCCAGAATTAGCCACCCCCGTCATCACCAATATGCTATGAATGCATGATTAGCCAACTGTTATTAATCCAGTTACAATCAACCAGTTTAAGTAACTCAATGGTCATTACGGGGGGCTCGTCACCCAGCGTAGGCCGACGCTCGGGCATAGTGTCCCATGACCACCATCCCCGGCTCATGAGACTCCCCCACCTTAGGATGTTTAATAGATGCCCGTCGACCAGTGGCCAATCAAATTCCTTAAGTAGGGATTTCCATCGCATGGTATAGGCCATCGAAGCCACGATGGTAAATCTCATAACATAAGACAGGTATCAAATCGCAGCGGCAAAATGGGTACACAGAACGTCAAATCAATCGGCAAAAGGGGTCAAGCAAGGCTAAATCAGTGCGGTTGAAAGAGATCATTTCTAAGCCACATTAACGTTCTATGTCCCATATAACCTCTAAATCGAGGGCCCATTCCTCACCAACCCATCTTGTTACATCCTAAGCATGGGTTCACGTACGCAAGAGGGATCACCCACCATTACGTGTAGTGAATAGCGATCCATAAGTGACTCACACGCAATCCATAATAAAGCATATAATTATAGCATGTCAGACATGAGTTAATTCATGATAATCGCAATGAGTCATGATAGGAACTATCAATTTAAATTTAAATGGAAACCATCATGTAAGCAGTTATTATATGAAATCATGTTCAAAACTGTCAACTATAATTCAAGTATAGGCATGCCTTAAGAATTGATAAAAGATCGCATATTACGAGATAACATCAATGATTCTAATAAAGACTATTACTTAAGCTAATTTGGAAATGGAAAGCTTAAGGGGAAGAATCATCATCTTATACTTTGAATCGCCTATTAGTGTTGCTAGAGAGTACGTGTTTCCTTAGAATCAAACCCTATAATGAATTATAAAGTTATATAGTTAGGTCCAAGCTTACACACTATTTAGGGTTAAGGTCTTAACCTAAGGTTTGGATTACCTAGGTTTTAGGTTTATCCATTAATCTAACCTTCGACTTTGGTTTGGAGTTTAAAATTTGACTCATATAATTAATTTATAATGATAAATAATAATTGTCTATTAAGCCATCTTGCATACGTTTCATGCCATACCATGCACCCGAGTTCCCATTCCGTGTGCCGAGTCGAACATTGATACAGGTAAGATCCAGGTAATGTTGGCCATGCTCCACATGGAATTTATGTATAATGATCAAAACCAGAGATCATGTGGACCCCTCCATTACCAAAGAGGTAGTACCCCATCCAGGTCGGCAGGTGGGATGGAAAACTTCAACCAAGTTTTTCAATGGCCACATAATTCATTTTACAAATTGTGGCCCATCTGACCAGTGGATCAACCTGATTTTTGGGCTAAGGCATTAATACAATGGTGTTGTTCTGATGAATGGATTTGATCCTGGACCTATCATGTCATGCTCCACATGTGTGGTGCGTACATGAGCCTTATTGCAGACGCGTGTGAGCTTAGCAAAGCTTCAACAAACTGGTAGGAATTTATTTTACTTCCTCTCCTTCTTTTTTTTCTTCAATTCCTTTTTACGACGGCGTACAAGATTAGGGTTCATTTGGGAATAATACTAATAAGAGAGGGGTTTTATATAATGGATGAAAGATAGGTGTTTATATGTCAAAATCAGGAAGTGAGAGCCAAACCTTTTGATGTGGCCGAAATGCAAAACGGTTTCAAGAGATCCGCACTGGAACTGGAATCGAAGGTTTAAAACAGAAAACTATGTGAGATGAACTAAAATATCGATTAACAGGAGGATTTGAATCCGGGAGAAACGGCTAGATTCTAATAATGGCATGAGTTGGAGTTCTGATCTGGGATTTTACTTGAATCCTTCGACCTTCTCTTTCTTATTTCTCCCCTCCCTGTCTTCTCTCCCATTCTTACTTTCCTATGTTGGACCACGCCTGAGTCCCAACTCGGCCGCGGAGTTAACTGAGTTGAGCCAGCGAGTTGACCCGACCCGACAATGATGTGAAGAAGCACGCCATGCCAGCGGCCTCACTGTGCTCGGCTTGGTTTGGACTGGTGTAATGGTGCACCCATCCCCTCCTTTCTCTTACTGCTGTAAGAACCCAACCCATTGCTGCCTGGACTGGACCCATCTCAGTCCGAAATCGAGCTGAGTTGCAAGATGTCGCGAGTAGTGAAACTCCAGCCTGAGTCCGAACCGGTCGCTCCCCTGTTCACCCTCTCTCTCTCTGTGTGTTTTTTCTCTAATGCGGCAGGCATTCCGAGTGCAGCCACAGAAATAGGGGGAAGGGATGCTATCCCTCACCATTTTGTAGGGATTCCGACACCCCAAGGGCCATTGGATGAGAATGGACAGTTGGGATTTAATCCCAGCATCTGGCTTCTAAAAACAGCTGAGAGGGGTGGTTTCAGCCACTGGTTTTCTCCCCTGGTATTGAGGAAGTGACGCCCTCAGTTAGACGGCTGAGATTTTCGTTGAATGGACACCTAAGATCAGAGGAATCCTCCTCACTCGGATCATGTTATTTGGTAAGACAGAAGGCGCAACAATTTCTATTTTGGGAAGTTTTGTGTTTTTGAGACCTATTTGCGGCAAGATTCATGTGTCCACATGTGTAGGAAAACCTGCACTGAAGGTTGGATTTTGGTCAGGGCTGAGGGAAGCACGCGATGGGCGGTTCAGATAATCCATAGTGATGATCATGGTGGGCCGTAGAACGTCCCAAACGAACGTTGTCCGTCGGACGGCAAACAGAGGGAGATTGAGAAATCCCTCCGTTTTTGGTGAAGCACAGGTCAGCTCGTGCTGACCGTGTTGGCAGTCCCGATGCACCTCGAGTGCACGGCCACTATGCACACGCACAGCCCCAAAGTGGGGCCCACAAGACTAATTTGCTTAATCCCCATCGTCCATTTACTTTGGAGGGCCCAAAAATGTCTTTGACTAAAGATGGGGCAAGACCAAGGCCCATTCACTTGATCTACATTCATTTAGTGTCGATTATGTTGATTCAATGGTCGGATCAACTTCAGTCCGAGCATTATATCCTTGGAAATTTCAAAATCGTGGGAATCCTTCTAGTTTCCTGGCTTATCGGGTTGTCATTGGATCTCCCTAAGGTGGAGATTCAATGGGTCAGATCTCATTGCACTGCCGAATCTGGGAGTTTGGGTGAGAGAAGTCCTCGCATGCCCATTTTCTTCGGATGCTGTAACAGCGTCTGGTTATATTTGTTTTAAGAACGGTTTTAAGAATGGTGGGGTCCACTGTTCTGGTTGCTGTGGTGTGATCTGTCCCGTTCACCGGGTTCATCACGCCATGATAGTACATGGGCATAAATTTGGGGTGAATCCACTAATCAAGCAGCCCACCTAAGAAGCAAGAAAATGGGTTAAAACCCATCGCTGTACTTGGTTTGACGTTTCCAGTTTGAGCACGTTGTTACAGTATGCGGAAGACTCTATTTTCTTATTTGATTCTGAGGGGTAGGTGGGGTCCACTAGTGATGTCCTTTATGAGATCCACTCCGTTCATTGGTTTGGCGGGACCATGTTAGGTCATGGGCCAAAAGCTGGGATAAATCTAAGTCGTTGGTCAGCCACACTTTATAATTGTGTGCGGTTGATGGTTACCGTCAAATCACTTACTTAACAAATAGATTGTTGTTGCTGTACATGTTGCTATGTATGCTTTAAACTTACAAATTTACCCTTTTCCTTTGTCCAGGCTCTCGTTGTCTGTAACTCGCAACTTTGCCGTCCAAAAGAGACAAAACTTTATCACTGATTGTTACTTCTTAAGATCTCTCAACGGGTTAAATTTGGACCCTGATCTATCAAGGATAATCAAGATGCTATTTTAACGGCTAACGCACTCTATATTTCAAAATAATGTTTGTACACATTTAATTGACAAGCTACCTGGTAATTTGGACTTATACCCTAAGATATTCGTGATGATCAATTTATTCTCATATTTGGATGGCCCATTTGGTGGATCCTATTAGGATGGGTAGTCAGATGACTTGTTAAAAATATGGGAACTTGTTGGTATGCACTTCGGCCATGTATGTGGGTTGATGTACGGTTAGTTTCGTAAACGGATGGACATAAAATAGGTTTCTGGAGTGATTAGGGGTAGGGCTTATATAACGTTGGATTCGAGTGACTTTCTTACATGTGAAAGTTTCTCAGATTCTAATTCTAATGGTGGGTTAAGCATATTCATATGGTGTGAAGAAGATGGACGGATCAGAATCTTGATCTGATAAGTGTACGAACGGATGTAGAGGTCAAGTAGCTGATTTACTATGATTTAAGAATTAAATTTTGACGTGTATGGTTAATTTATAATAATTAGGCATGGTATAAAATTTTACATGAAACGGATCATGGGAACTATGTGATCTAGAATTCAGAGGTCTAGGTTAATGGCATTTTCGTAATTATTGTTGATCTAGGAGTTTTGTGAAATCTAATGATTCTACGTGGTTCTATGTCCATTTCTAAACAATCCTTACAAAAGAACTTACATTCGAATCATTATGAATAAAGAGTCATTCACCGATTTAGTCAAGGGAAGGTACGTATATCAGACCACATGATTAGCGGTCGAATGACTTGATTTATGGATGAAGATCATTCTTAATCGGTCAGATTCACGTTGGAGGATGGATGTAGGGTTAGGTTAGCTAGATTGGTACTATACACGTGTACATAATAAGTTAAATTTACGGTAACACTCGAGGACTTTCAATACTCGGTATTAAAAAGTTCGGGGTGTTACATTCAGTCATAGATTTTGGGCCCTTTTCAAGGAGAACTTCATTCAATCCTTACTGAACAAGGATACTGTTCATCTTAACTTTCCATAATTCAAAATTATTTTTTGCTGGAGTATTTTTCGACATTGAACTTCGGGTTAGATGTCATTAATACCTTACTTTCAAATTCGATCTACTTCCCAATGTTAGCTCTGATACCACTCGTTGGGGAACCACAGAAGCACACAGAGACAAATGAAGCAAAGTACTACCAATCATATAACCAAGTCCAAACACAAACAATCTGAATTTTATGTGAAAAACCCTTTTAGGAAAAAAAAACAAAACACAAAGCGACGAGTAATGCATTATAAAAGCAGAAATTACAAGAGATAGAGTGTTACCGATTCGAACAAGCCTCAAATCCACTTCACAAGCCCTAGTTATGCCCTTAAAAACCTTAGGAATGAATTAGAAAGCCCTCTCTATATCTTAATCCTAATTACACCCAATATATATACTATCACAACCGAAATAGGAAATAAATGCCACACTTAATCAATTCTGCATGCGCACTCGATGGGACTTTGATGGCATTGATGATCTGTCGATGGCATCAAACACCTTCAATAACATTGAGTAGTAACACCATAACGTTCAAGCTACCAACATGGATTTTTTTCATATTTTTTCAATGGCATTGAGCACCTGTCAATGGCATAGTCCACTGCTCAATGTCATTGACTGGTCTGTTAATGACATCGACATACCCTGTTGCTTTACATATTTAAGACATCAACAATAGAACATTCATAAAGTAAGGAGTTTTCATGGTTTGACGACATTCTATCATCGATTTGTGTAGAATTTCAGCACTATGGTTACACCCATTACAGATTACATGAAAAAAGGGTCGTTTTAGTCGACCGATAAGGCTGACAAAATCTCTACTAAAATTCATCATTGATTATCCACAACACCAGTCATGGTTCTTCACATTTTTGACAAGCCGTTTGAGGTTAAGTGTGACACCTCATATGTCAAAATTGGAGGAATCTTATCACGGGAACGCATGTCGGTAGTCTTCTATAACGAGAAGATCAATGAAGCCTGAAAGAAATGGTTAACATATGAGCTTAAGTTATACATAGTGGTTCAAGCATTGCGACATTAACAACATTATCTGATTCAGAGAGAGTTTTCTCTCTACATTGACCATTAAGCCTTAAAGTTTATTAATAGTCAAGCTAACGTGAACCGTGTGCATGCTAGATGGGTCGCATTTTATGTTCATTCTGAAGTCCAAGTTAGAGCAGTGGAACAAGGTGGTTGATGCACTTAGCCATCGTGCATCACCACTGGTTACGATGAGCACTGAGGTGGTTGGGTTCAATTGTCTCAGGGAGTTGTATGTTGAGGATGGGGACTTCAAGGATGCATGGATGGGGTGCCAAAAGGGTCATCCCTGTGACCTACACATGCAAGATGATTTTCTCTTCAAAGAGAATCAACTGTGTATCCCCCAAAGTACTCTAAGGGAGTAGATTGTCCAACAGGTACATGGAGGTGGCTTTGGTGGACACATTGGGTGAGACAAAACATGGGCTGTTGTTGAGGAATGGTATTACTGGCTGTAATTGGTACTTGACATGGTAAAATAGTACACCATTGTCATGTTTGTCAGACCTCCAAGGTGCAGTCTCATAATATAGGCCTCTACACCCCGTTACATGTGCCTGATGGCTCTTAGGAGGACTTATCTATAGACTTCGTGCTTGGTATCCCTCGAACAAAGCATGGCATGGATTTGGTGTTCATGGTGGTAGATCGTTTCTCAAAGATGGTGCACTTTATCACATGTAAGAAGACCCTCGATGCAACACATGTGGCAAATCTATTCTTCAAAGTGGTAGTACGGCTACACGAGGTTCTCAAGACCATTACTTCTGACCCTGACATAGTTCATTAGCCACTTGTAGCAGACTTTATGGAATCGATTTGATACACGACTTCAATTCAGTGTGCTGACCACCCATAGAATGATGGGCAGACTGAAGTTGTGAATCGCACATTGGGAAACCTCCTCCAGTGTATTTCAGGTGCCAAGCCAAACCAATGGGATTTGACTTTGTCTCAAACAGAGTTTGGATTCAATAATATGGTAAACTGCTTGACGGGAAAGTCCCCGTTCTAAATTGTTTATGGTCAACTGCCTCGCTACACACTTGACTTTTGATCCTTTGTGTTGTAGAAGTCGTGCCCAACATGAAAGAGGCTTTAAAAAGTTAGGAGAATAACGTGGTTGGGCCAAATTGAACACTTACTATTTTTCGCTGAAAACCATGAAGTCCAATAGGAATAAAGGTTGTCTATAAATAGTAAGTTTACTATTTATAATAAGTCACATTTTTAGGGTGTTAGAGTTGGAGTCTGAGTCTAAAACTCCATCTTAGGTTTGAGTTCCTTACTTAAAGAGTTGTAATTTCATTTTTTATCATTAGTTAAGAAATTTCAAATTTTTTAGGAATTATTTTTACTTTAAGCCCTTGTGGATTTATAGAAGCTCTATGTGGAGTCCATAGAACTCCATGGATTCAAAGTAGTTATCCCTTGAGGAAGATGGTGATCGACCTCATCACGTCCCTCCTTGCGCCAAAAAACTCACATGTTTCTATTCTTATATGGTATCAAAGCTATAACAGACTCACGACTGTTTAGCTCTCTTTTACCTTTCTTTTCACATCACCTAAGGATCACTCATGATTTGTCTAAACATCTTCTCATGACTTCTGCCCAACCCATATTTTCTACAATCTTCTTCACCAACATCTTTCATCACATTATTTCTTTAGACTTAATTGATCCAACTACATCCTGTAGCATTCTCAATTCCTACAACTTCTTTAATACTACCATCTTCATGGATAAGTTGATGGTTCCCATCCATGTCCACTACATGCAATTCATATAAACTAAATAAAAAGATGATGCTCTTCTAATCCTCAATCCCATGTACACCACATGGGTTTTAACATGATCAAATACTCCTTGGGTAGATTCTCTCATTGATCTCTGAATATGCCCTTTCCTGAGTTGTTGGTCTCTTCACCTCGCAGGAAGTATAAGATCACACTAGAGAAGCATTTTGCATCTCGTGCAAAAGGATAAGTTATGTAACTGAAACTCGAACTTCAAACAATGGAAAAAAAAAAAGGCAATCTCTTTATGATTGACTATCTTCAACAGGCAAAATTTCTCTCTGATAATCTTTTTATTATTTCATAGGAAGTTTCTAACTCGGTTCTTATTGGGCATATTTTCCATGGTCTTAGACTTGAACATGATCCATTCATAGTTTCTCTTCATGCATGCCTTAATGAGTTTGAAATTACGCTTGATGATCATCATGGGCTTCTTCGTAATCAAGAGTTACAACTCCTGAGTCATAATCTCTATCCAATCATATGAACAAATGTTGTGGTTTTCATTTCTGAAGTACTCCAACAATCATCCGATTTCTCCAACCAAGCTCTTTGATCCAACCACATACACAATCGAGGATGCCGTCCTGTCCACCGTACTTCTATGTCACCTTCCACCTTCGATGGAGCTATATGTCCATAGTGCCAGCTTTATGGTCATTTTATTTACATGGTCTATATGTCTTATTACCTCTTTGATCAATCTTTTTAGTTTGAGGTTAAGTGTGACACCTCATATGTCGTGGTTCTTCACATTTTCGACAACACCAGTCGTGGTTCTTCACATTTTCGACAAGCCGTTTGAGGTTAAGTGTGACACCTCATATGTCGGAATTGGAGGAATCTTATCACAGGAACACATGTCGGTAGTCTTCTACAACGAGAAGATCAATGAAACCTGAAAGAAATGGTCAAACATATGAGCTTAAGTTATACATAGTGGTTCAAGCATTGCGACATTAACAACATTATCTAATTTAGAGAGAGTTTTCTCTCTACACTGACCATTAAGCCTTTAAGTTTATTAATAGTTAGGCTAACGTGAACCGTGTGCATGCTAGATGGGTCGCATTTCATGTTCATTCTGAAGTCCAAGTTAGAGCAGCGGAACAAGGTGGTTGATGCACTTAGCCATCGTGCATCACCACTGGTTACGATGAGCAATGAGGTGGTTGGGTTCAACTGTCTCAAGGAGTTGAATGTTGAGGATGGGGACTTCAAGGATGCATGGATGGGGTGCCAAAAGGGTCATCCCTGTGACCTACATATGCAAGATGATTTTCTCTTCAAATAGAATCAACTGTGTATCCCCCAAAGTACTCTAAGGGAGTAGATTGTCCAACAGGTACATGGAGGTGGCTTTGGTGGACACATTGGGCGAGACAAAACATGGGTTGTTGTTGAGGAATGGTATTACTGGCTGTAATTGGTACTTGACATGGTAAAATAGTACACCATTGTCATGTTTGTCAGACCTCCAAGGTGCAGTCTCATAATATGGGCCTCTACACCCCGTTACATGTGCCTGATGGCTCTTAGGAGGACTTATCTATAGACTTCGTGCTTGGTATCCCACGAACATAGCATGGCATGGATCGGTGTTCATGGTGGTAGATCGTTTCTCAAAGATGGTGCACTTTATCACATGTAAGAAGACCCTCGATGCAACACATGTGGCAAATCTATTCTTCAAAGTGGTAGTACGGCTACACGAGGTTCTCAAGACCATTACTTCTTACCCTGACATAGTTCATTAGCCACTTGTAGCAGACTTTATGGAATCAATTCGATACACGACTTCAATTCAGTGTGCTGACCACCCATAGAACGATTGGCAGACTGAAGTTGTGAATCGCACATTGGAAAACCTCCTCCAGTGTATTTCAGGTGCCAAGCCAAACCAGTGGGATTTGGCTTTGTCTCAAATGGAGTTTGGATTCAATAATATGGTAAACTGCTCAACGGGAAAGTCCCCGTTCTAAATTGTTTATGGTCAACTGCCCCGCTACACAATTGACTTTTGATCCTTTGTGTTGTAGAAGTCGTGCCCAACATGAAAGAGGCTTAGAAAAGTTAGGAGAATAACGTGGTTGGGCCAAATTGAACACTTACTATTTTTCGCCGAAAACCATGAAGTCTAATAAGAATAAAGGTTGTCTATAAATAGTAAGTTTACTATTTATAATAAGTCACATTTTTAGGGTGTTTGAGTTGGAGTCTGAGTCTAAAACTCCATCTTAGGTTTGAGTTCCTTACTTAAGAGTTGTAATTTCATTTTTTATCATTAGTTAAGAAATTTCAAATTTTTTAGGAATTATTTTTACTTTAATCCCTTGTGGATTCGAAGAAGCTCTATGTGGAGTCCATAGAACTCCATGGATTCAAAGTAGTTATCCCCTGAGGAAGATGGTGATCAATCTCATCACGTCCCTCCCTGCGCCAAAAAACTCACATGTTTCTATTCTTGTATGGTATCAAAGCTATAACAGACTCACGACTGTTTAGCTCTCTTTTACCTTTCTTTTCACATCACCTAAGGATCACTCATGATCTATCTAAACATCTTCTCATGACTTCCGCCCAACCCATATTTTCTACAATCTTCTTCACTAACATCTTTCATCACATTATTTCTTTAGACTTAATTGATCCAACTACATCCTGTAGCATTCTCAATTCCTACAACTTCTTTAATACTACCATCTTCATGGATAAGTTGATGGATCCCATCCATGTCCACTACATGCAATTCATATAAACTAGATAAAAAGATGATGCTCTTCTAATCCTCAATCCCATGTACACCACATGGGTTTAACATGATCAAATACTCCTTGGGTAGATTCTCTCATTGCTCTCTGAATATGCCCTTTCCTGAGTTGTTGGTCTCTTCACCTCGCAGGAAGTATAAGATCACACTAGAGAAGCATTTTGCATCTTGTGCAAAAGGATAAGTTATGTAACTGAAACTCGAATTTCAAACAATGGAAAAAAAAAAAAAGCAATCTCTTTATGATTGACTATCTTCAATAGGCAAAATTTCTCTCCGATAATCTTTTTATTGTTTCATAGGAAGTTTCTAACTCGGTTCTTATTGGGCATATTTTCCATGGTCTTAGACTTGAACATGATCCATTCAAAGTTTCTCTTCATGCAAGCCTTAATGAGTTTGAAATTACGCTTGATGATCATCATGGGCTTCTTCGTAATCAAGAGTTACAACTCCTGAGTCATAATCTCTATCCAATCATATGAACAAATGTTGTGGTTTTCATTTCTGAAGTACTCCAACAATCATCCAATTTCTCCAACCAAGCTCTTTGATCCAACCACATACGCAATCGAGGATGCGGTCCTGTCCACCATACTTCTACGTCACCTTCCACCTTCGATGGAGCTACATGTCCATAGTGCCAGCTTTATGGTCATTTTATTTACATGGTCTATATGTCTTATTACCTCTTTGATCAAGCTTTTTAGTTATCTTACATTTCACACCTTGCTACTATGGTTGTTGTTCAAGTCCCACCACTACAAGATGCACGTTGGTACCCTAATTCAGATGTTACGAATTATCTCAAGACAAATCTTGGTACTTTTTCCATTAAAAATAAATACTAAGGATCTGATTAGCTTAAAATTGGTAATGGTTTTGACCTTCTAATCTCTCACATTGGCTCATCAATTTACATGCCTCTAACTATTCTTTCTCTTGCAAAATATTCTACGTGCACTGTATAACCATGAACTTACTTTCTCTTTTTAAATTTTGTACTAATAATGATGTCTTCTTTGAATTTTATCCAACTTATTTTTGTGTTAAGAACTATCATTCGAGAACGTTATTGCTGGAAGGACAGAATAAAGGTGGCTTGTATCGCCTCAACGTTAATCGTCATCATTCCTAGTCTCTCTCTTCTCCTGCTGCCTATGTTGAGGAATGTGCATTTATGGACTTATTACATAATCATTTGAGCCATCCTCCAAAAAAATTTCATTTCATTTTATCTAAGAATAAACTTGTTATTTCAAATAAAAAGGACTTCTATTTTTGTTCCCTATGTCAAAAGATAAAACTCATAGATTTCCTTGTATTTCTCATTTATATAAAGTTTCTTCTCCTTTTGAATTTATTCAATTTGATTTATGGGGCATCGTTCCTATTTTGTTTTCAAGAGACTAATTATATTTGAAAAGACGAGCTATCGATGTCCTAGGGGAGGGGGGAATAGGACAATACCAAATTTTTGAGAATAAAGTGGAATAAATGATTTTAATCGCCCAAGTATTGAAACCTTGATTCCAAATAATTAGTAGGACAACTTTATTTCACGATGTCTTTGAAATCAATCTTTTAAACTAACAAGAGAAGATAAAATAAATATAGCATTCACCACAAAGAATGAAATAAATATAACATTCACCACAGATATACAATCTCCACAATGGCACAAGGGGTTATAATGGTTCGATGCTTAAACCCACACTTACTCCACTCCCAAAATTACTACCCTCATAATTTTGGCTTTTACTATTTCAAGGTTTTCACAGGTCACCTTAACAAATTTATACAGTTCTTGTGATGTTCACGGGCTCACCATAATAAAACCCCTTTTGTGATTTTCACACGCTATCACAAATCAACCCACAAAGATTTCCGAGCTGTCTCAAAAAAACTCAAATAAAATAATAATAAATACAAGGTACTCATCTTCAAATATTGATTCGAAGATGTAACCGAAGCTTGATGTGGTGATTTTCTTTCTTAGGATTTGATGAAGCAATATATGTTCAACCAGAAAGAGTGTAGAGATCTAATATATTTTCAAGGAATAAAAGAAACTCTAATTGCTATAGATTCAATTCTCTAAATCTCAAGTATAGTTTAAAATACTCTCTTAAATACATTTAAAGCTAACTTGAGAAAGAGAATAGGATAAGCTAAATAAGAATAAGAATTACTACATAAATAGCTTGAGGATGGCCTAAATTTCTCTCTGACTTTGAGAAAGATTTTCTCTAATTTTTGTTGTATTTAGAATAAGAGAAGGCCTCTATTTATAGCCAAAATATTTGGAATTTCAGTCAACCTGAAAATCAGTTCGGCTGGTCGGATTCTAACAATTGTGTTCCAACAACTCTCAAATTTCACCGGATAAGATAGATAAAAAAAATTCTGCTAGCCCGACCCAAAATTCGGCTTATTGAATCTCCAGTTTGGCTGGCAGAATCCCACCGAATTCTGAAGAATTCCATTGCTAGAAACTTGACTCGTGAACTTTTAGGCTGGCCTAATTCCTAATTAGGTTGGGCGAATTCCTAGTTAGGCTGGCCGAACTTGCAACAAATTTTTCGAATGTTATTGTATACTTGGCCGGATTTTGTTAGGCTGACCGAATTTGGTTAGGTCAGCCGAACTTGAAGTTGGGCTGGCCGAACTTCAGTGAATTTGCATTAGACATATTACATTTACAACCATGTTTCAAAAACACCTAACCTAAGGTCTTTCTAGAGTCATACCACCTGGTGGTTAGCATATACAAAGATCTTAATCTTGAAATTACTGTGATGTCTTTAAGTCTTGAGATGTTGAGACGATCTTGAGTCGATCTTCATGAGATGCCAAAGAAGACTGAAGTGTACTTGCAATCAATCTGGTACTTTATCTACGAAATTTGACATCTCTAAGTGTGCTTCAAATACAAGCACTTAAAATCTCCCCCTTTGTCAATTTTGTGAAAAAACACATATACATCAATACACATCACATCATATAAACATACATTAAACATCTCATGGACTCATCCATCTATTTGAAGCTTTGGTTCAAAAATTCATCTGCACACCACCTGTAGTATATCACTTATAGCTCCCCTTGAGAAATATACCAAGTTGTTTTCCATCCAAACAAATTCACAAGATATATCCATAATTCAATTTTACAATTTACTATGCATCATGCATTATTGTGTAAATTTTCATATAGATATAAGCATCGCAACACACACACACACACAGAGTGTGTATTATCACCTTCTCTCCCTTTTTGTCACAAGTTGACAAAGGAAGATGTAATGAAAAAAAGAATTATCAGATGGAAAGATGAATGAAGCATAAAGAGAATAAACTATTTAAGAATTTAAGCATCATAAAACCAAATATAGTCCATCAAGTAAACATGTTAAAATGTATGAAAATATTAAGGAAATAGTCCAAGACAGAAACTTAAATTATTATAAATTATTCAGACTTAAATGAAAATAGAGCAAACATTTCAGGATTAATGGTTTTTAGGCTCTCGCTTATCCAAAATCCAACTTTCATCAGCTAGTGCTTCAATTGTGTTAGCCGGTTCTATTTGGGAAGTAAAACAAACATAATTGCACACATTTTCCAACTATCTTTTGGTTTGAACACCAGAAAGAGAGTTACCAAGTATTTGATTCATTAGATGATCTTTTATCAATCTTGACTCAAAAGAATCTGATTTGGATGATGGTTCACTTTGATTAATCATAATAATATCATCATCATCATCTTGGTGATGACTGGGATTGATTGGTTGATCATCAAATAAAACATTTATAGATTCTTGTATAATCTCAGTTCTTTTGTTTAGAATCTGGTATGCTCGACTGTTTAAAGTATAACCTAGGAATATTCCCTCATCGCTTTTAGCTTTAAAATTTTTTCAAATTTTCATGGTCATGTAAAGTAAAGCATTTCGAACCGTAGGCTTTTTGTTCAACCATAATTCATAAGCTATTTTATTTTTAATTGTTCTAATATAAACACGATTAATTATATAACATGTAATACTCATAGCTTCAACTCATAAACTTTTAGGTAAATTCATGTTATTCAGCATTACACTAGCCATTTCTTGTAAAACTCTATTTTTTCTTTAAGCAAACCTATTTTGTTGAGGTGTTTTAGGAGTAGAAAATTCATGTAGTATACCATGATCATTACAATATTTCTCAAAATTTTTATTTTCAAATTTAGTTACATGATCACTTCTTATTCTGATCGCAAATAGTTCTTTTTCAGTTTGGATACGTTTTATAAGTCTTTTAACTTCATAAAGAGCATCTATCTAGTGTAGTCATCAACTGTAACTAGGAAATATTTCTTTCTGCCTCTACTCTTCGTTCTAGTTGGTTCGACTAAATCCATATGGAGTAGTTCAAGAGGTCTTGTAGTAGCTAAGGAGTTTACTTTCTTGTGACTACTCCTTATTTGCTTGCCTATTTAACAGGCACCACATACTTTATTTTCCATCTTTTTCAATTTGGTTAAGCCACGTAGGTGATCTCTTTTACTCAATTTATATAGATCTCTATAGTTAGATGTCCAAGACGTTGATGCCATAGTTCAGTCTCGTCTGTTTGGACCATGTAGCATGAATGATTTGTTGAGCAAGAGTCTTCAATGATATAGTAATTTTTAGACGTTCTACAACCATTTAATATTACATGTCCTTTATTATTAATTATCTCATATTTGTGATCTGAAAATTTTATATTATGTTTATTATCACACATTTGAGATATGCTTAGAAGATTATGTTTAACCCTTCAACATATAAAATATTTTCAAAAAGAGGTAAGTTGAGAAGTTGTACATTACCTTTGCCAATAATTTTGCAGTTGCTTCCATCTCCGAATGTAACTGAGTCACCATCAATTTGGTTGATGTTTGATAGTATAGCTTTATCACCTGTCATATGTCTAGAACATCCACTATCCAGGTACCATCTTAAATGGCTATTTTCTTTGAATGTTGTGTAGATAACAAGATACTTAACCTTGGAACCCATTTCATTACGGTTCTAGGTTTAGGAGTGTCTCTTACCTTTCGTTGTGTTTAAGAGTTAGGATTTCTCCTATTATTGTTTACTCCATTCTTACCTGAGTTGGGTTTCAACAGCTCTTTGAGCAAGTCCACAATTTTATCAGCTAAAGAAGGATTTTTATTATTATTCCTTTAATATTTGTGGTAATTGACACTATTTTTTATATTAGAGGCTTGAAAGGGTTTTTCATTTTTAAAGTTATTCTTTTTATAGTTTAAATCTTTTAGAGTTTCTGCTTTAGAGTTCGAGGACTCTCCTTTTACAAAAGTAGGAGAAGAATCATTAGATTTCAAAGAGTTATTTTTAATATAACCCAGTCCAGATCTATCACCACATTGCCAAGATGAGGTTAAAAACTTTTCAAGTTTCTATTCACCTTGGGTATATTTCCAAGTATCTTTTAAACTCTAAAAGGAGGAAACTTTAAGTTTTAATATCTCATTGTCATTTTTAAGTTTTTGCAATTCAGAAAGTTTTAGACTTAAATCTAACTTAGCCATTTCAAAACAATCAGAAAAATAAGATTTTTCTAAAACAACCTTTTAAAGTTTTAATTGTAATTTGGCAAAATTTTCTTTTTGAATTTTCAATTTAACCGCAATCTTACAACTTTCTTTGTATAGGGCATCATAAGCAGCTTAAAGATCATCTTCATTTTCTGAGTCACTTCCTGGAGTTTCATAATTCGATGTTTCACAATCATCCGAGGAAGTGATTCTGTCTATTGTCATAAAGGCTTTCAAGTCATTTGTATTTTCCTAGTCTGATTTGTCAGTTTCTGATTTAGTTTCAAATTCTGATGATTCATCTCAAGTAGCTATCATGCATTTTCTTCTTGATTTATCCTTTTTAGGACATTTAGAAGCAAGATGCCCATATTCAGAACAGTTGAAGCATTGGGAGTCTTTTGGTTTAGATTTCCAATAGTTTAAATTTTCTTTTCTTTTGTCAAACAGTTTTTGAAAATCTATTCTTTTTTTAGTTTTAAAAATTCTATAGATTTTTTTTTTTTTTTGCCAACATAGCCATATCGTCTTTATTTTCCTCAATATATGAATTTACATTTGAATCTTTTGATTTAGATTTAAAGGATTTAAGGGCAATAGACTTGATCTTAGGAGCTTTGAAATTCAGCTCGTAAGTTTGAAGAGATCCAACTAACTCCTCAACCTTCATAGTATCGGTATCTCTCAATTCTTGTATAGCAGTAACTTTTAAATTAAACCTATCAGGAAGTGATCACAATATTTTTTAGCAAACCTTGCTTTCAGGAATTCTATCTCCAAGACCCCACATGGAATTAACTATGTCATTTAGTTTCGTATAGAAGTCCATGAATAACTCACTTTCTTCTATACAGATTTCTTTAAATTTGGTTGTGAGGATTTGAATCTTAGATTTTTTTTACAATGTTAGTTCTTTCATGTGTCATTTTAAGAATATCCCCTGCTTATTTAACTGTATCACATGAAATGATTATTTCATCTGGTGATAGATCACAAGTTATTGCATTTAAGGCTTTTACATTAGCACTACTTTTCACTTTTCTGAACAATCATCCAAAAAGTATAGGCGATTAGTTTCTTTCATGGACATGGTTCCATTTTCAGCTACTACTTCCATCATAGGAGGGATCCATTGCGTTACAGTGGCTTACCACACACTCTCATTAATGGATTTGAGGAAAATCCTCATCCTGGCTTTTTAATAAGAATAGTTTGAGTTATAAAAGGGAGGTGGCCTTGTAATGGATAAACTTTCAAATTTTGACATCTTATAGTTCTGGATCTAGCTCTAGGAGGTAAATTCCCAAAAAAAAAAAAAGCAACCTCGCTCTGATACCACTTGAAAGATGAGCTATCGATGTCCTAGAGGGGGGGGGGGGGGGTGAATAAGACAATACCAAATTCTCAAAAATAAAGCGGAATAAATAATCTTAATCACCCAAGTATTGAAACCTTGTTTTTAAAAAATTCATAGGACAACCTTCACCTAAAATTTGAGGCATGACAAACCTTATTTCACGTTGTCTTTGAAATCAATCTTTCAAACTAGCAAGAGAAGATAAAATAAATACAGCATTCATCACAAAGAATGAAATAAATATAACATTCACCACAGATGGACAATCTCCACAAAGACATAAGGGGTTATAGTGGTTTGATGCTTAAACCCACACCTACTCCACTCCCAAAATTACTACCCTCGTAATTTCAGCTTTCACTATTTCAAGGTTTTCACAGGTTCACCTTAACAACCTTATACAGTTCTTATGATTTTCATGGGCTCACCACAATAAAACCCCCATAATAAATATAATGTACTCATCTTCAAATGCCGATTTGAAGATGTAACCGAAGCTTAATGCTGCAGATTTCTTTCTTAGGATTTGATGAAGCAGTATATGTTCAACCAAAAAGAGTATAGACATTTAATGTATTTTCAAGGAATAAAAGAAACCCTAATTCTTGCAGATTTAATTCTCTAAATCTCAAGTAGAGTTTAGATTACTCTCTTAAATATGTTTAAAGATAACTTGAGAAAGAGAATACAATAAGCTAAAAAATAATAAGAATTACCACATAAATAGCTTGAGGAGGGCCTGAATTTGTCTCTAACTTTGAGAAGAATCTTCTCTAATGTTCATTGTAGTTTAGAATGAGAGAAGGCCTCTATTTATAGCTGAAAGATTTGAAATTTTGGTCAGCCTGAAAATTGGTTTAGCTAGCTGGATTTTAACGATTGCATTCCAATGGCTCTCAGCATTCGTGGGATAAGATAAGTAAAAAATTTAGTTGGCTTGAGCCAAAATTTGGCTGGCCCAATCCCACTGAAATTCGAAGAATTCCATTATTGGAAACTTAACTCATGAACTTTTAGGCTAGCCCAATTCCCAGTTAGGCTGGGCGAATTCCTAGTTAGGCTGGTCGAACCCAAAGTTGGGTTGGCCGAACTTTCAACAAATTTTCAAATGTTGATATATAGTTGGCCAGATTTTGTTAGCCTGGCCGAATTTGGTTAAGGCGGCTGAACCTAAAGTTGGACTGAAAGAACTTCAGCGAATTTACATTATACATATTACATTTACAGCCATGTTTCGAAAACACCTAACCTAGGGTGTAAGGCCCGTATCCTAGTACCGTACCATTCCACCAACTCCCGTGATCCTCTACAACGAATTCCGGCAACCCTCGACCTATAAAAAGCGATTGCGCGCGACCCTAAGTCGCACCCCGTAGACCTAGTCGACTCAACTCAAAACCTATACCCTAGTGACCGCGCCGTCACCGCGGTTCCAGCGCCGCATCTTGCGCTCCAATGTGATACCTACGCTAAGAGTTGTGGGCATGCGTATATCTCGAGGAAATGCCGCGCGTTGCGAATTTCGAGAGATTCTAGAAAATCTCTACCCAACCTATCACATCACTAGTCAAGTATAACCATCAAGTACTACCCATCACCATGCCTTTCTTTCCACTAAGACAAGCAACCCATACCTCTCTCATCCAAAAGTCAACTTTCATGTTACCTCTCTTACACAACCCATCCCTTCTCTCACATTTCATCCCATCCCATCCCATTCTCTCTCTCATTCTCTACCCATTCCCCAAGCAACCAAGGAGAGAAAAATCCTAAGGAGAGAAAAGAACCCAAGCTCAAGACCCATCTCCCTACCACTCAATCTCACCATCCAACCATCCAAACTTCATCATCCACCATTGATAAGAGAGCTTAGGAGCTAAGGAGTCCAAGGAGCTAAGAAGAAACACCCTGGGTGGGTGTTCATAGGTCTAGATCTTGAATTTTGATGATGGCCCAAGTGGGGCCTACCGGTTGATGGTATGGATCCTATTTGGGACCCAACGTGTGGCCAATGGCCCACCATGATTCATATATGTAAATCCATGATGGGGCCATTCTCCATGGACCCCACCATGATGTTTTATTTAATGTTCATCTTGCCAAGGGTCATCTAGACCTTTATTTTTGTGGTGGGGATGGTATCCCCACCTTGATTTGCTGATTTGAGGGCCCACATGTGTTGGGACCCATCTTGATGTGTACATTGTATTGGAAGGGAGCTGATAATGGCGGAGCTCCCTCCACCACACATTTTTTTCTCCTCTCTCTCTCTCTCTCTCTCTCTTCTCTCTCTTTTTCTTTCTCCCTTATTGATGGCCCACCTGAGGTGTAACGTCCCGGATTTTTGCCAACTTGGAGTTAGACGACCTTGGGCAATGGGTCTATCATAACGCCTTACTAACTTCTCAAAACTCAATCCCAAAATCTCAAATCCCCTTTTCAACCCATTTCCTCCAAAATCTCACCTTTCACCACCTTATTCTTCAAAATTTTTAAGTACTTTCATATTAGACACTAATTCTAAAGTTTAAATGATGAAGAACAATACTTAAACTAAAATTTATTATAAATAGTAAATATATAAATAAAATAGGTTTTTGACCATTAACCTTATGGAATATTACAAAATAAATAGGTTATTTTGATAGATCAGATTCTCCTACCCCAAAATCATATATTGTATATTGAATAACTCATTTTGGTTTACAAGATTCACTCATTTCAAGAATCTAGTGGCAGAATTACCACCAGATATCACAGCGGGCGGGCGGTGCCACCGCCCGGTCGGCGGCGCGTCGCAGGTGCACCAAGTTTTGGTGGACCCTCGCTGCAGATTTTCTACACTTTTTGATCGACTTCAAAAAGTCATATCTCCCTCCTTATAACTCTGATTTAGGTGATTCAAAAGCTAGATTGAAGCTTGATAAGTCTAGTTTCATATAAAAATAAGAGAAAAATATAATAAAAATTTTAATATAATTGAATCTAGGTTAATGTGACAATTGTTCAAAAATTATTAGTTCGGACAGCTGCTACTTCTAGAATTTTTAGAATTTTTTTACAACACAAAATCTAATGAAATTTGGTGGAAATGAAGTAAACTTGATGATAAACTATTGAAAAAATAATTAAAATAACATACTAACTAAAAGTGCCAAAAAGGGGCATAGAACTACCTTACGACCTTATTCTGTCGTAATTAGGGCGGAATTTAGTTAAGTACTAAACTAAACAATTGATGGATTTGGCTTGAACCACTTTCTATACAAACTACAAGACTTAAAACCATTAAAATCACTAACTCAACATTACTTAAGAACATAGGAGAAATCCCAAAAATCCAGTTGCTCTCAGGAGCACATTAAAACTCTGTATCGGGCCTGGACCGTGTTATTGGGGTTGACAACTATCATGGGAATCAGGTCTGAATAGTATCCAGAAACGCACAACTTAAGCTTGGAGTGAAGTGTGTGAGAAATACGAATATCTTTAGAAAATGAATTCAAACTTAAGTGAATTGGGTCGTTCACTTGCAGGCCAAATTTAAAGTTTCAGACTATCAGATTCTGACCCAAATACACCCATGGATCAGAGAAATTTTCCTGCACCTATTGGTATACTTGTGGCCCTGATCGAGTAACGATGACCGTCGATCTAATATGGGTCCTTTATGGCTGATCCATTTGTCAGATCGCACCATAAACACACTCCTAGCGTAGATCCATCATCAGGGAACTTGCCATGTGTCGTATGTGAGAAATGGACCTTCCCAAGGGTCCCGTTTACCCGAAACAAACGCCTTTTGACTGTAACCCAAGTATACCATGGCCTTGGGGCCATTTGCATTAGTTTTGGGCCTATGTAATGCCCTTAAACCACCCCATTTCTATTCCATACGATTTTCTCCAAACCCTAGGAGAGAGAGGAGAGAAAAGAGGGAAAAAGAGTGAGGAGAGAAGGAAGAGTCTGGGAGATCGTTGCTGGGATTCTCTCTCACAACTCCATATGTTGATTCACCTCCCCACCATCGCTACATGAACCGCTCCAGCTATGATTTGGGTAAGAAATCCTAACCCTAATCTTGTTTTAGGAATCCAAATAGAGGAATCGATGAAATAGCTAACCTATTTCGTGACTTAGGTAGCCGTTGTTTTGTAACGAAAGCGTAGGATTCAAACCGAGTTCGAAGCGAGCAATCCGACGAAAGGTACGGACTATAAATGTTTAGGTTATGGTTTTCAAGGCTTTCAATGTCAGCTAATGATTTATATCTGACTTGATTGCTGCCATATAATCTTAGTTACGACGTTTTCTATATATTATACATGTATGAACTATGTTGGACAAATATGCATTCTATGTATTTGTTGAAATGTTTGAATGAACTTGAAATCATGATTTGTGCTTGCCCTGACTATTAACCTAGAATTCATGTTTGTTGTGTGTATGACAATCTCCTTGTGAAAGGATTTGTCACAATACATGCCGTAATTAATTTAGTCTATGTATGTAGCAATGTGTAGCCTAAGTGTTTGATAAAATGTTTGAATGAGTGTGAAATCCTGATTTGTGCTTGTCATGATTTCTAATCTAAGATCCATGTATGTTATATGTTTGATAACCGATGTGGTGTAATGAATTGCTATCATGCATGTCGTAACTAATTTAGTCTATGCAATTAGTAAGGTGTAGTTTAAGTGTTTGATAAAATGTCTGAATAAGAAGTTATTGATGAATTGCATTTATTAAGAGTATTAAGATGGGATTCTCAATTACCTTATCTACATGTATTGTTTCCTTCATGAAATCTTAACTTCAACTACGCAATTTATGAGTGAAATGAAATGTTCGGTAACATGTTCAATATGTTTGATAAAATGCACAAATGAGTGTTGTATTCAGATTATTTGTTAAATGCTTGTATGACTATCACATGTATCCACATGTTGCATTTGAGTATGATTGGGACTACGACGTGGTCCAGGCAATCAGTAACAATTCCTATTTAGGTGGCCGAATTAGTCTCGCCACATTTGATACGTTCGATGAATCTGAGTCGTACCTGATTGTCGACAGTGGTTAGGCCACGCGGAGTGCTTACGCGCTTCATGTCGGTTAATTTAGCGTACGCTCGTATTAATCGAACTTATCTAATAAACTGATTTGTCTATTGTATGTTCACCATGTATAGACACTACTGCTTGAACCTAAGGTACCCCTTACTAATGTAAAGACCCGTTTCAACCACGGTACCACGATCCGCTAAGACTCATGAGCTAGGCATGGTGGTATGGGACATCGTGGTCGAGCTGTCGGCCCACGCTGGGGTGACGAGCCTCTCCGTAGTGGCTAGTGAGCAACCCAAACTCGTGAGCCGAATACAGTGGTATGGGACACTATATTCGAGCTATCGGCCTACCCCGACGCAACCTAGCTGTGGTCCCAGAGTAGATTAGGGTGTACTTTCTGATCCGAACCCCCTTTGAAAATAACGCTCCAGTTGGTAGGGCGTTGATGGAGTAACCTCGAGTATAATCAATTGAAATTGCCTATCCACTGCTTTTATTAGGGGTGATGCCCTACAACTTGTCTATCGTATGTGATTAACTAGGATTGACGACCCTAGATGGATCCCCGTGGGTTAATGATATAAAGGGAGGTACCTTAGCTTCTTGAATCTGCTGTATAAATAAGCTTTAATTAAGAACTTGGCTAACACGACCATGCACCGCATTGCATGTGCATTTGGTGAGGAAGAGCACAATGGGAGTTTAACATGCGCAACCGTAAGATGATGTCATTGAGGGAGTGCAGGCGAGGGCATGCATCATTACCGCATATCATCCCTGCATTAACAAGAGTAGTTAGAGATGTTTGTTATATTGCTTTTTCATTACTGCTTGATTGAATTAATAACATGCTAACCTTTACCTTATAGTACCACTGAGTTGGCCACTCATTCCCACCCTGGGACGATGTTTTAAAACACCAACCAGACTCTAGTTTAGATACAGGTAATGACGGAGTCTATGCAGCTGAAATGGACTTCATGGACGAGGAGGAGCAATTCTCCTACGTTCAGACCCCGTGCTGCTTCGACGAGATTACAGGGACTTATGGATTAGTTGGACATTTACACTTTGATATTTTATAAATTTTGAAACCATTCATGTATAAATTCAGGCTGGTAACATACTCATACTCTGGAGGTTGTGAAACACTTATATGCTATATATATATATATATATATATATATATATATATATATATATATATATATATATCAGTCTTTCGCTTGCCTAATTCCATTAACTCTGGAGTATGATATGTTGATTTAGTATAATCCCACTCATGTTTAAGTGCACTAATATGGACAACATTTAATCATCATTATCTATGTTGCATAAGTGATGCATCGGAACTCGGTAGTTGAGCTTTGCTCGACCCCCGATTTTCGGGGCGTTACATGAGGTATGTTTGTATTTTTATCCAAGCTGTCCAAACAGTGGGACACCCACCGCCCAGCAAGTAAGGCCACCTGCTGCCCATTTTCTAGGCCTGTGTGATCGGTCAGTCACGCAGGCCCGGATGAAGAGGAAAACACTAATATCAGCTTGATTTGGGACGTGGGGTGGCCCACTCACATGGACCCCACCCTGATATATGTATTGTACCCACACAGTCCAGCGTCCAAGGCCCATCTTACAACCATTTTGGAAAGGAAAACGCAAATATCAACTTGACTTTAAGCTGGTGGGCCACACGCATATGGACCCATCCTGAGGTATGCATTACATCCTCATTGTCCATCCTTTGTTCACCCCAAACGTGGGCCAGATGGGCCAGGGACGACCGGACAGATTGTTATCCAGCAGCAGGCCTAGACGGCAATGGGCTGACACCCACCATTGAAAACTTTCTGGGGACCATTGAGATGTTTATGGGAGGCCCAGTAGCTGGCCCACCTTCCTGGGTGGCCCAAGTCCTTGTGGGACCCACCATGCATATGTTTTGTCCAGGCCATCCATCTGTGGGATGCCCCAACAAGGCCAGCGGCCCAGTAGGGCTGACCGTCCAGCACCTGCAGGGACACCATGATGTTGTATTTTATCCACGCCATTCAACCACTTTGTTGCCCATCTGGATAGGGCCCACCCTCTGGTGAACTGCTATAGGTGGGACCCACCTTATGTATATGTTTTATCCAGACCGTCCAGCTATCTGGACGTCCAGCAGAGCTAGGACGCTGCTGGACTGACCGTCTAGCAGCAGGCCCACCTTGTTGTATGTATTATATCTATGTTGTCCATCTGGTGGGGTCCATCTGTATGGTGCAGGCCACTATGAGATGTATTGTCCAGCATGTGTAAGGCCCACTAGCGCCTTGTGGGACCCCCCCCCCCCTACACCATGATGTATGTGATACACACGCTACCCATTTATTTTAGGACCATAGGCCCCATTGCCTTGAGAGGTCCACCATGATGTGTGTAGTATATGCACACTACCCAATCATTTGTATGGACCATGGGCTACCTTATGCAGGCCCACCATGATATATGAGATATGCGCCCAATAAATGGTTGCCTTGTGAGGCCCACTATGTGTGAGTGATGAGCGCATGCTGTCCACCCATTTTCTAGATGATTGGAGGGTCGTGGACCCCGTTGTGATTCAGATTTTAACCCCAAGTGGACCGCACACTAGGACGCAATGATGGTTAAATGTCCACATTGTAAACCTCCCTAGGGCCCATTAATGATCCCGTTTCTACCCTTATCTTATTGGGCTATCCCAAACTGTTGGGCCCCCATTAATGATAGCATTACCCATTTTCCCCTAGGGCTAACCCAAACCATTGGGTCCCCATTGATGATGGTGCTTTCCACCATACCTTGTAGGAATTATCCAAACCTTAGAGCCCACCTTGTGTACGGATCGGGCCACATAGGAAGGCCCAGTTTATTGCATGATAGAGAGGGTGAGGAAGCCCACTTGTTGTACATAGTTTCACCCTCTCAACTCATCTTGTTGTATAGCCATTAGACTAACCCATGAGGTCCATTCTCGATGTAAGTATAACGCCTAGGTCATCCGTTGTTTAGTACATCATCACCCCTTGCCGTAGATGGAAGAATATGTGGTATCATGTTTGGTATATCCATGGTTCAGTACATCATCACCCCTTGCCATAGATGGAAGAATATATGATATCTGATTTGGTATATCCACTGTTGAAGTTTATCTCGATTCGTGGGTTAGATCCATTATCCTTGTAGGGGATCCCGCCTTAGGATATATGATATGCTAGTACCTTTAGTAGGTTATGATAGTCTAACATGGACCATTCCATGTAGACTTTTATACGTCTAGTAGGGTGTATCGTTCAACCCCTACTCTTGTAAGTGACATACCGGTTAAGGCTGATCATCGCTTGTTATATCTGATAATCATGCTAGTGTACTTAGTCTAGTAGGACACATTGAGAACATGCTTAGTATAACATCATGATACATGCCCATACGCATCATTTGTATGCATGTTATGAGGAGTGATTGATCATAGCATTGGGCTTAAATGTCTATGGGACTCCTTGTAAGATAAAGTTGCCCCACACGATCGCGCGATACGTGCATGTTTGATGCATGACTGGATAGTATGACTCATGCATCTCGCATTTTATATGACATGATCACTTGGTGCCGTAGCGACATCAGTGTTGTGGCTTCCACAGACACATCGTGGATGGTCAGATTGGATACCGTAAATATTTAGCTCTAGCATACGGGCACTTTGGATGTCCGTGGGTGAAAGCTCCTAAACCCTTATGGTACCAAGAGGTTGCTCCAACGTCTAGACCGAGTGGATACATGAACCCCCGAGTGACGAATACCAGTAGGCCGCGTCTCCCACTGTGTCGTGGTCAGTTGTGAAGGGGGTGTGGCCTTATCCACCCGAGGGTAGGGGAAAAGCTAGAATGAGTTTGACCAGCTCATAAATGGGTCTGTTATCGATGAGCCGGGTAAATATTAGCAGACTACTAGCCAGGCGGGTAGTGAGGTCTTTTCCACTTGCATGGTTGCGCGTCCAATTTGGGTGGCAATCTGGTAGAGTGTACTAAACCCCGGTGATATCCTAGAGATGAACTGTATTGATATGTGGGCTTGATGAGGACTAGCATGCATGTGTTGCATCTTGCATATGACATTCGGTTACGTAGGTCTTGCATTGCATAGCCTTGGTATGGCTGACAACATTCATAGTTTTATCAGTATTTCCGCTTACTCTGATATTACATGCTTGGCACATGCATTGCGCAAACACGCACACACCCTCTAAGCTTCATTGTAAGCTTAGAACGACCGTTATGTGCATGTGACGTTAAGTCGCAGCAGCGTTGAGGCAGGAGCGCGTGGCAGATCTTCTTGGAGCTTTTGGTTATACTTGTATTTCCCTTTCCGCATTGTACTCCAATGATTTATTATAATGGATATGTGATGATGCTGTTTTGTGACTTGGATATGCTCCATTACAAAAATTTTATATAGAAAATCTTCCTTGTAGTATTCTGCGATCGGGAATTCCGTGAGCCTGATTTCCGAGTTTGGGGTGTGACATAGGGTCTTTCTAGAGTCATACCACTTAGTGGTTAGCATATGCAGAGATCTTAATCTTAAAACCATTGCGATGTCTTTAAATCTTGAGATGTTGAGCCGATCTTGAGTCGATCTTCATGAGATGTCGAAGAAGACTGAAGTGTACTTGCGATCAATCCGATATTTTGTCTACGAAATTTGACAACTCTAAGTGTGCTTCAAATACAAGAACTTACAATATTACATACATTTTATAAGTGTTTTTTGTCACTATACTTTGATATTTTCTTTAGTTCAAAAATCCAATGACTCTATGTGTTTATTTGCTTTAAAATTATGGTTGAAAACCAATTTGAGCATAAAATCAAGAATTTTCAAAGTAATGGGGCAATGAATATGTTAAGTTTGCATATTTTCTTACATATAATGATATTGTGCATCGTCTATCATATCCTTATGGGCTTGAACAAAATAGGATTACTAGATGGAAGCATAGGCATATAGTTGAAATTGGCCTCACTTTAATGGCACAATTTTTAGTTCTCAATCGTTTTTGGGATCTTTCTTTTGAAACCGCCGTTTTTCTTATCAATCAGTTACTTTCCCTTGTTATTAACAAAAAATCTCTTTTTAAATGTCTTTTCAGCAATTTCTTAATTATAATTTTCTTAAAGCTTTTGGATATGAATATTTTCCCTTCCTTCGTCCATATAATGCAAAAAAGCTTGTTCTTCATTCTCTCTCTTGTATTTTTCTTCGTTATAGTAGGCAACACCATGCATATCAATGTTTTCATCCTCTTACCATGTATTTTTATATATATCTCTCGGCATGTTATCTTCAATGAAACAAACTTCATTTTTTTCCCAAACTTACCATAATACTTCCTCTCCCACCATTAGTCATCTACCTATCATTTCCTGTCACGCCCCAAACTCGGAAAACGGGCTCACAAAATTTTCGATCGCCGAATCCGGTGTCGACAGCCTCCGTAGTACCCCATTCTCGGCTCCCAGCGTCCATACGACAGATTCCGATCCTAGGATCCTACAAGGAGGATTTTCAGTATGAATTTTATTTTTTTTTGTAATGGAGCATAACCACAAGAATAACCAAGTCACAAAACAACATCACCACATATCCACTATATCAAAAACTTTAAGTATAATGCGGAAAGGGAAATACAAGGTGATCAAAAAACTCCAAAACAATCTGGTACACGCTCCTGCCTCGGTGCTGCTACTGTCCAACGACACCTGCACGCAACGGTAGTGTATAAGCTTACAAAAGCTTATAGGGTGGTGTAGGTGTGTGCGTAAGGCAAGTGCTAAGTATACAATATCAGAGTAATGCGAAAATATGCGGTAAGTCCATGGATGTTGTCAGCTGCACCAAAGCTATGTAATGCAAGACATGAATGCTATCGACCATACCAAGGCCATACGATGCGAGGCCCATGTAGCCAAATGTCATATGCGAGATGCAATACAAGCATGTCAGTGCTCATCAAGTACACATATCAGTACAGTTCCTCTCTGGATATCACAGGGGTCTAATACACCTCGCACTGACTGCCTCCTCCCTAGCTGCACAGTCAAGCAAGTGGAAGAGACCACACTATCTGCCTGACCAGTAGTCTATCAATACCTACCCGGCTCGTCGATAGCGTACTCATTTGTGAGCTGGTCAAACTCAGCCTAGCTTATAGCCCCCTCACTTGGGCGGATAAGGCCACAACCCCTTCCAACCGACCACGACATAGTGGGAGATGCGGCCTACTGGTATTCGGCACTCGGGCACTCGTGTATCCACTCGGTCTAGACGTTGGAGTATCCCCTGGTACCAAAAAGGTTCTGAAATTTTCACCCAAGGACATCCTAAGTGCCCACAATGCTAGAGCCAATATTTTCGATATCCGATATGACCATCCACGATGTGACTGTGAAGGCCACGACCCTGATGTCGCTAGGGCGTGCAGTGATCAAGTCACACATATGCGAGTGCATGAGTCACACCGTACAATCATGCAGCAATCTCACGCGTACCACGCGATCATGTGGGGCACTTCGTCTCATAAGGAGTCCCGTAAATGTCTCAGCCCAACGGCTTATGCTATGATCAAACATTTCTCATATCAAGCATACATATGATGCGTATGCACATGAATCATGGAAGTGTACTAAGCATGTTATAAAGTAATGAACTATCCTTACACCGAAGATGGACCTAAATGGCCTACACATAATCAGTATGGGCCTATCAATGGGCCCTAGGGAGATTTATAATGTGGACATTAAACCAACATCATTCTTACAATGTGGACGTCAAACCAACATTGCTCCCAAGGCATGGCCCGCCATAAATATCATCACACAAACCATGGGGAAATCACCCATTGTAATGGACCCGAAGGACATCCCGTTGGGCCTCGACCCATGGGCCTTGGATACATCAAATGGGCTGCATCGTATGGGCCTTATATAAATCAAGTGGGTCACATCAATGGGCCTTATGTACATTGCAATGGGCCATAACCCCTGGGCCTTGAAATACATCACAATGGGCCTCACAACATGAGCCTTACATTCACATTGAGGTGGGCCTCAACAACGGCCTCATACACATCAAGGTGGGCCTAATCACTTGGGCCTTATATATATACCAAGGTAGGCCTCAATGGATGGCCACAAATAAATCAAAATGTATATATAATGAATCATATCAAAAGATCAACTGGACCGCACCCCAAATAACAGTGGCAAGAATGATTTCCACCATTAAATCCTCAAGGCCCACCATAACATTTATTTTCCATCCAATCTGATTGTAAGGTCACACTGACCTAAAAGGGGTCTTAATGGTGGACGGTCAAACCCACTGTTTTCTGTAGTGTGGTCCACCTAATCCTAGATCTGTCTCATTTTTTTGTCTCATGCCATAAAATTATCTTTCAAAATGGTTGAACAGCCTGGATGTAACACATGCATCATGGTGGGTTCCATAGAGGCCCACCATCATATATATAATATGTATAATATAATATATAATTTATATACAGTATATATATACAATATTATATATAATATAATATTATATACATATATATATATATATATATATATATATATATATATCTACACACACGCACACACACACGCTCACACACACACACGCATACACACACACACACCTACCGTCCCCTAGACGGTGGGAATATAACACATCAATTACAGTGGGCTCCACCGTCCGCCTAGACGGTGGGAATAAAACACATATTACTGTGGGTCCCACGTGGGGCCCACCCTAATGCTTATATGCCATCCAATCCATACATAAGGTCACACGGACCTGGAGGCTGAGGAAAAACAAATTTCAGTTTGATCCAAAACTCCTGGACGCCCAAAACAGGTCCCAACGGTGGATGTCCAACCAACATTGTTTCCTGTGGTGTGGGCCACCCGAGCCTTGGATGTGGTTGACCTTTGGAGGGGGCCCACTTCAGGAAGGGGCCCACCCAATGAATGGGTTGGATGACAAATATACATCATGGTGGGGCCCACGGCTGGGGCCATGGGACCTTGCCGTTCGCCCTCCCGCTAGCAGTAGGCGCTGCCTGCAATTCTGACAAATTAGCGTCTGCTGCGTTTTTTATTTTTATTTTTATTTTTTTTTTGAAATCGCTAAATATCACGGTTTTACGTATGTGGGGCCCGCATCAGGTGGATCCGACTTCGCCGTTGGTCGCTATGGCTCAAGACAAGCCAAACAAGCCCAATATTCATAGTGTTTTGACATATAGAAATGTCGGGGGCATTTTAACAGTAGAAAATGTTGTTTGCTACGCCATATCCTGTTCGAACCTCGGATTGGCTCCATCTTTCAGCTCAACACCTAAAATGAGCTAAAGAAAGGGATGGACGGCTTGGATTGACTACATACATCAAGGTGGGGCCTACATGGAACACCCTTCCCCAAGGCTTTGAAACAAGCCAATATTTGTGTTTTTCCCAATTCACGTCCAGCGTCTGGACGGTTTGGGTGTAACACATGCATTGAGGTGGGCCCTGTTTAGGTGGGCCACCAATGATGGATGGTGGATACAATACATATGAAGTGGGCCCCACCCACAGATGGCTTGGACCAAATACATGCTTCATGGTGGGGTCCATCCGGGTGGGCCACATGGCCATTTCATCACATAAAAAGAAAAAAAGGAGGGAGAGAGAGAAAGAGAGTGATTGAGACACGTGTGATGGAGGGCTCTGCCACTATGAGTCCTCCTCTGCATTCAATCATACATTAAGTGAGTCCCATTACATGTGAGCCCATTAAATAAAAAATCCAACGGTGGAGATTCCTTCTCCACTAAAATAGACGGTCTAGATGACCTCTTATCCATGAAAATAAACTAAACATCATGATGGGGTCCATGGAGAATGGCCCCATCATGGAATGACCATGAGAATCAAGGTGGCCACCAGCCACACCTAGGGTCCCAAATGAGATCCATACCATCAATCGGTAGGCCTCACTTGGCCCTTCATTTAAAAACAATGGAATCTAAGCCTATAGAAGCACCCACCGTTCGATCTTCTTGGTCCGTTGGAAAGTTGATCTCCTTGTGTCTCACTTTGATGGTGGAAGATGAGAAGTAAAAGGTTAGGATGAGAGATCTTGGGATGGAAAGGTGGGCCTCACACATGCACTTTTCTCTCCATGGGAAGGCTTGGACATGTGGTTTTTGGTTGCTTGGAATGGCTTGGAAAATGTGAAGAGAGAGAGAGAGGGTTGTAAGAGAAGTGAGGGATGGGTGTGATGGGTGAAAGGGTGAGTGATGTGTGATGTGTACTTGACATGTACGGTTGTGTAAGAGAGAGGGTGAGAAAGAGTTGACTTGGTGGTTGCTTGGGGGTGGGGTGAAAGGTGATGTGTACTTGACATGATGTGATTGATTGATTGATGGGATTGATTGATTGATGGGACATGTTGTAGAGATTCTCTTGGGATTGCAACGCGCGGCGTTTTCTTCGAAATAAACACCGGCCCGCATCTTCTGGTCAGGGTATCGGATCGATGCGTGAGTCGCGGCGTTGGAACCGCGACGACGGTGCGGATTAAGCCTACATGAATTTACAAGATACGACTTAGGGTCATGCGCAAACGTCGATTATCAGTCACCGGTTGCCGGAATTCGACCGGGAGGATTGCAGGAGTCAATGGAACAGTATGGACTAGGATACGGGTCTTACATTTCCTTCCAAACCATTTACCCTATACCTTACCTTCGTCCTCTCTGGCTTCCCTTTCCCCTCCTCGATCACATGCCTCATTAGCCTCTTGGTTTTGTAGATTCCCATTTTCTTAATCATGTGTGTCATCTTAAAAAGGAACTATATGGTTTAGAGCAAGCACCTCATTCCTAGTATAATAGACTTGGCATGTTTCTTCATCATCTTAGCTTTCTTGGATTTAATGCTGACACATCCTTGTTTATCATACAAAAAGGGCCTCTCACTATGTATGGAAGATCAGGATTATTCAATTTGTTTTTATCTTGCCACCATTTTTTCCAACATTTAGTATAATGAGCTTCTTAATGACGTTTCAAACCTTCCTCGATTTCTTTGGAATAATCTTCAACAGTAAGTCCTGGCTAGTATTTAGTTTTGAAGTTATGGCCTCAGCCGAGGAAGTAGTTGTTTGTCGTCGTCCTTTCGATGAAATTGACAACAATCAATCAACATCGATCAGTTGGGGAGGAGGATTGATGGGTTTAAAGATTAGAGTAGTTAGTTGAGGAGGTGGACCAAGAGGAATTCCCAAACCAAGAACTCTCTTTGGACCTGATGTGGGGTAATGAGCTGATGGAGATGAGGGAATAACAGATACCTTTGCTGCAGCTTTTTGGGGCTTTGGGTGAATAGTTGTTGTCCCGATCGGTGAAGTTTGTAAAGTGGATGCAGTGGCCGATCTGGTCTCCAGCTTATTGGTCTTTCGAGTGGATATAGCGGCCAATGGGGGTGCTTCTCTTTTCTTCCCTTTAGGCTTTATGGTAGAGAAGAGTTGGGCGATGATGTCTTGTGAGAATTTATTAATTAACTTCTGATAATGACTTTCCCACCAAGCAATGAAGGTGTCCATTACCTGAGGTTGATTTGGATAGCAGGGAAGGATAAGAAGTAGGCTGGACTCTTGAAAAGAAATATGCATAAAATGATAGAGTTCAACTTTATCAATAATCGACCGACTGTAAGGAGACTGATTGCAAGTTATTTAAGTAAATGGATAGGGGATATATTGGACCAGGCCAAATTTGTGTGCAAGCAAGTTAAGCTAGTATTGTTCAACCCCATCTTTAACATTTTTGTCGGTGTCAACCGTACCACTGTAAGGAAGATCCCTATAGATGAGGTAACTTTCCCATGCTCTATGTAGCTAGGACGCCTCCTCGTCATTAGCTTCTTGCCCATATTGGCAGTAAACTAAGCAGGGTCATATTCTTCGCCATGGAATGGGATGAATGATTGATTCTGCTTGCCTTGATCAATAGGAAAAATAAATAAAGTGCTCATATATAAAGAAAATTATTGAACTTCTTAAAGAGAGTTGATGACGCGTTCGCCATATGAAGAATAAGTGATGCCAGAATGGATAGAATTATGTACAAGGTTAGAATGAAAGTATTCATAAATCCACATCTGAAGAAGTGGTCATCCTCCGTGATATAGACCCTTGGTGGTGACTTTGTGAATGACTCTATATAGATAACTGAGTACAAAATGTGCTATAGTAAGCTTCCAACCTTGAGCGAGTGCCTCGGCTAGTGGAACATACTCATCTGTGATTTGCAGAGCATTCACATAAAATAAATATCAGCAAATTCAGAGCAGTAAAAAAGCCGTATGCTCTTTATAATCGACTGGTCCATTGTGTTTGCGATAAGCCTACATGAAGTGAGAGTAGGCTTTACCGGCCCTATTTTTAAAGAGTTTGGGTGCCTTTGTGTAAAACCTGGATAGATCGCTTCACCAAAAGGAAGTAGTTGAGTCAGGGTTGCAACATCCATGATAGTCGAACTCATAGAGCCATAACCAAAGAATAATGTGTTGGTGGAAGAGCTCCAAAACGTCGAAGTAGCAGTGAGAAGGGCATGATCTGATGGATAGTCGTGAATGGATAATTTAATGCAGTCGTAGATGCCTGAATTCCTCTATGCTGTCTCATATCGAGAAGAAACGTAAACGAACCAAATATCTCATTCTAGTAGTGGTTTCGACCATGACTGAGGATTTTTCAAATCATTGGCAGAATTGAGGATGGATTTGGATTGAATCAACAAAGTTTCACCAAGACATATAGGAAATAAGGGATCCATCATGCTGACTTCATCGACGTTTGTTGTTAGAGAAAACGCTGGACCCAGGCAGTGATATTCTCCATTGGGTGTTTGAAATATTGTTTTGTTGAGACATTTCTCAGAAAGGGCATCCACCACGGTAGTAAGATCATTCTAATGGAATGAGGTAGCCATTGATCGAAAATGAAATCAGAGTTCTAGTTTGAATGTTTGGAAAGGAAAAGGAAAACGTAAGAATGAAGGAGAGTTGAAACGACGCTTATATCAGTTGAACCAGTAGAACATTTATTAGTGCATCATGAAGATTTTTGTGGGAAATGATATGAAAACATGTGTCAAGACAGGATTTGACCCTTGTTCCGATAAAAAGAAATTGTTACCGACGTGTTGCAATAAGTCGACTAGAGATGGTTATCGAAGTGATGACACATGTGAATAATTAATGTCACATTAATAAGGGGTCGCATGTCACTTTCACCTTTTTCCAAAGGCGAAGCAATGTGGGAGGAAACGTTCATCCCTGTAGCTGCCATTCTTCAGGAGAACCAATCAGAGTAGGCTACAGGTGATATGTATAGATTCACATGGTATTTTTGAAGATCCGCAGAGATGTACGGAGAATATTTTTTTAGTAAAATAATTGGAATGTATCGAGTAATGCCATGTCATTACAAAGATGGTTGATCGTGGATGAGCAGTTACAAGGCAGATGGCAGAAAGAGGAGCATAAGGTTATGGTGTTGAATGGTTATAACAACCATCGAGATGTGGGAAGCATCTAAATGGCTAGATTAAAGCTATAAATAAAAGAGGAATGCAAGAGGAAGTTTTTGTCTCATACCGACCAAATCAAACCAAACATTATCTTTCAATTATACTTTTAATTATAAGTCAATTACTTTCCTTTGTGTAATCATTCTATTACATTTCTTAGTAGCTGAAAAGGCATTATGGAGCTATTATTTGCGACTAATTGTAAGAATCCCCTTCTCATTTCTATTTTATCCGTACTGAAAAGTTTTTTAGTACGGAAGGCAAAGGTGTAACCCATCATCAGATGACATATCCTACCCTCTGAATATCACTTAATTGTGTTTACATTGAGCCAGTGGAAAAATAGACGAGCGATCTCATCAGATCTTGGTCATACAGTATGTGTCTACCTATCTCGGCACTTGAGGTCATATCTACACCATTCATCCATTTGGCGAGATCATTTTAGATCTCGATCCCAAAAATAAGTAATTTCCAAGGATCAAGTGGACCACAACACAAATAGCAGTGGGACAATGATTCTCACCATTAAAACATTCATAGGGCCCATGGTAACGTTTACTTTCCATCCAATATGTTCATAAGGTCAGTGTGACCTGAAGACATATTGATCTAAAATTTCTATGACCTCTAGAAGGTTTTCAAGGCAGGCGTTCAATCTCCCAATACTTTTTACAGTATGGTACCCTTGATTTTTGGATATTTTATTTTCGGCTCAAGCATTAGGACGATCTCAGCAAGTGGACGGATGGTTTGGATATAATTCATACCTCATTATGGGATCCACAGAACTCGGTGACATCCTTGGTGTGTGGTACACCAGCCAATCTGCTTCCAAGGGATCCCACTCACTGGACGCGGATTAAGCTACTAACAGGTTGAGTAGCAAGACTGCTGCTGAAGTGATATGTTTTGTATGCACACTATTCATCCATCCGAAGAGATCATTTTAAGGCATTTTAAGGCATGATCCAAAGAATTATTCAAATCCAAAGCTACAGTGGACCCACCACAGAAAACAATGGGGAGAGTGACGCCCACCACTAAAATCTTCAAAAGGCCAAGCTGATATTTTTGTTTTCCCTTCTTTCATGTTTGTTTTAACTTATGAACAGGTTGGATCTCAAATAAACATCATGGTGGACCTTAAGAAGGTTTCAACAGTGCTAGTCACTCTCCCCACTGTTTTCTGTGGTGGGGTCCACTACTGCTCTAGATCTGTCTCATTCTTTTGTCTCGTTACCTAAAATGATCTCTCCAAATGGATGGACGGTGTGGATAATACACGTATCTCATGGTGGGGCCCATCGAACTTGGTGATGTCACTTCAGTAGCAAGTCTGGCTACTCAACCTGTTAGTACCAAATCCGCGTCCCCACCCACCTAGGTGGATCCGGGGATCCACCGAAGCCAAGCCCGAGAGTTGTGGAAACGGATTGGCTGCTCGCCTGCCACCTGCCTCGTGGCTGTGCTCCATGGGCCCACTATAATGTATGTATTTCATCCATTCCGTTCATCAATCTTTACAGATCATTTTAGGGCTTTATCCCAAAATTGAGAGGGATATAAATCTTAGGTGGACCACAGGAAAACAATAGTGATTGGATATCCACCATTAAAATCCTCCTAAGGCCCATTGTACTGTTTATTTGACATTGTTGATTAGGTCATATAGATCCAGATGAAGGGAAAAAACAAAGATCAGCTTGATCCAAAACTTTTATGACCCCCAAAAAGTTTTTAATGGTCGGCGTTCATTCAAAACTGTTTCCTATAATGTTGTCCACTTGAGATTGTGATATACCTCATTTTTGGCCTCATATCATAAAATTATCTATAAAAATAGATGGACGACATGGATGAAACACATACATCATGGTGGCCCCAAAGAGCACCGACCATCAGCCATTGGCGGGTGGCAGGGGGAGTAGCCAATCCATTTCCGAGAGTTAGGGAAATTTACGACTGTGGACCCCACCTTTTATCCAGCGGTTTTTTTGAAGCAATACAAACTTAGAGTACCCACTTAGACCTCCTCGTACGGAGTCGGGATTTTAGGACGAAAATACCCCTCCTTTTAACGGAAAAGGATTCGGTACTCCCCTTGCCACCAACTAACGGTGTATGGTCGGTGGTCTGTGGGCCCCACCATGTTGTATGCTTTTCATCCATGCCGTCCATATACTTTTCCAGATCATTTTATGGTATGAGACCAAAAATGAGGTATATCCAAATCTCAAGTGTACCACATTACAGGAAACAGTGCTGAATGAGCGTCAACCATTAGAAACCATTAGGGGGCCATAAAAGTTTTGGATGAAGCCGATTTTTGCTTTTTTCCTTCATCTAGGCGTGTATGAACTAATCAACAGATTAGATGTGAAATAAACAGTTCATTGGGCTTAGGAAAATTTTAATTGTCAATATCCAATCAATATTATCTTCTTATGGTGTGGTCCACCTGAGATTTATATCCCTCTCATTTTTTGGAACAAGCCCTAAAACGAACTGTAAAAATGGATGAACGGAATGGATGAAACACATACATCATGGTGGGCATCACAGAACACCGACCACAGCCATTGGATGGTGGTAGGGTGAGTAGCCAATCCGTTTCCGTTAATAATTTACTGAGACCTTAGCTTTCACTCCATTGCTTTCACTCCCTTAACGGAAAAAACCTCCACCTCAAAATAACAACCTTTCACTCCCTTAACGGAAAAAACCTCCACCTCAAAATAACAACCTTTCACTCCCTTTCAACCATAAACCGATGTAGGGAGGTTATTCTTCTCATTTTTCTCATCGAAGTCTCCGTGAATCATCTAGATATCATCATTCTACGTTTGTCATTTTTTGTCTTGTCTAGAGTTACATGAAATCCCACGAAGTGGCTGCATTTGCAATCTTTGAAAAGGTTCAAAATATTCCCTCATGCCAAAGCACCTCTCTTCAACCTACATTTGACCTGTACTACGGTAGTTGGTGGAATAGATATTTAAAAAAAAATACTCGGCTCGTATAATTGCATTGCGTGTGAAGTTCGGTCAATTCCATGTGTTAGGATTACTCAATTTCATGCGTTAGGCTTAGTTAATTTTATGCGTTGATTGGTCAAATCCATGTGAAACTCGCTCAATTCCATTTGAAGCTCACTCAATTCCATGTTAGGGCTCACTCGATCTCATGCTATGCTCGCTGAAATTCATATTTACCCTGCGCAATTTCATGCTAGGATCACTCAATTTAATGTTTGCCCAGCTTAATTTCATGGTAGATAAGATAAGGTCAATTTAATGTTTGCCTCGATAAATTTCATGCTAGGATCACTCAATTTAATGTTTGCCCAACTTAATTTCATGGCAGATAAGATAAGGTCAATTTAATGTTTGCCTTGATAAATTTCATGCTAGGATCACTCAATTTAATGTTTGCCCAACTTAATTTCATGGTAGATAAGATAAGGTCAATTTAATGTTTGCCTCAATAAATTTCATGCTAGGATAGTTCAATTTAATGTTTGCCTAGCTCAATATCATTCTATGCTTGCTCGATTTAATTTTTGTCCTGCTCAATATCATGCTATGCCCTCTCGATTTAATGTTTGTCCCATTGAATATCATGTTATGCTTGCTCGATTTAATGTTTACCCCGCTGAATATCATACTATGCTCGCTTGATTTAATGTTTGCCCAGCTCAATATCATGCTATGCTCACTTGAAATATCGTTTATCCAGCTCAATATCATGCTATGCTCGCTCGATTTAATGTTTGCTTTCATAGCTAAATTTATAGTTTGTCCAGCTCAATTTTCCGGTTACCCGTTTAATTTCTAGTTTGCCCCGCTGATTTTCGGATTTCCTCGTTGAATTTTGTAGTTTACCCCACTGAATTTCATGTTTGCCCCACTCATTTTCATTTTTCCCCCGCTCAATTTCGAGTTTGCCCCGCTGAAATTCTACTTTGCCCCGCTCAATTTCATGTTTCCCCCGCTGATTTTCTAGTTTGCCCTACTGAGTTTCATGTTTGCCCCCTCAGTTTTTAGTTTGCCCCGCTAAATTTCATGTTTGCCTTGCTAAATTTCAATTTGACTCGTTGAATTTCATGTTTGCCCCACTCAATTCCATGTTTCCCCCCACTCAATTTTTACTCTGCCCCGCTGAAATTCATTTTTGGCCCAGTAAATTTCTAGTTTGCCCCGCTTAATTTCATGTTTTCCCCGCTGATTTTCTAGTTTACCCCGCTGAATTTCATGTTTGGCCCGCTCAATTTCATGTTTGCCTCGCTCAATTTCTAGTTTGCCCCGCTCAATTTTCTACATTACCCCGCTCAATTCTAATGCTTGCCTTGCTCGGTTTCTAGATGGCCGCACTAAAATTTCATCGTCCCCTCGATCAATTCCTAGTTTGCGTTGATCAAGTTTCATGCGTGCCTCGCTCAATATGATGATAGTTGGTGTCGCAAAATTAAACGAGCACCATATGAAATCATTCGTATCGTTAAAGGCCTAATCCGTATGAGCTCTGGTTGTTTATTTAAGGCTAGCTCAGTGAATTTACTGATGGACTTATTTGATGCTAGCTAAGGTCAATTTAATGCAAGGCTAGCTCAGTGAATTTACAGCGCATATGTTTGGCTTAATCAATTTCATGCATTAGGCTTATTGAATTTTATGCGTTGATGGGGATTACATATACTCGATTTAATGTTTGGTTGCATAGCTTAATTTATAGTTTTCTCCACTCAATTTCATGCTATGGTCGCTGAATTTCATGTTTGTCATGCTGAATTTCATGCTTACACCCCCCCCCCCCCCCCCCCCCGCGCTGAATTTCATATTTGCCCCGCTCAATTTGTACGTTGCCTCGCTCATTTTTGCAGTTTGCCCCGCTCAATGTCATAGTAGATTGCCTTACTCACTTTAATAAAATACGATAGTAAATCATGATATAGAAGGCCTAATCCATATAAGCTCTGGTTGTTTACGTGAAAATCTAATGTGTTGCTTACTCTTTATTTCCTTAAGATTTGTATCATTCTCATCTATAAGGGAAAACAAGTTTTCGATCTTCTATTATTTAATTAAGTTTTGTCTTATGGCAAGCTTCCATTGTTTAACGATTTATTGATAATTTGTCATTGTATTGATTTCCAGATAATGGCTATGAGAATCATCTGTTGCTATGGCGGGGAGTTAGAATGTTAAAACAAGCAATGGATGTACAAGAGTGGAAGTACGAAAACTATTTCTTAGGGGCCACAGAAGTTTCAGATCAAGCTTATAATTGTGTTTTCTATTAATCCATATCTGTATGATCTTATGAATAGGTTTGATAACAAACAAACATCACTGTTGGGCCAACTATGGTTTCAGCGGTGGAAATCACTATGCCCACTGTTTCCCGTGGTATGATTCACTTGATCTTTTGATATGCTTCAATTTGGGGGCTAAACCCCTTAAAATAAATGGAAAAACGGATGAACGACGTGGATATACTACATACATTCAATGTGGGCCCAACTGAGTTTACTTAGTATAATGGGAGCATACTGACTAACTTAGTACGCAATCCGATTACGCTTGCTACGCCCCACAATGATGTTTTATTTGTAATACATCATGTTCATCGGATTATGTAATACCCCTCCATTTTCATCGCAATATGTATACACCAAAACCCCATATGTGGAAGGGAACCTATACATTGAGGGAGGGAACCTAGACATTCAGCGGGACAAACATGAAATTGAACGGGACAAACATGAAATTCGGCGCGGGAGACATTAAATTCGGCGGGGAAAACATGAAATTCAGTGGGAAAAACATGAAATTGATCAGGGTAACTTGATATTCAGCGGGGGGAACATAAGATTCAGCAGGGCAAATCATAAAATTTAGTGGGGCAAACTAGAAGATCAGCGGGGCAAACTAAGAGATCAGCGGGGCAAACTAAGAGATCATCAGGGCAAACTAGGAAATCAGCGGGGCAAACTAGAAAAATCAATGGGGGCAAACTGGAAAATCAGCGGGGGAAACTGGAAAATCAGTAGGGCCAACATGAAAATGAGCGGGGCAAACTTAACAAATAATTTCATGGTTTGAGCCGAAAAATCTAAACATATCCAATGTTCAAATGGATCACACCACATGAAATTTTGAGTTGAACTTCATGTTGATCATTTCTTAGGGGCCACAGAAGTTTTGGATCAAGCTTATAATTGTGTTTTCTATTAATCCATATCGGTATGATCTTATGAATAGGTTTGATAACAAACAAACATCACTGTTAGGCCCACTATGGTTTTAACAGTGGAAATCATTATGCCCCGTTATTTCCCGTGGTATGATTCACTTGATCTTTTGATATGCTTTAATTTGGGGCTAAACTGCTAAAATTAGATGGAAAAAACGGATGACCAGCGTGGATATACTACATACATTCAATGTGGGCCCAACTGAGTTTACTTAGTACAATGGGAGCGTACTAAATAAACTAAAAAATCAGCGGGGCAAACTAGACAATCAGCGAGGCAAACATGAAATTCAGAGGGGCAAACTAGACAATCAGTGGGGCAAACATGAAATTGAGCAGGGCGAGCTAGAAAGTCAGCGGGGCAAACTAGAAAATCAGCGGGGCAAGCATGAAATTGAGCGGGACAAACTAGATAATCAGCGGGGAAAACTAGAAATTCAGTGGGCCAAACTGGAAAATCATTATGACCACTATTTCTCGTGATATGGTCCACTTGATCTTTTAATATGCTTCAATTTGGGGCTCAACGCCTTATACACACACACACACACACACACACACACACACACACACACACACACACACACACACATGCGGGCATGCATGCACATGCGTCGTGTGTATATATACGTGTGTGTGGGAAAAGGTTCTATATGGTCGAGCTCATGTGAACTACCCATGAGGTCGATATGTGTGGGCCCTATCATGAAGTATGTCAAACATCTACCCCATCAGTCAGATGCACCATTCCATGGTGGGCCTAGAGCTTAAAAATCAAGTTAATTCGTGACTTTTGTAGGCCACACCACGTACAAAACTTGAGAGGGGTTACCTTCCATTAAAACATTCATATTTATTTTTGGTCCCACCGAGATGTGTTTCACAAATCCAGCCCATCCATAATGTGTGTCCCACTTGGATGAGGGGTCAAACCAAGTTTCAGACACATCCAAATTTTAGGTGGGCCCCACCAAGTAATTTTATATGTTTTAGGCATGTCTTCACATGATTTTAGATGGTATGGCCCACCTGAGTTCCGTATATAGCTGATTTTTCTGTTATCCCATAATTTAAATGGGACCCATCAAGTTCACGGTGTTGATGTTCGACATACATCATGGTGGGGCCCACATAGCTCGACCTCATGGGGAGTTCCCATGAGCTTGATCGTATAGAACCTTTTCCTCTAGTATAAAAAAATAAAATGGAACTACATACATTCAATGTGGGGCCAACTGAGTTTAAAATATATCTGTGCTGCATGCTTTCTTCACTGGACCGACCATTTTCAGAAGAAGACAAAATGGGATTGAGGGGGGCCCACAAAAAGGATTTTTTGGGGTCTTTTTACTAGAAACATAGTGAGGAAAGGGGGTGAAAGCAACGGCAGTGAAAGCAAGGAAAAGCGAGCAATGAAAATGGGAGAGGAAAAGCTACAGCCATGAAAGGATAGGTATTTTCGTCCTGAAATTCTGACTCGGCCGCTGGATGAAAGTTGGGTCCACGGTCGTAAATTTCTCCGAGAGTTACCATCTTCAAGGTCTCTTCCTCTCTCCCCTGAAAATCCCTTCTACTCTCTCTCTCAACCATGGTTTTTGAATCCCTATATTCTGAGCTGATCACGACGAAGAAGCTCACCAACGATTCCAAATTCCGCATCTGGAAATCCAACATTAGGTTCGTCCTCTTCGATGCCGGCGTCGAGTACGTCCTTACCGATCCCAAGCCCGCTGATCCCACCCCCGAATCCACCGTCGATCAAATCGAGGCCCATCGCAAATGGATCAAAGACAACCGCAAGTGCCGATCCCTAATTCTCTTGGCCATGGAAAACAAGCTCTTGGACTACTTCATCCGCTATGAAACCGCCAAGGAGATGATGGACGCCCTCACCGAACAGTTCATCTCCACATCGATTCCCCGCCGGATGTTGCTTTTCCAGAAATACACCCAGCACAAGATGTCCGAAAATACCCCTGTAATGGACCACATCTCGGCGATGTCGGAGATGGCCGTCGATCTCAAGGAGGCCGGCATGCCTGTTCCGGAATCGATGCAGACGGTCGTGCTGATGAACAGTCTTCCGGATTCTTGGAGTTCCACCCTCCGCAATATCATGCACAATTACGTTGGGAAGGATGAATTGACCGTGTATGAACTGATCAGGCATTTGAAGATTGAAGCTGATTACAGGAAGCTCGATGCGGAGAAGGATGTGGGGCCCTCAACGAAGAAGCAGAAGACGGGGAAGAAAGGAGTGAAGGGGAATTGCTATAACTGTGGAAAGCCTGGACATTACGAAGCGGATTGCCCTGATGAGGTAAAAATTGAGGAATAGTGGGCCAATGGATCTTTGATCTAAACTGTTCATCTTATGATTGACATCCTCCTCATGGATGGGGAATTCCCTGATCGAATGATTGCGACTCTTGAAGCTTCGATATAAAGGATCGGTGATCTAAACCGTTTAGTTGGTGAAGGGCCTGCTATAGGGACAGGGATTCCCTGATCAAACAATCCTTGACTCTTCCATAGATTGCCCAAATTTCTCTATGATTGGGCGATCTTAAACAGCTAATAATTGGGCTTTTCTCACATAATAGGGGCTGTTGATTTTATTTTATTTTTTGGTCTTTTAGTGTTTATTCACTAGGCCACTAATTTAATGGCCAGAATCGTCCAAATAATGTTTTTTTTTAGTTTTTTTTTTTTTTTTTTTTTTTTTTTTTTTTTTTGGACTATGGCCATTCAAATATTGGAAATACAATATGAATGGTTTAGATCTCATTCATTTGTGCCATGTGTTTTAAAAAAAGACATGGATCCACTGAATCCACTTTCTTAAAAAAAGAAAAAGAAAAAGAAAAAAAAAGGAATGCCCGAACACAATCATGTAGAGTTATGGGGATATGGTCTATTCACATAAGTCCCCAGCCCACCTATCCTTTACTATGTGTAATGTGATTGGCCCCCTGTGGGTAAAGTGATTGATTGGCCTTTCTTTTTTTTTTTTTTTTTAGGACCTATTTTTTTTTTTCATGAAATAATCGAAGAAAATGTGTAATGATGACAATTTATTTTACTTGTTTAGTGACATTAGTTGCATTTTACTTCAATGATGACATTGCTTACCGTTTTGTTTTATGTGAATATAATTGTAAAGATGGAAATTTTACAATTCAAAATTATAATAATTATATACTTCTTTACCTATCTCCTATTACATATGTATCTGACCTTCGATGTATGTGCTATAATATTTTTTTAAACAAATATGGTGAAATAGTAATGATGACTTATTTTCATTGTGTTACCATGGCAGTTGGCGAAACAAACATGCCCTTAATGTTATTTGTATGCCACCAACTTAAGGGCTAGATTGTCCAAATATTGTGATTTTTTCTTTTACTATGGCCATTCAAATATTATGGCCATTCAAATATTGGAAATACAAAGTTAACGGTTTAGATTTCATTCATTTGTGCCATTTGTTTGTTTAGAAGGACAAGGAGTTATGGTCACCCACCATCAGTGCCCATCAGATCAATGGTCTGTATAACTGATCAGTGGGGCCCATCTATCATAGACTACACAATAATGTGATTCCACTTCTGTGTTTTAGGTAATTGAAGTTGCATTTTTTACTTATGGTTTACCATGGCAGTATTAGTAAATGTAGGAAAATGGTTCATGTCTTAAAAACAGAGGACGTATATATTGGCTCTGGGATTTTATTGCTGATGATATGGCCTTTGTTGGATTGATTTAGGACTGACTGAGTGCACTGCAAAAAGAAGATGGATTTTGAAAGGCAGGCAATACCCAGGGCTGCTGCAGATTTCGAACACCTACAAATCAGATGAATTGGGCTGGTGAATATTTCTTATCTGATTAGTTTTTTCCTTTAAGTTATTGATGTATATATGCTTTGATGTTTTTTTTTTTTTTTTTTTTTGGATTGCGATATTCTAAGATGAGATGGTCATTTCGTTTGGTCTCCTGATTTGGAATTCACATCACTTGTCTTCAATTTGTATTAGCAATTTGTAGCAAGGCTATTGTTACACCCATCCATCCTACTAAAACATTAGTATAAAGAGTTCACAGTGGATGGTGCGGTCCTTTAAAAACCTTACCTGTCCTATCTGTGGCCTGCCAGTGAATTGCTGAGAATGAACTCAGCAAACCTTATTGGAAAAGGTCTAACCGAATAGGTGATTGGCCCATCAATGGGAGATATGGTTAGCATCACTATCTTATTAGTCTCAGCTACTATAGCTGTTCAGTATCCATAACCCATTTCAACCAATAGTCAGAACTTCTTTGAATATGTCCTTGAATTCACTGGAGATACGAGCAAAACTCAGATTGGAATCTGTTTCATTAACATACGTGTTTTGCCCGGTCCAAATGTCATTCTTTCTTATTTGAGATTTATTTACTTTGAAGTAGTTGTATGTTATTAAGTTAAAATAACCTTTCAAAAGAAGGTTATTAGTTTAAAAATGCAAACTAATTTTCTAGTATAAAAAAGTGATTTTCTGATATATAGTAGATGCAGTTTGCAATGGAAGAAGTAGATAGATAGCTTGAAGAGAGGAAATTTTGAACATTGGTTTAAAATCAACCATGTGGATGAAATCATTTCATGATGATGAGCAAATGGGGCATGGGAGTTTTGATGTCAGTGTCTCTTTGGATGAGAATAAATACAATTCTTATTTGGCAATGTAACTTGAAAATATGATTTTCTAGTGGTATATCTTCAATGACAATGGAGATATGTGAGGTGTGTGATCTTTTTGAAGGAGTTCTCATGTTGAAAGTCTAACTGGAATTCATAAATTGATTTCATTTTACACCCTATGATGGAGGGTTATATATGTTATATAAATAGATTGTCGCAGAAGTTTCATCTTAATTAAGAGAACTTGATTGATTTGCACTGCCCATTCGGATGTGTGGAATTTTTATTCATCTAAGATGAATTAGTCACTTCTGTAACTTGAAATTTGCATAACATATAAAAATGTTGATGATTAGTGCCAATACTTTAGATCATAACTAAGTAGTTATACTTTTTTACAATGCAGAGTTGGCTGCCAAAGTGCCAGTGTTGAATAACTCAAGGGCAAGAAGTTTGATAATAATAACTATGAAGATTGATCCAATGCTACGAGATGCCTTTTAGATGAGGATGGCATTTCACACGCTTGAATGTGGTTCAAAAGGAACCAATTTTGGCATATTGAAAACTTAGAAGAACATAGGGCTGTGATGAAGCATTACAAGTGGCGCATAAGCAGAATTGTCTATCCCATAACGTCCTGATATTCCTTGCATAAGGAGCTTATACACACACATGAGGTGTATGGGATTGCTATGGGAATATGAGATGCACCGATTAATGCCAATGAGTAGAAGTCATATGCATGCACTAGGGTAATGGAAATGGAGATCTAAGAGTTTAGGATGCCAATGGATTACTCCATTAAGGATCATGTCTGAAAAATGGAGTAAATAATAGGCGCCCTTAGGGACGTTGTGTGCAAATTGACAGAAAATCAAAAGATCATCACAATGCACCATTCATTGTCTGAGTCATGGTTCCCAATCAAAAGGATGACTTATCTTTAGCAAGGTGTGTACACACTCACCACAGTTAATAGGAGTGGAAGATTCGTGTGCTGGCACAATGTGTTAAGGTGCCATTTTCACCTCATGACCATGAACAATATTCTTTCGCCTCGTTGAGTGTATGATCCTTTACCTACACAATACCATGCTTCTATTTAAATTCAGAATTAGAAGTGGTAATGCTTCTCTTACCCAAACAAGGTTTGAGAAAAGACAAAGTTTGCACTATTATGAAAGGAAATAAATAATAAATATGTGGATATAAAAAATGAGGTGGATGATAGATGTGAGGAAAAAGAAATGGGAAGAGAAAGACCGAAAATAAATGCGTTGAGATGCATCTTCATTTGGGGAAAAAAAAAAAAACACATTTGTAGTTTAAAAGATTTTGGTGGTTATAGATTTGGTGTTTATAAATTTTTTCGTTGTAGATTTGAATTATCCAAATCTAATACTTATGTATATAATTTTTTTTGAAAGCTATGAGCTTGAACCCCCAACCTCAGTGTTAAAATGTGCCCTGTACTTGTGGATATGGTTTATTGACACATTTTGAAAATTAAAAAGTGCACACTACCCTGACACCTATTAGGCGCCTACCTCCTAAAATAACAACTATTAGATATGAGAGAAAATGGAGAACCAAACTATCTCAAGCTATTGTCTAAATTGTTCGGTTGCTGACCTGGCCTTCATATTTCTACATGCAACTCTTATCTAACACATCCACATTAAAATTCTTATTACATATGAAAACTATGGATGGGTGAATGGAAATGTGCATGTGTCCTTCCAAATAAACCATCTTTGTCTGATACATTGATAATAGAATAAAACAAATTAACTCTAATATTAGATCCTACAACACTTATGAATCCATGAATTAGGGCCATTGGTAGTATTGGCAAAATTGATTTTGGTTTTACTTTGCACCACCAAGGATATTCCCCCCAGACCATTGAGGCTGAAACAATCGACTTTGCTTCCTAGAATGAGCAGCGGGAAACATACGTACTTTGTAAAATCTTAACCTAAAGACAGTCTTCGTTTTGCACTTTTTGCCACCCAATCTTTTGGAATGCTTAGTTGAAATTTTCAATTGATCTAATCTCTAGGCCTCCTATGTTGGTAGGTTAGTATTATCCTAGTTAAGCAAGTGGGAGATTTATTGGCACCTTCACTCCATGAAAATCATGCTGGCAACAATTGTCTATAACAACTTGAATGGGAGTCGCATAATCCATATGAGATAGTTTGCTATTCCAACAAGTCATCGATTGGATGAGGATGAGGTGTCCTGTCATAAAGAGGATCTTCGCCTTTCGTCTAGCAAGTGTTGCTCGAACCTTAGTCATAAGGGTATGACAATCAAAGAATTTGGCCTCTTTGGTAAAGAATTGGGGTGCCCAAATAAGTCATTGTTGAGTTCCTTGGTGGACATGGAATCATTTTGTATACAAGATGGATTATTTGCAGAGAACATGATAGTGGACATATTGTTGTTAACTCTTTGCCTGTCCTCATTGCAAAACAAATCAAAAGGTTGTAATAATGTGATTGCAAGTTAGAACTCTTTGCCCATCCTCATTCCAAAATGAATCAAAAGTTAAGAGTAATGTGATTGCAGGCTGGTAAGCGAGATTGTGAGAGGATTAAAATATCATTCCCAAATTGTAAATGGGACGCCAACAGGTTAAATAACGAGGTGCGAAGGGGAGAGAATGATGCAATTCTTGTATTGAATGGTTAATATAGGATGAATGTGCCTCAATGCAAAGGATGAATGGGTATGACAAGATAGGGTTCCCACATTGTAACCCACTGGATGGTTTTATCCTGCCATGAGGTGGACCTTTAATGAAGATTGAAAATGCACTCCATGATCCAAGAAATTAATTGGTCATGAATGATAAACCTTCATAGAACTACCTCTAAAAATAGCCATTCAAAGGCAATCTTTAGCTTTCTCAATATCAAGCTTGAGACAGAGATCTATACACTTTCCTATTATAACAAAGGGACAAAGGATTTCATGAGTTATCAGAACATTGTTTTGATTTGTTTGCCTAAGATAAGAGTAGATTGAGAAGGCTAGGTAAGAGATTTTAGTAGTGAATGAAGATGATTAGCTTGGTTCTTAAAGATAATTTTATATTCAGTGTTACATATACTAATGGGCTCAAATTTTCTGGACTTCTGAGAAGAAAGAAATCACCTTGTTCATGGCTTCTATACGTATGAAGGGCCAGTAAGAACATGAAAGCAGTTATGCCTCATATGGTTCGATTTGTTTAGGACAAAAAAGATTTAATTATTACTTTATTTTCTAATTTAAATATTTAACCTTGGATGAGTTGAATGGTCTCTAATTGATTAGACAGGTTGGTTTTTTTAATTAGGTGAGGGGCAGGTGACAAAATGTTGGTGAAGTGATTTATAATAATTTAACAAATCATATTGGGTTGGTCCTATATGGTCTCGGCCAAGTCAAGAATTTTAAGGGGCTTTTTAATACCCATAATGTCTCTGGTTGCTTAAGGAGCTTTTATGAATCTCTCCTGTTGTTTAAGGAGCTTGTGGACCTACAAAAGGAAGCTCATTGCTAATACCATGATTCTGATATTCATTATCCTTTTGGAGATCATCAATCCTACTCTTAAGATCCAGAATGCAATGTTAAATATTGCCAATAGTAGTCTAGTTTTAATGTTGTAATTATGAGCTGGTTTATTTTAGCATGGGATCGGGGAAATAGGGAAAACCATGCCTAACAGGTTTCGAAAGTCATCACATTGAAGCCATAATGCTTTAAAGTGAAAGGGAACACGAACTTGAGATCAATAAGAAAATGCTAACCGATCGTGTCTATGAATGATTGCATGTGTTTATATTGAAGAATGGATCCACCAGATTTTTATAGAAGAGCCGGTGATATTTGTTAAAATCTTGGATAAAACTATGAATTTGTTTTGATTTCCACCACAATTTATCATGCATCCTCATAGTAGGACTACCGTAAGTGGTCAAAAGAAGCTAAGGAACTCCATTCTTAGGAATTAGGACAACCAGGTGATTTCCATTATGCTCCGACATTTCACCTCGAGCACTACTTGCTCTAACTCCATATTATGGATCCTGGATTTTAGGCGTTTCATATAGTGAATTAGGCATTAGGATATTATCATTGGCTACATATTGAGTATCTAGAGAGGCAAAGGCTTCAAATAGCCATGTAGCCAGCGAGGAGTTAGATAGTAATGTAGCAATGCAACAATGCAGCAGTACATACATGTGTTGTACCATTGATGGGTTGTCTTGGCTAGGACTCTTGTATCAGTCATTGCCATGGGTCTAAGATGTGCTAATGAGATGAGTGTAAATTGGTATAGTGTGTGGCACTTGTGATCATCAACAGTGTTTGAATAACTTTTAAGAAGTTTGGAGTGGGGCACAAGGTATCGTCTCAAGGCCTGGACCTAACTAGTGCGATATGTATGAACAGTTGGGCGATAGCTGTCAAGATCTTATATTTTCATGTAGCATGGATCTTACAAGAGGCCCGGTGCTAGGTTTAAAGTCACATCATGCCACTCTCTTTGGAGGGATTTTAAGGTTAGCGCCATCCTCCTGCAAAGAGGGTTCTTTAAGGAATGTCTTAGATGTAAGAATTTAAAGACGCATGTTGTCCTTGGTCTCAACACCCGGGGTAGAGAGAAAAAAGCTGGATCTCGAACTTCATGGTGTATTTATAAACATCAAGGGAAAGATTTCCCATGCAAATGGCTATTGTTTCTTGCTTAAAATAGTTACAAGACGTGCGACAATCTTTGATTTGCCATTTGCCAAAGGGACATGTGGTGCGCTACCATTGGATAGTTTGCATATGTTGGACATGGGTTCGTGAGGTCTAGTTGTGAGCAACAACTAGTGGGTAGGTCCCATGCAAGTTTTTTTTTTTTTTTTTTTTTTCCGTACAAACTCCTTGACCCTCTCCCTTTAAATAGGGATGGGAATCCCTACTAGACGGCATCTAATAGTTTCAAGTCCCACGGAGCAATTAGGGAGAAAGTGAGTTTCATATCCAATTTGTTCATTTAGCCCTCCATAATACAATCCAAGTCATTGATCGTAATCCAGTGCCATCTTAACTGTAAAATCAAAGTCGTGATTAGACATCTCTGCTCCCGTGGTGGTTAGGCAGACCATTACACGTGCACCTTCCATCTTTGCTTTCGCGAAGGTCCCAAGATTGTGTAAATTGTTAGATCTTGTGGGCCCACCCGCTCTGTGCTATCTTTTAGTGGTATGAGAGCAAGCTTACAGCTATCGCCGATTTACGTGGATAAATCGCTACGAGGTGACTGGTCCAACCTGAAATTTTATAATTATGCCATTTTTTATTCAATTAAATATAACAATCTTTTTTTTAATGAACATTCTGAGTAAAACCCAAATCATGCATATTGGCCATCTTTGAGAAAGAGGGAAAGATAAAATGGAAGGCGAAAGTGATTAGGATGTAGGATGGTATGAAATCAAACGATTCGGGACCACATATAAAGAAGACCGGGAATAAAAAGGACAATCGGGAGAAGGGCCAGCGGATGCAATTGGTAGTAGCAGCTGGCAGCACCACTGGTACAAGAAGCAGCAGCAACAACGCTGGTTGCTGTTGCAGCCGTGACTGTCGAAAAATAAAAAAAATAAAAAGAGTTTTCTTGATCCTAGATGCAAAATTGGGCAGTGGGCCTAGTTGTAGTGCCTGTTATGCATGACTTGTTTTAGGCCTGTGTGAGTGGGCTTCCAGCCCATTATAAAGCCTGATCTATTCAGATCTTGAGCCCTACAAACGAGGGAAAGAGGAAAAGAAGAGATTTGGCTATGGGCCTGAAATGTGGGTTAGATGGCCCTACTCAAATTTGGGTTTATTCAAATGAAGTTTTTGCCTACTCTTAAGCCCAAATCTTCAGAAGAATATGGACCCCGCTCATTGAAATCAATGGATAGCATTGAAAAATATTATTCTAATATGCTGATCATGGGTTGTAAAAATATTTTGGGCCCAACTACGAGCTTAGCTCCATCAACCCTTTGTACATCATTTTGAAGGTTTCAGTGATACCATCTCTTTCCATCTTTTGTGTAAAAAATTTGAAACCATTCTACGCTATCCACGAGTGGTTAGACAGGCTAAATGAGCCCCACATTTATGCACAAACCACGGTGGGCCCGATTAAAGATCAAGTTACTTCTTTTTTTAAGGTTAAGGTTATGTTAGTAAGGGTCCTCAATCAGTCATTTGTGAGTTGATTTGGACCAAGTGTTCGAAAGTAATTTGAGATTTTTTGGTGAGATCTAACCGATTGTATAGTCCATTTTTTGTGTTTAATAGTTTAGATCTCCTAATGATGATGATCTATGTATGTATTAAAATAAAAAGCATATAATGATAACATTTTGAATTATAACATCTTGATTATGGAATTTGATATTGTGATTATGTCCATATGTGTTAATTTAGGTGGGCCATATACTTTGGAAATTAATGACCAAAATGTGTAACCACACGTGTTTCTTAGTTAGAAAGTGTTTATGTGCACAGTAATGCATGTGTGCGTGCATGAGAATGTAGATCCCTCGTGATATTCATCTAATCACTATTGATCATGGGTCCACTAATGATCGAGACCATCATCTACCATGATAATTAATATTAATGAAAGGATCCATCATCAACATTGATCATTAATGATGACAATTGTATTCATCATGAATCGTAAATGATCAAAGGTGATGATCAAATACCTTATTCATCTTAGCACTTTCATTTATTCTTATGATAAGGACATTATATGTGTATAATTAGGCTTAATGTGTTTAGATCAATCTCTTTTATTATTATAAAGTTGAAAATTTAGTGCTAGGATTATTTAGATTGATTAAAGGTTGTGCATAACTTGCGTTAGAGCTTGTCGCCTCTAACAAATGATGCATGCATAGATAATGGAGGGTTACGGGTTATACAAATAAATTATTGTAGAAGTCTTTTTTTCATCTTACCTTAAAGAACTTAATTGATTTACATCGCCCATTCAGGTATGTAGACTTTTAGATTTCATCTAAAAGATAAAATAGTCACTTCTGTTGCTTGAAAATTCGTATAACATGTAAAAATGCTAATAATTAGTGCCAATACTTTATATCATAATTATAGTGATTGTTTATGCAATGTAGAGACGACCACTCAGAATTAATCATATAATAATTCAAGGGTTAACAGTTTGATTACAATAATTATGAAGAGTGGTCCCACGTTGTGAGATGCCTTCTAGACGAGGATAATATTTTGTACACTCAAGACATGACTCCAGATAACCTAATAATGGCTGAAGATGAAAAACTTAGCAAAACATAGGGTCGCAATGAACTGCTACAACAAGTGACGTAAGCAGAATGACTCAGCCTGTACCGTCCTAATTAACACCATGCACAAGGAGCTTATACCTATGTATGAGGTGTATAAGACCGTTAAGTGAATTTGAGATACAATGGATAATTCCTATGCACAAAAGTCAGATGTACGTAGTAGGACAATGGAATTGGAGTTGTAGGAGTATAGGATGCCAATAGGTTGCCCCATTAAGGACCATATATGTAAAATGGTGCAAATAATAGGTATCCTTAGAAACATTGGGTGGAGATTGATAGAAAATTAAAATATCATCACAATGCATCATTCCTTACTTAAATTATGGGCTGCCCTAATCAAAATGATTTTGAACCATATTGATTCTATTACTACATCTCGAGACTTTTGTAACTACTTGGTATGAAAGGTTGAAATGAATGCAATTCAACCAGGTAAAAAATAAGGCCCTCACAATAGAAACTGTAAATGGAAGGCTAATAGGAGATTGTCTAAAACTTGCGAGCCAAAAAAGAATTATCAAGAGAAAAAGCATGTGGCACCTCCTCTTAATTCCAAGAAGGAGAAAGGAAAGAAGAAGCACAAAAACTTAATTTCCTTTATCTGTGGAAACTTTGGCCATTACACGCCTATTATGACTCTTGGAAACTCTGGACACCTAACATCCGTTGATACTTTATTTAAGAAGTGGATTTTGGATTTAAGCCTATAAAAGTATGTGAAGCAATATTGTTGAGCACTCAAAGAATTTTGGCATGTTACAATAGGGAGTTAAAATGTGTACATGGGGAATAAGGAACTGAAGACGTGATAGGGATTGACGTTTACGTCTCCCTCCCCACGTGGGGCAGATGATAATCCTCCGTGATACCTTCTTTTTACATCGGGCATGCATTGGAGTTTAATTCCGTTTCTAGATTATTGGTAGATGGTTTCAAATTTTGTTTTTCTGGAACTTATTGGCAACTATTAGTTGGTGGGTCTCACGTAAGTTATTTTATGTATAACTTCTTTCCGTTTTCTTTCGAATGCTTAAAATTAAAAGTTGAATTCTAACATTTGAATTTAGAAACGAATTCAAAATTAAATTCAATTGTAGATGAGAATAGGATATGGTGAAATTGGATGATACGAGATAATTTCTAACTTTATTCAAACTCCTTGATATTTCCCTTTAAATAGGGATGGGGATCCCTCGTTGACAACATCTAGTAGTTCCGAGTCCTAGAGAGAAAATATGGAGAAAGTGGGTTTTATATCAAATATGTCCATTTAGCCCTCCCTTATATGATCCAAGTCATTAATTGTAATTTGGGGCCATCTTAACCGTAGAATCACAAGGATAATCAGACCTCCCTATTTCGGGAATTGTTAGGCAGACCATTAAACGTGCACCATCCATCTTCGACTTTTGTGAAGGTCTCAGAGTCTCAACTGAGGTGTTGGTGGGAGCATTGATGCTGGATGACTAGCTACACTGTGCTCGTAGCAAAAGGTATTGTGTTGACGATGCTCCATTTGGAGTGGACCGACAGATATCTTTTATGAACTTGATGAGTTGGATAAGATGAATGAGCGCAGCACCACCTTAAAGTGGCACCTCACTACACTATTTTAAAGTCGTGTGGTGTGCTCTTATGCTGGCCTACTACTTTTTTACCATGTTATTATATCCCAAGAATGAAGCAATTCTTAATATAGTTTCTTTATCAAGATCTATCTCTAGAACTTTATATGTGGCTAGTTTTTAAGCCTGACCTTAAATTATCAGGGAATGATTTGATCTCTAAGTTCTCATGTGATAGAATTGAAAGACGGACCAAATGGGTGGGCTTATAGGATTCGACGATGTACCTGATCTTGGGACATATGCAAAAGCCGAAGATGGATAGTACACTTTCAATTGTCTACCTAACTATTACGAGAGCAAGGAGATCTGCTCACCCCTTTGATTTTACGGTTAAGGTGGCTCGAGATTATGATTAATGGCTTGGATAATATTAAGGATTGGCCAAATGGATATAATTTATGGGTATACTATCTCTCTTTTACTCTCGAGCAATATACGACTTTAGGATGTTATTAACATGAGAACCTGTCCTCCCTCTTTTTTAAGAGAATAGCTGGGGAGTTTGGATGAGGCTGTAAGTTATCTGATCTCATTCAATCTCACCCTATCCCAATTTTATTTACAATTAAATTCAATTTTAAATTCAATTTTAAATTCAATTTTTATAATTAAACTTAAACATCTGAGAGAAACCGGAAAGAAGGTATACAAATGAAAACTTGCGTGGGACCCACATACTAATGGTTGCCTACAAGTGAGCCCTACGAGCCCATGTCCAACATCTCTAACTCAATCATGTTGTGGGATGTGCACAATATAAATTGCCTATTTAACTCGTCTCATAATAAGTGAAACAAGAAATCATGGTCAAAATAATCAGAATTGGGGGATCAATTGGAACACTGTTGTCTTCTCATAAGTATTTGAGTACTAAGTGACCACTTAGCTAGCACTCAATAACCCAAGTTTTGTAATGCCTATCCTAGTCCACATGATCACGTCGGATGGAGTACACTCCCGATTTGAAGTACTCGGCCAACATACACACTTATATAAAATATCTTGTTATTATGAAAAATTGAACATCGATTTAAATCACTTTAAAGTAATATTATAATAATATATACTTTTGAAAAAAAATATATTATTTGTAAAAAAATTATATATATATAAAAAAACTCAATGCTCCTGGTGGATAAGTTTTCAAGTGTGTATTAATAGTTTTAGAAACTTTGAGTAGCTGTCATGGAATCTTCCTCACACAGATGTGTAATTTGGATATGATTAAATCACTTTCTTAACATAACTGACTATGACTAATCATGAGCCTTTTATCTTTTTACGTCAAGAATAAATAAATCTGAAACCAAACTTATCCTACTAAGATGGGGTTATTGTGTCTAAGTGAAAATCTAGTTTTGAAAATATGAATATTAAAACCACCCGCCAATAACCTAAAAATAGAAATTAAACCCCAAATATGCCTATAAAAAGTATCACAGATGATTATCGTCCGCACTAAGATCGTATGGAGACAGTATATGCCAATCCTTAGCACATCCTCCACAAAGTTATTCACCAAGTATACATTATCACTTCTCGTAAATACAGGTCGAAATTCCTTAACTCTTTCATGATTTTACGTTATGTGCTTTATTGCGTCTAAATTCAAAATTCACTCATTCGATAAAGTATCAACAAAAAGAATTTTAGAACAAATGCTTGTAAACAAAGTATTTATTGACCTAAGAATTATCATTTTTTTTTTTTTTTTAGCATACAGACGAATATAATGGTCAAAGTATTTATAAATAAAGCAAATCAAATTGGACTTTCTTAGCTTATTTTTTCCATTCCTCTTCTTGGGATTAGGGGAGGTGTCACGGGCTTTTAGTCTTAATCGCTCTCTTGTGAGTTTTATACCGCATTCTGTTTACCTCCGACGTATCAATCTCTATATTATAGGCATTAGCTTCACACAGTTGAATTACATTCATTTCAATATCGTGTACTAAGTGATCATAAAGCCTTTGAATGTAGTGATGAAATCAATATAGTTTAGAAACCTTTTTATTAGGGCCCACGATTTGGCCAAGGAACAGAGCATTGCAATGATCTTTTGATTCTTCGTTATATTGCACCCAACCTTAAAAAAAATTATCTATCATTTGCTTCATTTTACTGATTAATCGTTAATGAGGCAGCCAGCTAGCCTCTTATACTCTTGCAACTTTAGTTTCATTGCCCAAACGCATGCATATAATTTTTCATATAGGCGTCAAAAGCATCAACTAGTGCATCCCAGATTCTCAATGTTCTCATGGACCTCAGATGTAGGTATGAGCTCTTTGTGCATAGTGTTAATCAACACATTACTGGGTAAGCGATTTTGCCTATGCCACTTGTTACAATGCTTTATTGTGACCTATGTTCTATTAAGTTTTCATCTTCAGTCATTATTAGTTCCTCTTGAATCTTATCTAAAGTGTTTTAAATGTCACACTTGTCTAAAAGACATCTCACGGCGCAGGACTAACATTCATGATTATTGCCATTAAATTGTTGACTCTTGAGTCGTTTGACGATTAATGTCTTGGTTGTCATCTCTACATTGCATAAGCATCATTATTTAGCGATGATTTTAGGTATTGACACTAATCATCAGTAGTTCTAAATGTTATGTAAATATTTAAGTTACAAAAGTGACCTACCATTCTAGATGAGATCTGGAAGTTCACGTACCCGAATGAGCGATACAGATCAATCGAATTCTCTAAGATAAGATAAATAATATACTTCTGTGATAATCTATTTATATAACTTGTAACCCTCAATTTTTTGTGCATATATCATTTGTTGAAAGAGACGAGTTCTCACTCAGGTTATGCGCAACCTTTAATCAATACGGATAATTTTAGTAATATGTTTTTAATTTTCTAATAATAAAGGAGGCATTGATTTTGAACACATTAAGCTTAATTATAACACAATAATCTTATCAAGAGAATAAATGAAAGTGAGTGCCAAGATGAATAATATATCTAATCATCACCATTAATCATTACCATTCTTGATGGATCCAATCATTACCGTTAATAATCATTGTTGATGATGGATCCTTTCATCAGCGTTGATCAACACGGTCGATGATAGTTCTAATCACTATCAAACCTATGATTAATAGTGATTGGATGAACATAACTAGGGTCTACATTCTCATAAATGTACACATATACATAATAATCAAAAAACATGCAGGTTCATGTATTTTGGTTATCATATTCCAAAGTATGTGGCCCGCCTAACATTATCATATATATGAACATGATCACAATATCAAAGTCTATAATAGTATTGTTTTAATCTAACATTTTATTATTTTATATCATTTTATTTTAACACATATATCAATCACCATCATCACAAGAAATATAAATCATTAATGATAATAATAATAATAAAAAAAAAACGGACCGCACCATTAGTTAGATCTCATCGAAAACCCGAAGTCACTTTCCAACACTTTGCCTAGATCAACCCACAAATGGTTGATTAAGGGCTATTACTAAGATACACTTAATCTTAAAGAGAAGTGATTTGGGCCTCTAATATGACCCACCTCAATTTGTGCATAAATGCGAGTCCCATTTAGACCCTCAAACCACTCATGTGGGGATAATTAGGGGTGTACATCGAGTTGAACCGAGTCGAGCTGGCCTCAGCTCGACTCGGCTCAGCCACTAGCTGACCTTAGTTCGAAATCGGCTCGGCTTAGTCCTCGAGCCTGACTGGCTAGCTTGGCTCGGTTCGGTCAGCAGCTCGGGCCGGTTCAAGCCAAGTTCGCCTGTGTAGCATTTTCAAAAGCACTTGGACTGCACCTTCAAAATCTCACTGTATTTAAGACATCAGCAATGGTTTTACAGGTATTTTATCAAACACCTTCTTAAGCAACATAAAAATCAAGAAAAAAAAGGTATTGGTTTCATATACATACCTTCCTTGCCACTCGCTACACTTCGTTGGGTCATTTCATCAAACACTTGGTGAGCAACATCAATATCAAAGTAACCGAGTCACCGAACTGGTTCGATCCGAGTTCAATTCAAGCTAGGTTCAATCAGAGTCGAGTCGAGCTGGGGCCTGCTCAAACTCGGATCGAACTCAAAAAAATCAGCTCAACTTGGCTGTAACTCAGCTTCGAACCAAGTCGAATCGAGTCGAGCCAGCTAACCGAGCTAGCTCGGTTCGTGTACACCTCTAAGGATAATATAGGATGGTCCCCAAATTTTGGTACAAAGAAAAGTATCACTAAAACGGTAAAACCATCCAACGGCCACATTTAGGGTTAATGGGGCTAAGCATGCAATTGGGCCCAGTAGATAAACTAAATTGGAGTTTACAGGATGGGGCCCACAACATATTTCAATTATGGGTTTTAAAATGGGCTCACTACCCACTCTATTAAGCCCAAACTTTAGCAAGGTCCACTGGCCCTAAAATATTATTCTCATTTCGAGGCCCACCCCCTTTTCTGTTTAACCTCTTTGTTTCCCTTGCTAACCCTAAAACAAGGCAAGTCTATTCAAGTAAAAATAGGCCCATAGAGCTTTCCAACGAGCCTACATTTTAAGCCTAACACGGGTTAAGCCTTGCTAGGCCACACACCAAAAACCTAACTCCTTTTACTATTCATCTCAATCTCTTTTATTCTAGGGTTTTGAGAAATCTATATAAGAAACTAAAAAGTCATGACTGCTTTTGCTTTCGAGCCACATGGGAAGGGGCCAATCAGAAAAAGAAAGAAAAAAACCTTTATGCCCCTCCTTTTTTTGTTAATTTTTCTGTAGGTGGAATAGGTCGGAAAACAGAGAGAGAGAGAGAGAGAGAGAGAGAGAGAGAGAGAGAGAGAGAGAGAGAGAGAGAGAGGTGGCCAAGGAGAGCGCCAGCGACAGCCACGCACGACTATTGGTGGTGCTGCCGGCCATGAGCTTGGGTTTATGGCAAGGATGTTGTCCATGGGGATCGGCTAGCTGTGGTGGCCGCTCCCGCCACAACAAGCAGTTGCGATGGCCCATTGTCGTACGAACCAAGTCGCCCTAGTATACATGACTCAGCTACCCAACTTGAACCATCCAGCCATCATCACAGCCTTGGCCCCCACTTTATTAGCCTCAATCAACCATTATTCTCTTTTCACTTTCATTGTGTAGACTTATTTAACGATCCATTTAATATAGAAAATCATAGATGATTGACATATAAAATTTAAAAAATGGCACAATAATAAAATTTTCAGATTAAGAGGGAAAGGGTTACTTACCTCAATTGATTTTTCCACGTAATCGGAGAGCAATCGTAAGATCGCTTTGATATTACTGAAAGACTGTCCAGATGAGTAGGCCCGCAAGATCCAACTATTTACGTGATTTTGGGACTTTTGTGGGACCTTCACAAAAGTTGAAGATGGACGGTAGAGTAGAGAGATCTGATCACTCCTATAATTCTAGGGTTAAAATAGCCCCGAATTACAGTCGACGGATAGGTCAGATGAATAGAAAATAGGATCTCATCCATTTTTATTTATAATTGAAATTAATTTTGAATTCATTTCTAAATTCAAATTTTAGAATTTAACTTAAATATCCGAGGGAAATCAAAAATAGATTATCTAGAAGAAAACTTGCGTGGGATCCATCCACCAGTAATCCCCACAGGCTCATGTCCAACAAGAAGTCTCAATCTCTATTAAAGATTGAGACCCTAGTGAGACCCTTTGCAACTACCACAGAGCCATGGGGACAGGCAAGGGTGGGATCACATGATTGATGCTTTAGATCAATGATCATACTATTTGTAGTATGATTCAATATAGATAATCTATTTCCTTAGCCACTAAGGATTATGGGTGTACATGAACCAAGCTAGCTCGGTTAGCTCGCTCGACTCGACTCGAAAAAGCTCGATTCGACTCGGTTTGAAGCTGAGTTCGAGCTAAGTCAAGCTGATTTTTTGAGCTCGAAAATGAGTCGAGCTAGCCCTAGCTCGACTCGACTCAGATCGAACCCAGCTCGAATTGAACTCAGATCAAACCAGTTCGGTGACTCGGTTACTTTGATATTGATATCGCTCACCAACTGTTTGATGAAATGACTCAGAGAAGTGTGGTCGGTGGCAAGGAAGGTATGTATATGAAACCAACACCCTTTTACTTCTTGATTTTTATGTTGCTGAAAAGGTGTTAGATAAAATACCTTTAAAACCATTGCTGCCATCTCAAATGCAGTGAGATTTTGAAGGTGCAGTCCAGGTGTTTGCGAAAATGCTTCAATGGCGAACTCGGCCCAAACTGGCCCAAGCTGCTGATCGAACCGAGCCGAGCTGGCCAGTCAAGCTCGAGGACCGAGCCGAGTTCGAGTTGAGGTCAGCTAGTGGCCTAGCTAAGTCGAGCTAAGGCCAGCTCGACTGGGTTTGACTCGATGTACACCCCTATTATGGATCATCCAACAAAAGTGATTATGTAAGAGATGGCCATCGTAGTGCCAGGCCCACATGATGGATGGTCTAGATCAATCAGTTGACAGTTTTGTAAAATAATCAATGATTTCCAGCTTACAATTGAACCAAACACTATATTCAAGTTTTGAGACCACAATCGTCTATTTAGAATGTCATGTAAACATAATGACGATACTATGACTATTGGTGGAATTGAACTGAGATCCAAATGCCATCAATCCAAACGGCTCCTTTTGGGGATCCGTTGACTAATATGGAGAATGAGGTTGATATCAAGCACTCCAAGTATGGATCCGGGCTTTTAGGGTTCAGGTCTACTTGGGTCCGTGTCTCCTTCTCGGGGACCCAAACCTTGATCCCAATCGGGTTCGGGTACCCATGGGTCTTTCTTGGGATCTGGTTTCAAGTGCAGTTGGGGTTGGGTTGGTATTGACTAAGGAAATGTATATGGTTGGACCCACCTAAATAGATTAATTCAATCACACGTATGCCATTTTTACACGTGTGGTAGTGTAATTGGACTCTCTCACATTTTTGTGGCTTAGCAAACGTCATTCCAATACTTGAATATCTAATGTATATTTATTACTATTCAAAGGAATTGAAATTGACCTAAGACCCCATCCGACCCAACTTTAGCAGCCTCCAATATATGATGCACCGGACCCAGACCCAACTAAACATGGTGTTTAGAAAGTCCAAAGATGGATGACCTAAATGAGACCCGATTTCTGAATGGGTCTCAGAAATTGGACCAAGATCTTTTAAAATTAGGTTTGAGTCCATTCAGGGTATCTATTGGCAGCGTGGCCCACCTGAGAATTGGAACAGGCTGATTTTTGGCCTCATGGCCCCACCTGATGGACGTTGCGGATGTCAAACACATGTTATAGAGGTTGAACCAGCTGTCTCCAGGCATGCATGTATACCAGCAGCACCTAGCCGAGCTGTGGGGGGTGGGGTTTGGGTACCAACCCCGTCAAGACCTAGCTAGAGACAAATGATGTATATGTTTTATTCATACCATTCATCTATTTTTGAAAATCTATTTTAGACAGATTGAACGCTCAAGTAGACCAGACCACAGAAACCATCGGGAATTCAATGCCTATACCTGAAAACCTCTTCGGGCCACAAAAGTTTTGGATCAAGTTAATATTTATGTTTTCCCTTCATCCAGGCCCATGTTACCTTATTAACAGGTTATATGGAAAATAAACATCGCAGGGGGCCCTAGGAAGGAGGTTTCAATGATGAGGGTCATTGTCACCACTACTTCCTGTGGTATGGTCCACTTGATCCTTCGAACTGGTTTCTTTTTGGACCCATGCCCTAAAATGATCTTTCAAAATAGACAGAGGGCTTGTATAAAATACATATATCATGGTGCCCGATAGGACTGTCCGTCTCTAGCTACTTCCTCCAGGGATAGTACCTAGTCTGCGACCGAGCCGTGGAGAGAAATTCAGGAAAACGCTAACCTCACGTGGGTAACTTTTTCGGAATGTTTCGAGCTGAATGAAATTTATGGACCCATGCCCTAAAATGATCTTTCAAGATAGATATAGGGCTTGGATAAGATACATACATTATGATGCCCCCATAAAGTGGCCGATAGTACCTTCTGTCTCTAGTTACCTCCTCGGGGGATAGTACCAATCTGCGCCAGAGCTGTGGAGAGAAATTCAGGAAAATACTAATCTTACTTGGGTACAGACCCGGGTAACTTTCTCGGAACGTTTCGAGTTGAATGAAATTCACCCCGTATGTTGGCCCTAATCCCAAAAAAGAAAAGAAAAGAAAAGAAAAGAAAAAATAAAATTGGACGACAACATAAAATTATACCTAAAAACCTTAAAAGGTCACCCGGGTAAGATTTTTTGTTAATCATTTCATCCTATAAGGCAATTTAGATGAATGGATTGAGGATCCTAACTCATGCCTTAGTCATTCTTGTGGTTGTTTAACCAGTCGGAAGCCTTCTTTTATTGGTAATATATGCTCAATTAACTTTCGAGCTAAACCAGGCATTTTGTGATTGTCCCAAGCAAAATAATCTTTGTATTCTCGTGAGATTTCAATTATTGCTCTGCATTCATCATGTTCTAAGCATTCATTAACGTATGTTGGATCTTGCATGTCCGCCTTCAAGTCATCTAATTTAATTGGCGCATCCTTAAAATCTTTAGAGGATATGCCATCTTCGGCAACTTCATCATGTTTCAGTATACATTCATCTATATTGACGAAACAACTGTTTTTTAGTTTTTTTTTTTTTTTTTCAGAGTGTCCAATCTCCTTAACGTGGCCTTGATTTCAGCCATTCGATATTTTTCAGCTAGGGGCTCAGTCATGGAGACTCCTCAACAAAGTAGGGCTGCTCTGGCCAATACAACACTACTAGAAGTGAGTCTTATATATTTTATTGCGACCACTAGATCCATCCAAGCTGAGATCCCTGTTGGTAGGCCAAATCGATCTCGACCTGTGAAAAAAATGGCCCAACTTCATCATCTATAAATATGCTTCGACCGAATTAGATTAAAGCTGAAATGGTTGGTTATCGGCCCAAACCACCTCAACTTTTTCCACATTTCATAAAATAAGAAATTGGTGTAACGATGACAGGATGCAAAAATTGGAATGAATACAATCCCACCCAAGAAGGGTATTATAATTGGAAGATGACTCCACGAAGAAGGCTGTTAAAACCTTCTTGCTTCCAGCTAATAGCTCAATCGACAAGACTCCTGTGTGTTAGCCACACCACCCAAGAAATCTTTGACCGTTATTTTGGTGGTGATTAAATTGGCCTTTTTTACCAAACTTTTTTTTTTTTTTTTTTTTTTTTAATCATGGTTCTCAGCAAGATATTAACGGATGCTCCATTATCGACCATAATATGGGTAATGGGACATTCGTCCATATGTGCCAATATATATATATATATATATATATATATATATATATATATATATATATATATATATATATATATATATATATATATATATAAGTGTAATTGTAGTCATTCCTTGGTCTTCTGAGGCCTCTCTATTTTTCAGGCTAGTGGCCTGTTGAAAATCAATATATTCTTATAATATTGTTGCGTTCTCCAACAGTTCTTCAATTAGCAAGCCATTATTGGAGTTTTAGTCACTCAGAGTGTCTTCCGATACATTATCATTAATGGTTTTTTGGCCGGCTCCTATTTAGTTTGGCCCAACTGCGAAGTCACTCAGGATGGGGTATTTTGAGCCGCTACTTTGTTTTGACCAACATTATCCTTTCTCACCCATGTCAAATGCTTTATGTGGGTGGTCTTGAATTGTCCGTTGATTGATTCATCGACCAACTTGGCTCCTGGGTTTGCACTTCAAAGGCTCTATTTGCCGCTCTTTGTCGTTGCCAGCGGCGCTTTTGAGTTCTTGTCATTCGCAGTGGATATTATGAGAATTTTGGATAGAGTGCTTTAATTCATTTATCGACCTTGGTGTCACCAGGATTGACCATCCTTGGTCATTTTCTGGTATAACCCTCAAGAGAGATCCTTCGCATGAAGCCTCACATGTTCCTGGTCGGGTCAACAACTTGGTAATTTTGGATCGTGCTATTTGATGGGGTTTTCTTCCTCAGTTCAGAGGAGCAGTAGCGCAGTTTCCTTATTTGACTCTAATTCCTCCGCTTATACGCAGTTTCCTTATTTGACTCTAATTCTTCTGCTTATGCGCAATTTTCTTATTTGAGTCTAATTCCTCTAGTTCTCTATTTAAGGGGTTCTAAAATAGGATTAGGGTATTCTATTTTAAGGGGTTCTCACATCCAAGGTGAGAAAGAGAGAAAAAGAGGAAGAGAGAAAGAGAAAAGAGAGAGGAAAAACTTGTGGAAGGGAGGTTATGCTCGTAGAGGTGATCTACTATGCACTCGACATATCAGCGCTTCTACGTCCTTGTGATCGGTGAGATCTCTCCGTTTTTCTTTTATTCTCTTATTGTCTATCCACTCCTGCGTGAGTTAAGAAGGTTGTAACGTTCTACTTCATAGTGGATTGTTGATCTGGGCGAGGTCCCGTAGTTTTTACCTCTTTAAGGGTTTTCCACGAAAAAATCTCTTGTGTGGTGTGGTTTATGCTTTGATTTATTTCATTGCTTTATTATCCCATAATTCTAGTTTGTTTTGGAAGACTAGATCCTAAGGTTTTGTGCAAGGCCCCCAACAAAGTGGTATCAGAGCTAAGTTCATTGAACGGAGTGGGATCAGTTTTGATTTATGGAAGGTGGCTCATCAAGGATGATCAGCCCCAATGGTTCTAACTGGACCATATGGAAGGCTAATATGGAGGACTTGCTTTATTGCAAGGACTTATATTCTCCAATTTTAGGCATATCAGCAAAATCCAAGGATATGTCTGATGATGATTGGAAGAAGATGGACCGAAAGGCGGTGGGGTTTATTAGACAATGGTTGGACAATTCCGTATTCCACCATGTATCTACTGAGACCTCAGCCGCTAGCCTATGACTAAAATTGGAAGGGCTATATGAGAGGAAAACAACCGGTAATAAAATCTTCCTGATAAGACGACTTATAAATCTCAAATTCAAAGATGGTGGTTCTGTAGCTGAGCACATGAATGAGGTCAGCAATATAGTGAACCGGCTCTCCACTATGAAGATGGTCCTAGATGATGAATTATAGGCTTTGCTATTGCTTAGTTCATTGCCTGACAATTGAGAGAAATTTGAGGTGTCTCTAAGTAACTCCGCGCCAGATGGAAAGATATCCATGGAATGGATAACTAGCTGTCTCTTCAATGAGGAGACAAGAGGAAGTCTCAGGGGTCTACTCATCAAGAGGCTCTTGTCACGCCCCAAACTCAGAAAACAGGCTCACAAAATTCTCGATCGCCGAATCCGGCGCCGACAGCCTCCGTAGTGTCTCGTTCTCGGCTTCCAGCACCCATTTGCCAGATTCCGATCCTGGGATCCTACAAGGAGGATTTTAAGTATGAATTTTTATTTATTTTTGGTAATGGAGTATAACCATAAGTATAACCAAGTCACAAAACAACATCACCACATATCCACTATATCAAAAACTTTAAGTACAATGCGGAAAGGGAAATACAGGGTGATAAAAAAGCTTCAAAATAGCCTGGTACGCGTTTCAACCTCAGCGCTGTTGCGATCCAACGACAACTGCATGTAACGGTCGTGCATAAGCTTACAAAAGCTTAGAAGGTGGTGTAAGTGTGTGTGTAAGGCGAGTGACAAGTATGCAATATCAGAGTAATTCGAAATATGCGGGTAAGTCCATGAATGCTATCAGTTGTACTAAAGCTATATGATGCAAGACACGAATGCTATCAACTATACCAAGGCCATGCGATGCAAGGCCTATGTAGCCAAATGTCATATGCGATATGCAAAGCAAGCATGTCAGTCATCATTAAGTACACATATCAGTATAGTTTCTCTATGTGATATCATCGGGGTCTAGTACACTCCACACTGACTGTCGCTTCCCTAGCTGCACAGCCCAGCGAGCGGAATAAACCACACTAACTGCCTGATCAGTAGTTTGCCAATACCTACCAGGTTAGTCGATAACAGACTCATTTGCGAGCTGGTCAAACTTAGTCTAGCTTGCAACCCCCTCACTCGAGTGGATAAGGCCACATACCCTTCCAACCGACCACGATACAGTGAGAGACACGTCCTACTGGTATTTAACACTCGGGCACTCGTGTATCCACTCGATCTAGAGGTTGGAGCATCTCCTGGTACCAAAAAGGTTCTAGGACTCTCACCCAAGGACATTCTAAGTACTCACAGTGCTAGAACCAAGTATTTTCGGTATCCGATACGGCCATCCACGATGTGCCTGTGGAGCTACGACCCTGATGTCACTAGGGCGTACAATGATCATGATACACAAATGCGAGATGCATGAATCACACTGTCCAGTCAAGCAACAATCCTGCGCATACCACGCACCCATGTGGGTAACTCCTATTAGTGAGTCCCATAAATAATTTGCCCAATGGCATATGTTATGATCAGTTACTACTCATATCAAGCATACATATGATGTGTATGGCATGAGTCATGAAATTATACTAAGCATGTTATAAAGTGATGAACTATCAACAAGTATGGGCCTATCAATGGGCCCTAAGGAGAGTTACAATGCGGACATTTAACCAACATTGTACTTACAATGTGGGCACATTATACTTACAATGTAGATGTCAAACCATTATTGCTCCCAAGGCATAGCCCGCCATAAACATCGTTACATAGATCATGGTAGAATCACACATTGCAATGGGCCTAATGTACAACCCATTGGGCCTCGACCCATGGGCCTCAAATACATCTACTGGGTCTTATAACATGGGTCTCATATATATCAAGGTGGGCCTCAGCGGATGGGCCATAACTACATCAAGATGGGCCTAATCACATGGGCCTTATATATATACCAAGGTGGGCCTCAAACATCCCTAAAAAGAATCATATGGACCATACCACAAATAGCAATGGAGATAATAACTTTCACGGTTAAATAATTCACAGGGTCCACTATAAAGTTTATTGTTTTTCTAATCAATCTAATCATAAGGTCATAAAGACCTGGATTAAGAGGGAGAACAATTCCCCATTGATCCAGAACTTCCGTGACCCAAACGGGTTTCAATAATAGACGTTCAATCTTCCACTATTTCTATGGTGTGCTCCACCTGATCAATGGACTGGACACATCATGGTGTGGCCCGCCGTGATGTGTTTGAGATCTAACCAATTCATAAGTTAGCATAGAGATAGATGAAGTGAAAACAAAATATAAGCTTAATTGGAAACTGATGTGGCCCTTAGATGTTTGAACGGTGGATGTCACTGTGCACATTGATGGTGGGTCCACCTGATCCTAGATTTGTCTTATTTTTAGTCTCAAGCCTTAAAATGGGCTTTCAAAATGGTTAGACGGCTTGGATGCAAAACATGCATCATGGTGGGTCCCATAAGGATGGACAACATAGATAAAGCACATGTCTACCCAATGGCATATGCTATGAGGGGGAGGTCCCAGAGAATGGTGTTGTCGTCGCTGCTACTGCTGTGGGGGCTATCGTAGAGGCTGATGCAGTGCCTTCGGCTGCTGCTGCTGCGGATGGGGACACTCCTACGATGTCCTGTCCTACTGCATCCAAAACAAGTACTTGAAAATGATCCCGAAGGTGGTCTCGGGGTGCCACTGGTGCTCGAAATACTTGACGGGTCATGCGTCATTGCTGTGGACGATGCTACTGCTGTTGGGAACCACCAGAGGACGTCTTCCTCTTCTGATCTCCTCTCTGGTCACGGGCCCTCTGCAAACTGACCCAATCTGAATCATAGATCTGGGCCCTCTCCACAATTTGCTCAAATGTCAGAAGCATGTGTCCGATCACACAACTCATGAGGGCAGGTCGCAAACCGTTCTCAAAACGGGGGGCCTTTGCCCCTCATCATCAACAAGATATATCATGAATCTCGATAGTGCGACGAAACGTGCCTCATACTGAGACACAGTCATGTCCCCTTGGACCAAAGTCTCAAACTCTAATGCGCACTGCTGTCACGCATGTTCGGGAAAGAACTTCTGGTCAAACCAGTCTACAAAGTCCTCCCAGGTCCACATGAAATCGGCCGCTACTGCTCGGGCGACAGTTGCCCGCCAATGCTGAACCTCACCCTGGAGAAGAAATACAGCTAATGGGACTCGCTGCTAGGTCGTACATCTCATGGTGTCGAATATCTTCTACACCTCGTAGCATCATATCTTTGCTACAGTAGGGTCTGGCTCACCCCGAAAATGCGGGGGATCATATTGTCAGAAGTCCTTAAGAATGACGCTCGCACGCTCCTGCTCGGCATCAGCTGGTGTAACAGTGGAACGCCTACTTTGCCCCTGAAGAATAGCGGTCATCGCCTGTAACATCTGCTGCAGCTGGGTGACACTCACAGGTACGGTCGGATCCACACCGGTCTCAGGTAGAGGAGTGACATCTTCAGGCTGGAAAGTAGAAAAATTCGGTGGTGGAGCAGGAGTCGCAAGTGGTAGAGCGGGAATCGCAGGTTGTGGAGTGAGAGTCGTAGGTGGTGGAGTGGGATTCGCTCGAGTCGCTCTTTTAAGCAGTATGTCCTACAGGAAGGGACAAGTCCTATTAGCCTAGAGAATTCTCGAAGGCATAAACGTTAAGGGTTTATGTCGAAAATCGCTAAGTTATTCTGACTCGGAACCTATTCATTATAAGTTCATATTAGATATGTGATGTGATCCTTAGGTATTCCCAAGTTATGCTCTGATACCAACTTCTGTCACACCCCAAACTCAGAAAAACGGGCTCACAAAATTTTCGATGGTCGAATCCGGCAGCCTCCGTAGTGTCCCGTTCTCGGCTTCCAACACTCATTTGCCAGATTCCAATCCTGAGATCCTACAAGGAGGATTTTTAGTATGATTTTTTTTTTTGTAATGAAGCATAACCACAAGCATAACCAAGTCACAATAGCCTGGTACGCACTCTAGCCTCAGCGCTGCTGCGATCCAATGACACCTACACGCAACGGTCATGCATAAGCTTACAAAAGCTTAAAGGGTGGTGTAAGTGTGTACGCAAGGCGAGTGACAAATATGCAATATCAGAGTAATGCGGAATATGTGGGTAAGTCAATGAATGTTATCAGCTGTACCAAAGCTATATGATGAAAGGCACGCATGTTATCGGCCATACCAAGGCTATGAGATGCAAGGCCTATGTAGCCAAATGTCATATGCGATATGCAAAGCAAGCATGCCAGTTCTCATCAAGTACACATATCAGTACAATTTCTCCTTGGGATATCACCGGGGTCTAGTACACTCCACACTAACTGCCGCCTCCCTAGCCGTACAGCCCAGCGAGCTGAATAGACCACACTATCCGCCTGACTAGTAGTCTGCCAATACCTACCCGGCTAGTCGATAGCGGACTCATTTGCGAGCTGGTCAAACTCAGACTACCTTACAACCCTCTCACTCGGGCGGATAAGGCCACATCCCCTTCCAACCGACCACGACACAGTGGGAGACGCGACCTACTGGTATTAGGCACTCGAGCACTCGTGTATCCACTCGTTTTAGATGTTAGAGCATCTCCTGGTACCAAAAGGTTCTGGGACTCTCACCCAAGGACATTCTAAGTGTCCACAATGCTAGAACCAAGTATTTCTGGTATCCGATATGGCCATCCACGATGTGCCTGTGGAGCGACGACCCTGATGTCACTGAGGTGTACAATGATCATGACACACAAATGCGAGATGCATGAATCACACTGTCTAGTCATGCAACAATCCTGCACATACCACGCGCTCATGTGGGTAACTCTTATCAGTGAGTCCCATAAATAATCTGCCCAATGGCATATGCTATGATCAGTCACTACTCATATCAAGCATACATATGATGCGTATGGCATGAGTCATGGAATTATACTAAGCATGTTATAAAGTGATGAACTATCAACAAGTATGGGCCTAACAATGGGCCCTAGGGAGAGTTAACCAACATTGTATTTACAATGTGGGCGTCAAATCATCATTACTCCCAAGGCATAGCCCACCATAAACATCGTTACATAGATCATGGTAGAATCACACATTGAATGGGCCTTATGTACATCCCATTGGGCCTCGACCCATGGGCCTCAAATACATCTAATGGGTCTCATAACATGGGTCTCATATATATCAAGGTGGGCCTCAGCGGATGGGCCATAACTACATCAAGATGGGCCTTATATATATACCAAGGTGGGCCTCAAACATCCCCAAAAAGAATCATATGGACCATACCACAAATAACAATGGAGATAATAGCTTTCACGGTTAAATAATTCACAGGGCCCACTATAAAGTTGATTTTTTATTTTTACAATCAATCTAACCATAAGGTCATAAAGACCTGGATTAAGAGGGAGAACAATTCCCCATTGATCCAGAACTTCCGTGACCCAAACGGGTTTCAATAATAGACGTTCAATCCTCCACTATTTCTATGGTGTGCTCCACCTAATCAATGGACTGGACACATCATGGTGTGGCCCGCCGTGATGTGTTTGAGATCCAACTAATTCATAAGTTAGCATAGAGATAGATGAAGTGAAAACAAAATATAAGCTTAATTGGAAACTGATGTGGCCCTTAGAACTTTGAACGGTGGATGTCACTGTCCACATTGATGGTGGGTCCACCTGATCCTAGATCTGTCTTATTTTTAGTCTCAAGCCTTAAAATGGGCTTTCAAAATGGTTGGACGGCTTGGATGCAAAACATACATCATGGTGGGTCCCATAAGGATGGACAATATAGATAAAGCACATGTCTCATGGTGGGGGCCACACTAATGGAAGCAGTGGATACAATACATACATCAGTGGGTCCCACGTGGGGCCCACCATAAAGTTTATTTCCCACCCAATCTGTTGAGACGGTCACATAGACCCGTATGAAGCAAAAAACAAATTTCATAATGATCCAAAACTTTTGTGACCCATAAAGGGTTCCAATGGTAGACGTTTAATCCCTCACTGTTTGTTGCCGTGTGGGCCACCTGACTCCCACGTACTGCTGATTTTAGGAGGGGACCCACTGCACTAAAGGGCCCTCGTTCAACACACATCACGGTGGGGGCCATGCATGGGACCCACGTCCCTGGCTCCCTAACGCCTACGTAGCAATAGGACGCTGCTGTAGTGTCAGTAGCGCCTACTGCATCTTTTTTTTTTTTCATTTTTCTAAGTTTTTTCCTAGGTGGGGCCTGCATCAGCAAAATCCACCCCGTCCACTGGGTCCTATGGCTCGAGACAAGCTAAACAAGCCCAACATTTGGCATGTTTCGGTGTGTAGAAAGATCAAAGTGCATTTTAACGGTGAAAACTACTGTTTTCTATGCTATGGCCCGCCAGAAAATCGGATCAGCTTTATTTTTCAACTCAACGCCTAAAATGAGTTGGGAAATAGGATGGACGGCGTGGATTGAATTTATACATCAAGGTGGGGCCTGTATGAGTGGCCCACCCAAAAAGCATAACCAAGCTAATATTTGTTTTTTTTTGGTCTTTGTTGCTGTCAGTACACCCACTTCCTACTCACGCCACACTAAACACGTCCAGCATCCTTGGACGCTGGATGGTTTAAATGTCTTCAAGGTGGGTCCCAAATGGACGTGACCCCACTTGGATCAATCTGATAATTGTGTTTTCCCATCACTCCAAGGTAAGGCCCACATGGCTTGGACGGATGGATCCAACACGTCCATTAAGTGGGTCCCACGAAGGTGGACGACTAGGATGAATTGCATACATCATGGGGCCATGAACAAGGGAAAAAGAGTGAGAGAGAAGGAGAGAGATCGAGTGATGGAGAGACCCCGACACTATGGGCCCTCTTCCATGATTTACAACATACATCAAGTGGGTCCCATTACATATGGGCCCACCGATTAAAATCAAAGGTGGCGATCCTTTCTCGACCAAAATGTACGGTCTAGATAACCTTATTTATGCAAGGAAGATAAACATCATAATGAGGTTCATGGAGAATGGCCCCATCATGGAATGATCATGAGGATCAAGTTGGGCCATTGACAACATCTAAGGTCCAAAGTGAGATCCATACCATCAATCGGTAGGCCTCACTTGGCCCATCATCAAAATATGAAAATCTAGCCTATAAATCACCCACCGTTCGATCTTCTTGGTCCGATGGAACGCCGATCTCCATGTGCTTCACTTTGATGGAAGATGATGAAAGATGAATGACTAGAATGAAGGATTTAGGGGTGGAAAGTGGGCTACACAACACTCACTTTTCTCTCACTTGGGATGCTCAGACGTCCATTTTTTTCTCTCTTGGAACAACTTGGAAAATGTGTTGAGAAAGAGAGAGAGAAGGGATGGTTGTAAGAGAGAGGTGATGGGTGATGGATGTGAGGTGAGTGATGGATGTGAGGTGAGTGATGGGTGAGGTGAGAGATTTGTTGACTTTTGGGGTAGATTGCTTGACTTGAGGAGAAAGAAAGTATGGGTTATATACTTTGATTGATTGATTGATGGGATGGGTTGTAAAGATTCTCTCGGGTTTGAAAAAGCATGGCGTTTCTTTGAAATAAACGCCGGCCCGCATCTCCTGGCTAGGGTATCGGATCGGTGCACGAGTTGCGGCGACGGTGCGGTCGCAATGATACAAATCTCGGATTAAGCTGACTAAAATCTATGGGATACGACTTAGGATCGCGTGCGAACGTCGATTACAGGTCGCGGATTGCCGAAATTCGATAGGAAGGATCGCGAGATTGTACAGAACAGTACAGACTAGGATATGGGCCTTATAGCTCTCCCCACCTAATAAAAATTTCATCTTTGAAATTTACACTACCATCGCAGCTAATCATAACTCATAAGGGAATAGGAAACATAATATCATATATAATCAAAACACAATACAACACACAATGAAATATCGAAATTTGGGGATAACACTCTCGAATCTCTGCCTCGCGCTCCCAAGACGCCTTATCCACATTATGATGGCCCCACTACACCTTCACTAAGGGAATGACCTTGGTCCGGAGGACCTGCTCATTCCGATCGAGGATACGAACTGGCTGCTCAATGTAAGAAGCGTCCTTACGAACCTCCAACAGCTGCCAATCAATAACGGGAACGATGTCTGACCCAAACTTCCTCAACGTAGAGACATGGGAAACGTTGTAAACGCCAGACAACTGAGATGGCAAGGATAACCGATAGGCCACTACGCTAATGCGCCCGGTGATTTCGAAAGGTCCTATTAATCTCGGGGTAAGCTTGCCCTTCACTCCAAAACGAACCACACCCTTCATTGGTGAGACCTTGCACACCCTTCATTGGTGAGACCTTGAGATACACATGGTCCCCAATGACAAACTCCAAGGGACGACGCCGATGATCAGCAAAACTCTTCCGCCGACTTTAAGCTGTGCGCATCCTCTGCCTGATGATATCGATAACCTCTGATGTCTACTGGACAAGCTCGGGACCTAGGAGACGCATCTCTCTAACCTCGGTCCAAAAACTCAGTAATCTGCACGGTCTATCATACAATGCCTCAAAAGGAGCCATGCCAATGGTTGCCTGATAGCTATTTTTGTACGCGAACTCAACCAATCGCAGGTGCTCGTCCTAACTACCCGAGAAATCAATCGCGCAGGTCTGAAGCATATCCTCAAAGATCTGGTTAACCCTCTCTGTCTGCCCATCGGTCTGCGGATGGTACGTGGTGTTGAGCTGCAAATCAGTGCCCATCGCTCTCTGGAAGCTCCCCCAAAACTGAGGCATGAACCTCAAGTCTCGGTCAGAAACGATCGAAACAGGAACACCGTGCAGTCTCACGATCTCATCAACAAACAGCTGGTGAGCCGGTCCGCATGCCAAACCTCACGAATCGCAAGAAAATGTGCCGACTTCGTCAGATGGTCCACGACAACCCAGATGGCGTCAAGACCGCACTGAGTCCTTAGCAAACCTATGATGAAATTACTAGATATGTGCTCCCACTTCCACATCGGGACGCTCAACGACTGCAATAGAGCACGGGGTCTCTGAAGATTGGCCTTAACACGCTGGCACGTGTCACACTTGGCCACAAAACTTGCTATCTGGCGCTTCATCTCCAACCAATAATACTGATACCTCATATCGCGATACATCTTCGTCGAGCCAGGATGGATAGAGAACTGCGATCGATGTGCCTTAATCATAAGATCTCGGTGCAACTCAGGAATATCCGGGACATATAATCGGCCTCTGAAGCGAAGTCCACCATCAGAACCAATCTGCCAGTCTGTCTGACTCTCAGATGCTGCCTCTGCCTGATAACTCTGCACTGACTCATCTGCCTGCTGAGCCTCGATCACCCTTGCGACAAGAGAGGGTTGAATCGACAGGCACAATAACTGCACAATAAAAGACTGCAAGCCGATCTCGAAGTCAAAAGCTGACACATCCTCAAGCATCCTCCACTCCTGAATCATCATGTGCGCCACCAGGCCTCGTGGCTGACGGCTGAGGGCATCCGCCACCACGTTCGCCTTGCCCGAGTGGTGCTGGAGATCAAAATCATAGTCCTTCATGAGCTCCAACCAACGCCTCTGCCTCATGTTCAACTCAGACTGAGAGAACAGATATTTCAAGCTCTTGTGGTCGGAGAAGTGCTCGAACCTCACCCCATAAAGATAGTGCCTCCACACCTTCAGGGTAACACAACTGCTGCCAGCTCTAAATTATGCGTAGGGTAATTCAGCTCATGGACCTTGAGCTGGCGAGACGCATAAGCCACCGTCTTTCCGTGCTACATCAGGACAACACCCAAGCCAACTTGCAAGACATCAGTAAATACAATAAATCCATCACTCCCAGAGGGAAGAGTGAGGACAAGAGCGGATGTGAGGCGGTCCTTCAACTACATAAATGTCTGCTACAAGTGTCGCTCCAAATGAACTAGGCACCCTTCTTGGTCAACTTGGTCAACAGGGCTGCAATACGAGAGAATCCCTCAATGAAACGTCAGTAGTAGCCCGCCAAACTAAGAAAACTGTGGATCTCAGATGCGTTCGTGGGCTGGTCCCACTGATGCATGGCATCAATCTTCGAGGGGTCCACTGCGACACCCTACCTCGTCACCACATGACCGAGGAACTTCACCTCCTCCTACTAGAACTCGTACTTCTCCAGCTTCGCGTAACGCTGATGTGCACGGAGGGTTTGCAAGGTAATCTCCAGATGCCGCTCATGCTCCTCACGAATCCTCGAATATATCAGAATGTCATCGATGAACACCACCACAAACTGGTCGAGATACGGACGGAAGACCTCATTCATCAACTGCATGAATACCGCGAGCGCATTGGTCAGTCCGAAGGACATAACCTGGAACTCAAAATGACTATAGCGAGTCCTGAAGGCTGTCTTCGAGATATCCTCATCTCGGACCCAAACCTGATGATAACAGGACCGCAAGTCTATCTTCGAAAAGAACTACACTTCTTGCAGCTGATCAAACAAATCATCGATCCTCAAAAGCAGGTACTTGTTCTCGATCGTGACTTTGTTGAGCTCGCAGTAATCCATGCAGAGCCTCAATGAGCTATCCTTCTTCTTCACGAAGAGTACCGGCGATCCTCACGGCGAACTACTCGGACGGATAAAGCTTAACTCACGCAACTCATCCAACTGCTTCTGCAGTTCCCGTAATTCCAACGGTGCCATACGATATGGGGCCTTTGAAATAGGCACGGTATCGGGCACGAGATCAATCTAGAACTGAGAGTGCCGACGAGGTGGTAACCTTGGAATCTCTTGGAACACATCAGAAAAACCACAAACAACCGACAGCTGGTCGATACTCAAAGTAACTGACTCCTCAATAGCACACGACAACAGGCATGAAAGCTGCTCTCCTCTGTGCTCAGCAACAAACTAGAACTCTAGCACGTCGGGTATACAGAACATGACTGTCCTCATGGAGCAGTCCAATATAGCGTGGTACTCGGCGAGTCAATCCATGCCCAGGATAACATTAAACTTGGACATCGGCAATACGAATAGGTCGACAGGCAAAATGATATCTCTTATCAGAACGGGGCAAGACGAGCAACATCGGTCTATTACTACAGTCTTCCCCAAGGGCGTCGATACCGACAAACCCTCACAGGAAGACTCTATCGGCAAACTGGTCGATCGACAGAAATCATCGGCCACAAAGGAATGTGATGCACCAGAATTAAACAATACACGTGCAATGCATGCAGAAATAGGGAGAGTACCCTCGACGACTCCTCTTGATGACTGAGGGTCCTGCTGGGCGGCATAGAATTTGCCTTGGGCCTGCTGGGGAGGTGTAGGCCCCCTTTGAGGTCTCTATTGCTGTTGCTGCCACTGTGGCGGCCTGATCTGCTGCCTCTGCTGCTGAGGGGGAGGTCCCGGAGGCTGGTGCTGCCGTCGCTGCTGCTGCTGTGGGGGCTGTCGCAGAGGCTGATGCAGTGCCCTCGGCTACTGCTGCTGCGGATGGGGACACTCATGCCTACGATGTCCTGTCCTACTGCATCCAAAGAAAGTACTTGAAAATGGTCCCCAAGGTGGTCTGGGGGTGCCGCTGGTGCTCAAAATACTTGACGGGTCGTGCGTCATTGTTGTGGACGATGCTGCTGCTATTAGGAACCACTAGAGGAGGATGCCTTCCTCTTCTGATCTCCTCTCTGGTCACGACCCCTCTGCAAACTGGCCCAATCTGACTCGTAGATCTGGGCCCTCTCCATAATTTACTCAAATGTCGGAAGCATGTGTCCGATCACACAGCTCATGAGGGCAGGTCGCAAACCGTTCTCAAAACGGTGGGCCTTTACCCCTCATCATCAATAAGATATGTCGCGAATCTCGATAGTGCGACGAAACGTGCCTCATACTAAGATACAGTCATGTCCCCTTGGACCAGAGTCTCAAACTCTATTGCGCGCTGCTATCGCACATTCTCGGGAAAGAACTTCCGGTCTACAAAGTCCTCCCAGGTCCATATGAAATCGGCCGCACCACTCGGGCGACAAATGCCCACCAATGCTGAACCTCACCCTAGAGAAGAAATACAGCTAATGGGACTGGCTGCTGGGTCGTACATCTCATGGTTTCAAATATATTCTCCACCTCGTAACACCATATCTTTGCTGCAGTAGGGTCTGACTTACCCCGGAAACGCGGGGAATCGTGTTGTCGGAAGTCCTTAAGAATGGCGCTCGCACACTCCTGCTCGGCCTCGGCTGGTGTAACAGTGGAACACCTACTTTACCCTTGAAGAATAGCGGTCATCGCTTGTAACATCTGCTGTAGCTGGGCGGCACTCACAGGTATGGTCGGATCCACACTGGTCTCAGGTAGAGGAGTGGCATCCTCATGCTGGAAAGTAGGAAAATTCGGTGGTGGAGCGGGAGTCACAAGTGGTAGAGCGGGAGTCGCAAGTTGTAGAGTGGGAGTCGCTCGGGTCGCTCTTTTAAGCGGCATGTCTTACAGGAAGGGACAAGTCCTATCAGCCTTGAGAATTCTCGATGGCATAAAAGTTAAGGGTCTATGTCGAAAAATCGCTAAGTTATTCTGACTCGAAACCTATTCATTATAAGTTCATAGTAGATATGTGATGTGATCCTTAGGTATTCCCAAGTTATGCTCTGATACCAACTTCTGTCACACTCCAAACTCAGAAAACGGGCTCACAAAATTTTCGATCGCCGAATCCAGCGTCGACAGCCTCCGTAGTATCCCGTTCTCGGCTTCTAACACCCATTTGCCAGATTTCGATCCTGGGATCGTACAAGGAGGATTTTCAGTGTGAATTTTTTTTAATGGAGCATAACCACAAGCATAACCAAGTCACAATAGCCTGGTACGCGCTCCATCCTCAGCGTTGCTGTGATCTAACGACACCTGCATGCAACGGTCGTGCATAAGCTTACAAAAGCTTAGACGGTGGTATAAGTATGTACACAAGGCGAGTGACAAGTATGCAATATCAGAGTGCGGAATATGTGGGTAAGTCCATGAATGTTATCAGCTGTACCAAAGCTATATGATGCAAGGCATGCTTGCTATCGGCCATACTAAGGCTATGAGATGCAAGGCTTATGTAGCCAAATGTCATATGCGATATGTAAAGCAAGCATGCCAGTCCTCATCAAGTACACATATCAGTACAGTTTCTCTTTGGGATATCACCGGGGTCTAGTATACTCGACATTGACTGCCGCCTCCCTAGCCGCACGGCCGAGCGAGCTGAATAGACCACACTATCTACTTGACCAGTAGTCTGCCAATACCTACCCGACTAGTCGATAACAGACTTATTTGCGGGCTGGTCAAAGTCAGACTAGCTTATAACTCTCTCACTCGGGCGGATAAGGCCACACCCCCTTCCAACCGACCATGACATAGTGGGAGACGCGACCTACTGGTATTAGGCACTCAAGCGCTCGTGTATCCACTTGGTCTAGATGTTGGAGCATCTCCTAGTACTAAAAAAGTTCTGAGACTCTCACCCAAGGACACCCTAAGTGCCCACAGTGCTAGAACCAAATATTTTCGGTATCCGATACGGCCATCCACGATGTGTGTAAGGCCCACCCCCACAACACATGATATTGTCCGCTTTGCCAAAGCTCACGGGTTTAAAACGCGTTATGTCTGTTAAGGGAGGAACCCAACATATAACCACCACAACTCCAGACAACTCTTTTGATGTGGGATAAGTTACGCTACAGTCAACTGCAAAAGTAGCTCGCCCAGCACAGTAGCCTGCCAGCCACACAGTAGCCTGTCAGCCGCACTTTGAGGGCCCGCCCACATGTGTGCCCGCCCACATGTGCCCGCCCACATGAAACAGTGACCGGGGCGTCACAATGTGCCTGTGGAGCCACGACCCTGATGTTACTAGGGTGTATAATGATCATGACACAAAAATGCAAGATGCATGAATCACACTGTCTAGTCATGCAACAATCCTGCGCATACCACGCGCTCATGTGGGTAACTCTTATCAGTGAGTCCTATAAATAATCTGCCCAATGGCATATGCTATGATCAGTCACTACTCATATCCAGCATACATATGATGCATATGGCATGAGTCATGGAATTATACTAAGCATGTTATAAAGTGATGAATTATCAACAAGTATGGGCCTAACAATGGGCCCTAGGGAGAGTTACAATGTGGACATTTAACCAACATTGTACTTATAATGTGGGCATCAAACCATCATTGCTCCCAAGGCATAGCCCGCCATAAACATCGTTACATAGACCATGGTAGAATCACACATTGAATGGGCCTTATGTACATCCTATTGGGCCTCGACCCATGGGCCTCAAATACATCTAATGGGTCTCATAACATGGGTCTCATATATATCAAGGTGAGCCTCAGCGGATGGGCCATAACTACATCAAGATGGGCCTAATCACATGGGCCTTATATATATATATATATACCAAGGTGGGCCTCAAACATCCCCAAAAAGAATCATAAGGACCATACCACAAATAACAATGGAGATAATAACTTTCACGGTTAAATAATTCACAGGGCCCACTATTAAGTTTATTTTTTTTCCAATCAATCTAATCATAAGGTCATAAAGACCTGGATTAAGAGGGAGAACAATTCCCCATTGATCCAGAACTTCTGTGACCAAAACGGGTTTTAATAATAGACATTCAATCCTCCACTATTTCTATGGTGTGGTCCACCTGATCAATGGACTGGACACATCATGGTGTGGCCCGCCATGATGTGTTTGAGATCTAACCAATTCATAAGTTAGCATAGAGATAGATGAAGTGAAAATAAAATATAAGCTTAATTGGAAACTAATGTGGCCCTTAGAAATTTGAACGGTGGACGTCACAGTCCACATTGATGGTGGGTCCACCTGATCCTAGTTTTGTCTTATTTTTAGTCTCATACCTTAAAATGGGCTTTCAAAATGGTTGGACGGCTTGGATGCGACACATGCATCATGGTGGGTCCCATAAGGATGGACAACATAGATAAAGCACATGTCTCATGGTGGGGGCCACACTAATGGAAGCGGTGGATATAATACATACATCAGTGGGTCCCACGTGGGGCCCACCATAACGTTTATTTCCCACCAAATCTGTTGAGACGGTCACACAGACCCGTATGAAGAAAAAAACAAATTTCATAATGATCTAAAACTTCGATGACCCATAAAGGGTTCCAATGGTAGACATTTAATCCCTCACTGTTTGCTGCCGTGTGGGCCACCTGACTCCCACGTATGACTGATTTAGGGAGGGAGCCCACTCCCCTAAAGGGCCCTTCAAATGCACGACATTGATGTTCAACACACATCACGGTGGGGGCCATGCATGGGACCCACGTCCCTAGCTCCCTAACGCCTACGCAGCAGCACGATGCTGCTGCATCTCTCTTTTTTTTTTTCATTTTTCTAAGGTTTTTCCTAGGTGGGGCCTACATTAGCAAAATCCACCCCGTCCACTGGCTCCTATGGCTCGAGACAAGCCACACAAGCCTAATATTTGGCATGTTTCGGTGTGTAGAAAGATCAGAGTGCATTTTAACGATGAAAACCACTGTTTTCTATGCTATGGCCCGCTAGAAAATCAGATCAGCTTTATTTTTTGGCTCAACGCCTAAAATGAGTTGGGAAATAGGATTGACGGCGTAGAATGAATTTATACATCAAGGTGGGGCCTGTATGAGTGGCCCACCCAAAAAGCTAATATTTGTTTTTTTTGTCTTTATTGTTGTTAGTACACCCACTGCCTACTCACACTACACTAAACACGTTCAGCGTCCCTAAACGCTGGACGGTTTGATTGTCTTCAAGGTGGGTCCCACATGGACGTGGCCCCACTTGGATCAATCTGATAATTGTGTTTTCTCATCACTCCAAGGTAGGGCCCACATGGCTTGGACGGATGGATCCAACGCGTCCATCAAGTGGGTCCCACGAAGGTGGACGACTAGGATGAATTACATACATCATGGGGCGATAAACAAGGGAAAAAGAGTGAGAGAGAAGGAGAGAGATCGAGTGATAGAGGGACCCTGACATTATGGGCCCTCTCTTCCATGATTTACAACATACATCAAGTGGGTCCCATTACATATGGGCCCACCGATCAAAATGAACGGTGGAGATCCTTTCTCCACCAAAATGTACAGTCTAGATGACCCTATTTATGCAAGGAAGATAAACATCATGATGGGGTCCATGGAGAATGGCCCCATTATGGAATGATCATGAGGATCAAGGTGGGCCATCGACCACATCTAGGGTCTAAAGTGAGATTCATACCATCAATCTGTAGGCCTCACTTGACCCATCACCAAAACATGAAAATCTAGCCTATAGAGCACCTACCGTTCGATCTTCTTGGTCCGATGGAGCGCCGATCTCCTTGTGCTTCACTTTAATGGAAGATGATGAAAGATGAATGGCTAGGATGAAGGATTTAGGGGTGGGAAGTGGGCCACACAACACTCACTTTTCTCTCACTTGGGATGCTTGGACGTCCATTTATTTCTCTTGGAATGGCTTAGAAAAAGTGTTGAGAAAGAGAGAGAGAGAGAGAGAGAGAGAGAGAGAGAGAGAGAGAGAGAGAGAGAAGGGATGGTTGTAAGAGAGAGGTGATGGGTGTTGGATGTGAGGTGAGTGATGGGTGAGGTGAGAGATTTGTTGACTTTTGGGGTAGATTGCTTGACTTAAGGAGAAAGAAGGTATGGGTTATGTACTTTAATTGATTGATTGATTGATTGATAGGATGGGTTGTAGAGATTCTCTTGGGTTCAAAAAAGCGCGGCGTTTCTTCGAAATAAACGTCGGCCCACATCTCCTGGCCACGGTACCGGATTGGTGCGCGAGTCGCGGCGTTGAAACCGTAGCAATGGTACGGTTGCAATGATACAAGTCTCGGATTAAGCTTACTCAAATCTTTGGGATACGACTTAGCATCACGCACAAACGTTGATTATAGGTCGCGGATTGCCAGAATTCGACGGGAAGGATCGCAGGATTGTATGGAATAGTACAGATTAGGATATGGTCCTTATAACCCTTGTGACACAAGAACAGGGGAGAGGAAAGAACAGGAAGAGCAGGAAGGCCCGAGATAAATCAAGAGGCAAGTCAAGTACCAGGAAGGATGTTGAATGTTAGAATTGTGGCAAGAAGGACCACTATAAGCATGAATGTTGTAAGACTAAAAATGATAAGAAAGGAAAAGGAAAGGAGAAAGAAGATGAATCATACTCCACTTCGGTCACTTCAGATGGCAACGTTGTACTTATTCTTTCAGCAGATCACGATATATATCTCACGGCTGCGAGTCAGGACACCAACTAGGTGATTGACTCGGGGGCCTCTTTTTATGCGATTCCACGCAGGGACTTCTTCACAAGCTACAAGTCAGGTGACTTTGGGACCGTAAAGATGGGGAATTCTGGCGTATCGAAGATCGTAGGGATTGGTGATATTTATGTGAAGACCGATGTGGGCTACACATTGGTTCTCAAGGATGTGAGGCACATTCCAGACCTTCGCCTCAACTTGATGTCGACGGGAAGGTTGGATGATGATGGCTATGAAAGCTGATTTGTTGGTGAGCGCTGGAAGCTCATCAAGGTTTCATTGATCGTGGCCAGAGGAAAAAAGTGTTGCACCCTTTACAAGGCAAGTGTCAGTATGTGTAAGGGTGGATTGAACGCAACTAAAGATTCAGCTATTGACATGTGGCACAGGCGTCTAGGTCACATGAGTGAAAAAGGCCTTCCGGCACTAGCAAGGAAGCGGCTCCATCTAGACGTGACAGGTATACCTCTCAATTATTTATCAGGGAAACAACATAAGGTTTCATTTATTAAATCTGTTTCTCATGTTAATAAAATACATGCATTAAATTTGGTTTATACTGATGTTTGTTGTCCTACGAGGATAAAAACCTTGGATGGGGTATTGTATTTTGTCACTTTTATAGATGATGCATTTAGGAGGGTTTTAGGTTTATGCTTTGAAATCTAAGGACGAGGTCTTTGGTGCGTTTAAATTATTTCATGCTATGGTCGAAAGAGAGACAAGTAGATTATTAAAGTGCATCCGCATTGACAATGGTGGTGAATACATTGGTGACTTTCATGAGTATAGCAAGTCCCTGGGTATACGGCATGAACAAACGATTCCTAAGACCCCCTAGCATAATGGTGTGGCTGAGCGAATGAATCACACCATTGTAGAGAGAATCAGATGCATGTTATCCCATGCGAAATTGCCTAAGACGTTCTGGGGAGAAGCAATGCACACAACAGTGTATCTGATAAACAGGTCTCCATCAGCCCCATTGAATGGAGAAGTTGGACAGGATCTATCATACAGTCATTTCAGGGTGTTTGGATACAAGGCATCCGTTCACGTACTAAAGGACGAGAGGTCCAAGCTCGATATGAAGATCAAGCAATGTGTGTTCTTAGGGTACGGTGATGAAAAGTTCTGTTACAGATTATGAGATCCGATCGAGAAGAAGCTCGTCAGGAGCAGAGATGTGGTATTCTTTGAAGATCAATGTATAAAAGACATAGGTAAGCCAGAGAAGAACCAGCCTAGTTCAAGTGATTTAGAGGACATGGATCCGGTTATTCCTCCTATGAGCCTAATGACGGGGGAGTACAACAAGGTGTAGAGGACGAGGGAGTTTCTTCAGAAGATTGACCAGGGGGCAACCCCCACTTGATCCACCTATTAACCCACAGGTGAAGAGGTCATCTAGGGACAAACAACCGTCCACGAGATACTCACCGCATGAGTATATTATGCTGACTAATGGGGGAGAGCCATAAGATTATTCTGAGGCCTTAGCCGATGAACATAAGGGGGAGTGGTTGAAAGCTATACAAGAGGAGATGAAATCCTTGCATAAGAATCACACCTATGACATAGTGAAACTGCTTAAGGGCAAGAAAACTCTAAGCAACAAGTAGGTGTTCAGAAAGAAGATAAAGGGTTCGGTCAGTGGAAAGGTATAGACTTCGAGGAGAAATTCTCACCGGTGGTAAAGATGACATCCATACGGGTGTTGCTTGGGTTGGCGGCTAGCATGGATCTGCAGATAGAGCAGTCAGATGTTAAAACTACCTTTCTCCATGATGACTTGGAAGAAGAGATCTATATGTACCAACCAGAGGGGCTCCAAGTCAAGAGTAAGGAGCATATGGTGTGTAGGCTGAGAAAGAGCTTGTATGGGCTGAAATAAGCTCCACGACAATGGTACAAGAAGTTCAACTCATTTATGTTGAAGCATGGGTATGACAGAACAGAGTCGGACCACTATGTATTTACGCGCAAGTTCTTAGATGGTGATTTCTTAGTTCTGTTGTTATACGTTGATGACATGCTCATTATGAGAAAAGACATCAAGAAGATCGACAGGCTAAAACAGGAGTTGGGCAAGTTGTTTATGATGAAAAACTTGGGTCCGGCTAAACAGATTATAGGAATGGAGATAACCCGTGACAGAAGCAGCAGGAAGCTTTGGCTGTCACAAGAGCGGTATATTGAGAAAATCCTAGAGCAGTTTAATATAAATGTGGCAAAGTCGGTTAGTACTTCACTGGATGATCACTTCAGATTGAACGACAGACAGTGTCCTAAGATGAAGGCAGAGGTGGAAGAGATGCATAAGATACCCTACGCGTCAGCTGTAGGAAGTTTGATGTATGCTATGGTGTGTACATGCTTAGACATAGCATATGTCGTTGGTGTTGTCAGTCGGTATCTTGTCAAAACTGGCAAAGAGCATTGGGCAGCGGTGAAGTGGATACTGCGGTATCTAAGAGGCTCATCCAGGTTGAGCCTATGCTATGGTGACGAAAAACCTGTGTTAGAGGGCTACACAGATGCAGATATGGCAGGTGACATAGACTCTAGGAAGTCTACATCAGGGTTTATGTTCACGTTTGTAGGGGGAGCTATCTCTTAACAGAGCAAGCTACAGAAGGTCATAGCATTGTTGACGATAGAGGTCAAGTACATTACGGTCACAGAGGCATGTAAAGAGATGCTTTAGATGAAGAGGTTCCTGCAGGAACTTAGCCTGAAGTAGGAGCAACACGTGGTCTATTGCGATAGTTAAAGTGTTATACACTTGAGCAATAATCCAAGTCAGCACTCCAAGTCGAAGCACATAGAAATTCGGTATCACTGGATCAGGGATACTTTAGAACAGAAGGTGTTACAACTTGAGAAGGTTCATACGGATGATAATGGGTCAGATATGATGACCAAGGCATTGTTCAAGGGCAAGTTTGAGGTTTGTAGAAACCTAGGTGGCTTGAATAATGCGAATTCTTCCTGAGTCGAAAAGGGGGAGATTTGATGGGGTTTTCCTCCTCAGTTCAGAGGAGAGGTAGCGCAGTTTCCTTATTTGACTCTAATTCCTCTGCATATGCACAGTTTCCTTATTTGACTCTAATTCCTCCGCTTATGCGCAGTTTCCTTATTTGAGTCTAATTCCTCCAGTTCTCTATTTAAGGGGTTCCAAAATGGGATTAGGGTATTCTATTTTAAGGGGTTCTCACGTCCAAGGTGAGAAAGAGAGAAAAAGAGGAAGAGAGAAAGAGAAAAGAGAGAGGGAAAACTTGTGGAAGGGAGGTTATGCTATAGAGGTGATCTACTGTGCACTCGACATCTCAGCGCTTCTACGTCCTCGTGATTGGTGAGATCTCTCCATTTTTATTTTCTTCTGTTATTGTCTATCCACTCCCGCATGAGTGAAGAAGGTTATAATATTCTCTTCATAGTGGATTGTTGATCTAGACGAGGTCCCGTGGTTTTTACCTCTTTAAGGGTTTTTCACGTAAAAATCTCTTTTGTGGTGTGGTTTATGCTTTGATTTATTTCATTGCTTTATTATCCCATAATTCTAGTTTGTTTTGGGAGGCTACATCCTAAGGTTTTGTGCAAGGCCCCCAACACTATTGTCATGCCTGTTCACCTGTTTTCATGGTGTAAAATAAACTCGCTTCGAGTTTTGTTGTTGGACATCCTCATGATATCGTTCACATAGTCAGTATCTGTAAAAAACTATGGTATTCTTCTGGTTCCATCGCCCCCTGGGTTTTTATTTGAATTTGATCTTCGACCAGCATGCCTTGGCTAGTGTATGTGTGGTTGTCTTGTCGTCATTACTAGGTCATTTTTTTCTCTAGGGGCGATTACTTTTCTTAAATTGGTGGAGACTACGTTGACTCCCATCAAAGAAGGAAATGAGTTATTATCCACCATCATGGCTTCTTTTTCTTCCTTAGAAAACTTTAACATATCCATGTCTATGTTATCCTGAATCACCTTCCTGGAAACGATGTAATTCTTGGTGGAGTGAGAACGTTATCCATGCCATTTGCATTATTCAATTTTCTTTAATTCTTCTACCGACAATATCACCTGACTTGCGATAATTTGATAATTTTTCTAGCCATAAGAAGGTCAAAAATCTCGCCAGCCTTTATTATATCGAAAGAGTATTGCCGATCAGGCCTTGGAAATTCCTTGATAGTATTTGAATTTTAAGCGGAAGGCTCATCATCAATCTTCGTTAACGCCGAGTAGATAAAAATCTTTTTAAACATTATTTCAGCCATTGCCAACTTATAATTTGGATCATAGTAATAAGTTCTCGATGACGAGTTCTTTCATTAGCTTTCTTCCCGCAAAAGCCATTCTTACCTGATCGCCATAGTGGATAGGTCAACTAATTCTTCCAAAATCCATTACCTTAATTTTTTTCCTGAGCTCAATGTCTAGACTTTCCCTAGCTAGTTTGACAAATTGGGTCTTAGTCATGAAAACTCTACATCTGTTTCTTACCTTCTTGAATTGTGCAATATACTTTCCAGCCAACTCGCATGTAATTGTCTTAAGTGTGATAAGTTGGCTAAAGATAACTCAGGCTCAGTCCAAAAGAACTGAGAGTGGAACATCTCTTCCATTTCTTACTAACTATGCACTGAATTTGGCAGCAAACTTTATATCATGAAAAAATGGTATTAATAAATAAATTTGCGAACCATTTCAATTTCACATACTAGTTAGTTGAAAACCCACCACATTGCATAGTGAAGTAACCAACGTGCTCAACAGTGGATTGGCATGTTTCCCCAAAAAATAATGTAAATTTTGGTACTCTATAGCCTCTCAGCACTTTAGCGAGCTGAGCGACCCGATTTGGATAAGGCTTATGATATGTAGGCCAATTAGTATGTCGAACATGTCAGTAATCAGCAACTTCTTGTATTAAGTTAACCAGCTCTTTCTAGCTGTCATGTGGTCCTTGGGCACTTGGTTAACCATCTGAAGAGGTTAAATACCCGGAGCCTTCCATCAATGGGATTCATTAATCGGTGTAAAATGCCCCCCAAGGGGTACATCATTAATCTCTTCATGGTCATTATGGTCGTTCAGTTGGCCATTATGACAGTTCATTCTAATGCTTGCCCGAGGCGACGCATTTCAGCCAACTTGGCCTTGGTCCACTTGAATGTTACATGGAGGAAGAGCCAACGGCTCTTGAGGGACATTGCTAAATGGAGGTACCTCCATGTTATAATAGTAGGCATCACGGAATTTCTCATTAAAAAATCCCAAAATTCTATTAAAAGCTTTGGCTTAAGCCTTTGATTGCTCAGCCTAAATCCTTCCCTATTCTGCCAGTTGTTGTAGGCTCGCATGCATGCTACCTAAAACCTTACATGCTCCAAGGAGTTTGTGTATAATGATGATCTTATCTCAGGGATAGCCAAATGTGAAGGATCTGGAACTTCCAAGTCGGCCTGCATCGGAAATCCTTTACGGGCATGGAGTTCTTGGTCATCGATGTTACCACTTTTCTAGTGAATTGTTTACTTATATTGTTATATAATTCAACTAACAGTTTCACACTGGTCCCATCGTGCATGCGAACTAGTGTTAAGCTAGAATTCAACCATGTGGTGCGCATGTGTAGTTTGTGGGCATGCCAAAACCGATTGCGGTCCGATTCAAACCGAAAGCCACTGACCCCTGATGTTGAGATATAGCAGAGGAATTAAATAGAGGTCTACCAACCATCTATTCCACCAATTGTCAAGTGCGCTATCAATCAATTTGTGGAGAATGGGGCTTTCTCTCCAATAGGTTCTTTTTTTTTTTTTCTTGAAAGTCAAGGAATTTCAAAAGTGTTGTAAGTGTTATTCAAACAGGAACTAACAACGGAGCTTGAGACTAAAATTTTTTTTACCATTATTAGGGATCACTGTCCTAAATGAGAGCAACAGAGAGCTTAACGGACTAGCATGCTAATGAGCAAGGGACGGATAATGCTGGTCTTATTAACTACTATCGACTCAACATATGAGTGTATGCGGATGATTCTTAAGACTAACGTCCCCATTCAAATCCCACACGCAGGCATAGATGGAAGGGATTTACAACTATTAGCTACGACTAAGTCGTGTGTAAGGCAAAGACGAACAAACACTACTCTTAGATGTTAAGAGGTCCACGCTGATGAGCGATAGAGATGATAAGAGTCCCAGGGGACTAGATAAACAATGTTGTGTTGAAGTTGATTCGTTTGATTGGTGTGTTTGAGAGTTTTTTAATTGATTTTGATCCCTTTTACTTCAATACGCTTCTTCGCTATTTATAGCTTTTCCAGCGGCATCATGGGAGTAACCGCTATTACGAGATTAGTCACTATGCTCATGCCTCATCTTGACATACCATAAGTTACGTCACGAAGACAAAGAGGACTACCAATATCCTCTACTATATGTGCCTCTCAATTGGACAATTTTACTTGTCCGATTTTGAATTGTTGACATGCTTAGATTGGTATGAATGTCAGGCTTGGCTAGATTTATAACTAGAAATGGGGCACATGTAAAAGAAGAGAATCGACATAGATATCTAGAGGAAAATGATGTGAGTAGATACATAATGAAAGAGAAAGTTGGGTTTGGCTCCATAGCTTAGTTATAGACAAACTTTTTTTTAACACTGAGACCATGGGATCGAGGGCACATGCGTGGTTTGGGTGTGTGTGAAAAAATAAATAAAAAGAGAAAGTGAGGGTACAAATACCCACAATAGGGTTGCGTTGGGCTATATGGGAAGGAGGAGAGAGTGCAAGCTACTCATGCAAAATAATAACAACAACAATAATAATAATAATAATTGCTGATGTTGCAATCTGGTTACCTCTGCTAGCTCGTCGTGTACCTACAAAACCAAGTAACAATGGGGGCGCCAATTGTAGTCGGGGGCCCTTCGACGCCTAAGTTAGAATAAACATACAATGGGTGTAACGCCCTTGTTTTTCAGGGGCTAAGCAGAAACTCGGCTCCCGAATTCTCGAATGTCACGTGTGCCATATTGGGCTTCAGATTTTAATTACGTTTGGATGATTTCATATGCAATGGAGAGTTTAACAGGGCATGAAGTATAAATAAGTCATAAAGCATAATCAAGTGCCACTAAATGTAAAAATATCCAAACTACAAATCTAAAAATATCTAAACAAGGAACTAGTTCCACCTATACATATGTCCCTCAAAGTGACTAGGGCCCTGGCCCAATCCCTGCGGTCGCTAAGCTCAGTCTAGAAAGATCTACCATAAGTTTGGTAGTGCGCTCACTCCTCCTCATCGTCCATGTCGGCATCCTCCAGCGCATCCAGCTCTATCAAACCTGCATTTATAATGTGTTCTGGTTGGCATTTTAGAACACCGTCCCAGGTCGGAGTGAGTAGTTAACTCAGTGGTTCCATTAGTTCTAAGTTACACATGTTATCAACCCAATCAGCGCAGGTAATGATAAAATAAGAAATCAAATATTTTCTAAATACTCTTGTTAAATGTGCATATGAAGATATGACATGATGCATGCCCTTTCCAAACAACACTTCTGTAACGACTTGAAAATTTTCGTACATTGGGCCGAGTACCACCTCGACCAGAAATCACATAGGATTAAATCCTTTAGAAATTTAACAAAGTTAACTAAGTACTAAACTCGGTAAATCATGAAATCCGTTGGGATCGCTTTAAATACGATCTGCAAGACCCAAAACTTGCAGAATTGGTGACTCTAGGTTACCCTAAAGTCTAGAGCCAAACTCATTACCCGTCTGCTCTCGGGACTGAAACGAAACGTCGTATGAGGTCTAGATCGCACATCGGGAGTCCGAGTAACACGAAGCTAAGGAACCAGGACCGCCCCACTGGGCTTGACAATCATCTCAAAAATCAGGTGATTCCGATGTCCCACGGCCATTATTTTCACTCCGGAGCGAGGGAGTGTGAAAAACACTATTTCCATCCAAGAGAAAATATCTGGAATAGTGATCTGGCACCTTTCGGTTGCGCGTCAGTATTAAGCAACCTGACCGTCGGAATCAGACCAAATTACACCCTCGGATTAAGAAAAATTTCAGGAACATTTACATGTACTCAGAAATTCCGATCGTGGCCCACGGACCGTTGAACTGAAAATGGTCCGCCACGTGCGATCTGGGAATCCGATCGAGCCGAAAACGTAATCCCACGTAGATCCGCAGTGGGTGAGCTTAAGTCTGACGTTTGGCTCAAAGAGGGCCACCAGAACACCCCTTTTGAGCTTGGAAAGTGGCAAAATGCCTATGTAAGCAGTCACCCTTGAACCTGAGTCTGTTTTGGGGAGGTTTTTGGCTATAAAAGGGGCTTAGAACAGCCCCTCTCACAGCCATACGAATTTGGGTTCAAACCCTAAGAGAGAAAGAGAGAAAAGAGAGAGAAACTTGTGGAGATCGACGCCGATCTTCCTCCTGCTGCTTCCACTTCTCCCACGGCCTACACCGCTCTATCCCAAGAGATTTCCCGGCGGTTTCCACCCCATTTGAAGGTAAGAAACCCTAACCCTAGGTCTGATTTGAGCCTGATTAGTGATAGGTTAAGGAAAGACTAATCGAATGCGATCTTTAGGCTAAGAAACTCCCGTATACGGAAGCACCAACCTTCTTGCTGATTCGTTGGAATTCCAAGGGCTGAGGTGAGGACTTTAAGCGTATAAGTTACGGTTTTCAACGCTTTCAATGTCAGATAATGATAGATTCATGATCTGCATGCAAATGCACATGTACAAAGTGCTTTCCGTTTCCTGTTTCGATTAGCGATAAAGAATATGGAATTTTACATACTCTTGATATACGTAGAAATACCGTATACGTATTTTTGTTGAGAAAATGTTTAACATGTTTATTTAATGTTTGATTATATCATGTGTGGATAAAATGCTAGTTTGGCGAAAGGGATCGCAAAAATATATGTTCATGTGTAAATGTCATATATGTGGAAATTGTGTATTCCAGAGATTCCGCATACGTGCGGATTTTGGATATGTAATTGTAATGATTATTTGCTGTATGAATACGATATACGTGGGAAAAATACTCCCGGGGCTTAGGGACAGCCCAATCACAAACTTGCCTAACATACGTCATGTATGTTGGAAACGTGTATTCTAAGTGTTTGTGTATGTGCATGTAGGTGTACATGTGCATGTACTAGTGCCTCAGATAGGCGCTGATATGGGTTCTCCAACTCCCTTAGAGACATGTAGGATCCCCTCCATGCGGTGATTCACCGCAACCACTTAATTGCATTGCACACACAATTCTATCCCTATGGGGATAGTGCTTTATTACATGCATTACAAAATGCTTTAAACATGCTTCTCAACATGCTTTGTAACATGCTTTACGTCATGTCTTACTTTATGCTTTATAACATGCCGACTAACATGCTTATATTGCTTGTTTACCATGCTTTACTTCACATGCTAGCGATGAAAACTGTTTGAGTTTGGGACTATGTTTATAGTCCAAACACTCGGTACCAGACTTGTGATTGTGGCTGAGATTCATGTCGCCACAAAGGACGGGTCCGGCGAACCCGAGTCGTACTTCGGTTGGCGATAGTGGTTGGCCACGCGGAGTGCTTTTGCGCTCCATATCGCTCAACTTGTGGTGCGCTCGAGCTAGTCAGGCTCGCCACTTGAACCGAAGTGTAGTTGTGTGTTCACCTTGTTTGGTCGCTACTGCTTGAACCTAGGGTACCAAACTTACCAGTGGTGATTCCTGTTTAACCATGGTACCTAGATCCGCTAAGACGCATGAGCCGGGCATGGTGGTATGGGACACCGTGGTCGAGCTGTCGGCCTATGCTGGGGCCATGTGCCTCCCCGTAGTGACCATTGCGCAACTATCTCGTGAGCCGAATACGGTGGTATGGGACACTGTATTCGAGCTGTCGATACTTCGGCGAGAGCCGAGTACGGTGAGATCTGTGCTCGTGCTGACGGGCGACGAGTCCTCCGTGGTATCATCGAGTGTACTTTAAGTATCTGTGATTGGCCACGAGCCTTTCACAGTAACTAGAGTGTGAGTTGAGCCGAGTACGGTGAGACCTGTACTTGAGCTGACGGCTAGTGATTGAGCCGAGTACGGTGAGACCTGTACTCGAGCTGACGGCCAGCAATTGAGCCGCATACGGTGAGATCTGTATCCGCGCTGACGGGTGACGAACCTGTTGCGATGCCATCACTAAGCTTCTCAAACCATAACATCGTATGAGAATAACTAGGATTGACGACCCTAGAATGGATCATGTTGGGAATGATACAAGGGAGGTACCTTAGTTTCCCAATACTGCTGATTGAAATGGACTAATAATAACTTGGTAATCATGAACTGTAACGCCCCGAAAAATTGGGGGTCGTGCATAGACTCGACTCCCGAGTTCCCGAGTGTCACTTATCATACATTTATGGTTTTTTTATGATTATTCAAATTTAACTGCGCAATTTGGAATTACTTGAGGCACGAAGCACAATCACACCAGTCTACTGAAATGAAGGATAACTCACATATACACAGGTCCAAAAATAATAAAGGGTCGCCCAAGGCGTTGCCCAACAGAACTACAAAAGAAGGCTATGTACAAAAAGAATAAAGAGGGCTCAGCAAATCCAAATCCAGTCCGATCAAGCCGATGAAGAGACGCCCATCAGCTGCAAGTAGGGGAGCCCGTCCTCCTCGTCCAAGCTCGCATCGCCAGGCTCCTCATGCCCTGAGTCACCTGCATCTATGAATGGGTCTGGTTGGTGTTTTAAAACACCGTCCCAGAGTGGGAGTGAGTGATCAACTCAGTGTGAACTATTGGTCTCAAGTTACAACAGGCATCAATGGTAATATGAACTTAATGAAAAACAGACAATCATCAATACCTAATAACTCTTATTTAAAATGCATGCATGCGGGATGATATGATGCATGCCCTCGCCACAACACTCCCTCAAGCGACTCCATCTAACGATCGCATATGACAGCACTCCCTCAGAGCGACCTCGACTTCCGAGTCGCCACCCTAACTAATGCGTGCAATGCGATCGTGTTAGCCGAGTTATTAGTTAAGTCCATTCATCCAGCAGGTTGAAGATTCTGATTCACCCTACGTATCAATGCCCTAAGCTGGTTGCGAGGACAAGACCCCATCAACGCGTGAGGCCGAGACCTCGCGGTCCGTGATCCCGTCGGGTTCCTCATCCCCGACACCAAGCACATGAGGAGTGCCGAAAGGAAGGGATCGCTCGCGGTCACTACGGGGAGGCGCGGTACCCCAGCGTAGGCCGACAGCCCGGACATAGTGTCCCATTCCACCGTGCCCGGCTCACGAGACTGTGGACCAATTACAATCTAGTTATCAATGGGCCACAATGGTTATAGGTGATTCAGGTTCCATACATATGTGAGTGAACAGGGTTAACAAACAGGGTTGATCAGGTAGTAGGCTAGACCGCATGAGTCAGGCGAGCGTGAGACGAGTGACATCGGGCACAAGAGACCCATGTAGTCAAACCACAGCCACCCGAACACACCCGCCCAAACCCACTGGTCTAGCCCTAGCATAGTCCAACCGATGGGACTACCATCTCTCCTCGTGTTCCTGACCAACCCAAAGGCGTGGGGGTGATCCATAACAAGCCAACTATACTAGCTATCAACCAACATATCAACATCATATTTCATACATCTCAGTCATATGAATCAAATATTCCTAGCAAGAGGTCATGAAGTAAAGTGCGTGTGAGTCGTGTGGGTTTGTGAGGAAGTTAGCACTTCCTCCATCTTGAGAAATCCCATGCATAAGAGTGATGAAATCATACATACTATGAAGCAATAATATATGGAGAAATCAACAAGGCTTGAGCATACAAACATCCATACACCAATCATGTAAGGAACAAGACAACATCATGCAAGCCAAACATACAATTTTAACATACATACAAATCCTAAGGTTCCTCTAGATACTCCTAACCTAGCATCCAAGCAACCAAAATCATTAAATATATATTAAAATTGGTGCTAGGCCACCTAAGAGCAATAGTCCGCACCTATGGATCGTTGGCGACACGGAAAACGTCCTAGGAAAGGGGCTTTTGGGACGATCGGCCGGAATCCCTAAACCAACCCTTGCATGTTAGTTTCTCCAAGACAATCCCACCACAATACATGGATTTCAAGAAGAAAAAGGGAGAGGAAATTACCTAGATGGCCCACGAACGAATTTGGGGTTGCGGCGGAGGGTTTTCTCCTTTGGAAAGGGAGACGGTGTTGAAGAATCGATTCTCTTGGGCCCCAACTCGATTTAGGGTCCAACACACTTCCTTGCCTACCCTTCTTCTTACTTCACTCTCCTTGGTTGTTGGAGGATAGTGGAAGTTGCTAGGGAGAGAGATGGGAGGTTGGAGTTTTGGAGGGGATCAAAGAGAGCTTGGTTGTTGGAGATTTGGAAGGAGATTAAGGAGAAGGGGAATGGGTTGTTGGGAGGTGAAGGAGAGATAGGAGGGAGAGAGGGTTTGGTTGAGAGAGTGAATGAAATTGTGAAAGGGGGTTAGGGCTTATTTCCCTAGAGTTGAGTCTCTTAGCCCCATGTTTCCTAATCTTCCCAAATTAGACCTATGGGACCCCTATTAAGTGTTGAGGTGGCCCTAGTGCCTCATTGGCCACCAAATTCGGCGTGTAGTTGTCTCCTAACCCTACTAGGGTCCATGCAAAAATTGAGGACGAACGGATGAACGGTCATATGAATCTGGAAGGGCGTCACCGACCTTTAAGTGGCCCTGTGGGACCCATTTCGGTGATTGGAATAGTTCTGGGGGTCTTCTGGCCATCAAACTTATAGGTTAAGTGATTCATGGCCTGATGAAGGGCCGTGCAAAATTTAGGAGCGATCGGATATAGGGTTTGATCGCACGGGTCCGATTTGCGATCGACGGTCATCGTGCCACGATCGGGCCCCAGATTTGGTGAACGGGCGTTGAAAAATATATCAAACCATTACCGTAAATTTGAAAGAAATCCGATGGTTGGAAAGTCTCACATTTCAATTTTCTCGATCAGTGCCAGATTTCAATTCTGGCACTGGTGGGGTGCATGGGGCCCCTGCCAGATCCCACTTCTGGGCGTCTGCCGGAGTTGCGGTCCGCGATGGCATTCAAGCCCAGTGAGACCAACGGCCACACCAAGTTTTAGAATTTTCCGACCATCCTCGGTCGATGTGCGTCCAACACAAGCGGTCTATGATGTGTAAATAGCCATCTGGCTTGGTGGCCCACACGGGCTGTTGTTAAGTGTAAACGGGCTATCTGGCTTGGCGGCCTGCACCAGGCCTTATCACGGCCTGTCTGGTCTATTAAATTGGGCTAATCTTGGATTAATTAACTCGTGTATAAGCTAACATTGAGTGCTAATGGTCAGTACGTGATAGTATAAGTTAATTAAAAAAAATCAAGAATTTTTGGAAATCCGAAACAGTGAAAATCCGAGATGTTACAATCTACCCCCCTTAAAAACAATTTCGTCCCCGAAATTGCCTAAGGGTAGTAAGTAAAGGTTTCATTATTTCATTTGCCTAGGTTTTGTTGAATTCAAGTTCATATGCATGGTAAGGTGTGTACTATCTATACTAGTTTGGCTCATTCTAGTCTACCCCCCTTAAAAGTTTTCGCCTTTGAGGTTTGAAAACAAATGTCAAAATCATTATTATCGTATTAAGAGGTTGTTGGTAAAGTTTACCTAATGATGGTATATTCTACTCTTTTAGGATTGGGCTAATACGGAAAGATAGTTGTGGTAGGCTTTGATCCCATACGTCGATCCTCTGCCTGACCAGGGTAGAAAGATCGTTGTATCCATTCCTAGCCCTGGTAGATCATGGTCTTCTGCTCGGTCAAAGCAGTGAGTCCATTGGTATTCACCCAGGAATGAGAATTGGGTTAAGCCGCGAGTACTTCGCAGATGTGTGGTTCCGTAATTCCGTAGTCCGATCAATCTAATTGTTTAGCCATCATTGGAAAGTTTAAATCTCCTATTTATAAGGTTGTCCTTCGGGTCTTGGTCAAAGATTGTTCTCATTTTAGTTCATGTCCAAATTAGTGATTAATGAATCTTTCACTATGCTTATGGTCAAACGATTATCTCAGCAAGGTTTCCAATGGCCTAAGATTGTATTTGTGTTGTTGCAGTTTCGATCCTAAGGCTAACAGGTTATAAGCAAAGCATGCCTTGTTTCATTAATTTTGAGAGGGGGGGAGGAATAATCGGAAGTTCTAAGGTATTCTGGTGGTTTAGAGTGCTAATAACGTTAAGATGGATGCAGTAAGGCAATCATACATACAAGCATTTATAAGGTGACAAGAAAATTTAAAAAAAATAATCCATACATTCATATTAAATTCAAAGTGCCATTAGTATGGCTAGTTACATCATACAACATGGATTACATAGTTTTCTAGACATTCCAACATAAGGAAAAAAAAATAACTTAGTCAAGCAAACGTCCTAACTATCCTTCAACACAAGCAGGTAGAACTAATCGACTCAAAGCAAACTACTAATTATCGGAAATGTTATGCTACTACTCTTCCGGATCAGGCAAAGATGGGGGTACTCCTTCCCCATGAGGGAAGGAATCACCGGAATGGGGAAGAAGGAAGTAACGGTTGCTAGGAATGCCATTTTCCTCGGCAGGGAAATGGATTTTGGATGAGAATGTAGGTGAGGGTGGGAGGGGAGATCCTAAGGATGGGTTTGGGAAGGACTTGAAAATGTGTCTAGAATTTGTTTGGGGAAAGTGAGGTGGAATGGGTTTGAGAAAATGAAATTTGAGACGAGCTAGAGTGAAGAGGATTAATGTTGGGTTTCGAGAGTAAATGGGTGAATGAAGTGGGATTGAGGAAGGTTGGAATGTGTATTTGAGATGAATAATTGGTGGGAGTAGAGGAGGGATTGGATGATTTTGTGTTGGGTTTTAGAAGTGGTTGTGTAAGTGGGGTTTGATGGAAGGGGTTGAGATGGGTTATGGAAACGAAGTTTGGAGATGAGAAAAGTGTTGAGAATGGGTTTGAAGTATGGAGAGTTGGGAATGGAGTTTGAAGTGAATGAGCGAATAAGCTTTGTATGAATATTTTGTGGGTTTTGGGATTGAAGAAGGGTTTAGGGAAAGTATGTGGGAAATGAGGTTGGGTTAAGCATGAGAAGAGGAAATAAGGGTTTGGAGTGAAGGAGTAAAGGGGATGTGGCTCAAGTGAATGGGTTTTGAGGATTGGAAGATGGAATGTTGAGAGGGTTGTGGAAGATGTGGTTTGGGTATGAAGAGAAGAGGTGGGTTTGAGTATGGAGTGTGTGAAGATGATGGAGTGGGGAGAGTAGAGGAAATGAGCTCTATTTCTTGTAAGGTTTTTTTTTTTTTTATGCTTTTGGTAACTAAATTATTTTTAAAATTTTTATAATATTTTATTATTAAGTTTAAAGACATCTCACAAAATTTCATCTCATTTTGAGTTGTAAATAAATTATTAAAATTTTAGGAGCAACAGCTGTCCGAAATTAAAAAAAAAAATTTGGATAGTTGACAGAACAGCTTAGTTTTAGCTATATTAAAATTTTTATTTTATTTCTTTCTTTTTTTATATATAAAACTAGACTCATTAAGCTTCAATCTGGCTTTTGAATCACCTAAATCGGAGTTGTAACGAAGGAGATATGATTTTTTGAAGTTGACCGAAATTTGCAGAAAATTCCAGCGCTACGGCGCCAGGGCTGGGCGCTGGAAGCGCCGGGGATGGGCGCTGCAACGCCGGGACTCTGGACAGCGGGCGTCGGCAGCGCCGGGGATGGGCGCTGCAGCGCCGGGGCTCTGGACAGTGGGCGCCGGCAGCGCCGGGGATGGGCGCTGGAAGCGCCGGGGCTCTGGACAGCGGGCGCCGGCAGAAACCATCTGTAACGCCCCGAAAAATTGGGGGTCGTGCATAGACTCGACTCCCGAGTTCCCGAGTGTCACTTATCATGCATTTATGGTTTTTTTATGATTATTCAAATTTAACTGCGCAATTTGGAATTACTTGAGGCACGAAGCACAATCACACCAGTCTACTGAAATGAAGGATAACTCACATATACACAGGTCCAAAAATAATAAAGGGTCGCCCAAGGCGTTGCCCAACAGAACTACAAAAGAAGGCTATGTACAAAAAGAATAAAGAGGGCTCAGCAAATCCAAATCCAGCCCGATCAAAGCCGATGAAGAGACGCCCATCAGCTGCAAGTAGGGGAGCCCGTCCTCCTCGTCCAAGCTCGCATCGCCAGGCTCCTCATGCCCTGAGTCACCTGCATCTATGAATGGGTCTGGTTGGTGTTTTAAAACACCGTCCCAGAGTGGGAGTGAGTGATCAACTCAGTGTGAACTATTGGTCTCAAGTTACAACAGGCATCAATGGTAATATGAACTTAATGAAAAACAGACAATCATCAATACCTAATAACTCTTATTTAAAATGCATGCATGCGGGATGATATGATGCATGCCCTCGCCACAACACTCCCTCAAGCGACTCCATCTAACGATCGCATATGACAGCACTCCCTCAGAGCGACCTCGACTTCCGAGTCGCCACCCTAACTAATGCGTGCAATGCGATCGTGTTAGCCGAGTTATTAGTTAAGTCCATTCATCCAGCAGGTTGAAGATTCTGATTCACCCTACGTATCAATGCCCTAAGCTGGTTGCGAGGACAAGACCCCATCAACGCGTGAGGCCGAGACCTCGCGGTCCGTGATCCCGTCGGGTTCCTCATCCCCGACACCAAGCACATGAGGAGTGCCGAAAGGAAGGGATCGCTCGCGGTCACTACGGGGAGGCGCGGTACCCCAGCGTAGGCCGACAGCCCGGACATAGTGTCCCATTCCACCGTGCCCGGCTCACGAGACTGTGGACCAATTACAATCTAGTTATCAATGGGCCACAATGGTTATAAGGTGATTCAGGTTCCATACATATGTGAGTGAACAGGGTTAACAAACAGGGTTGATCAGGTAGTAGGCTAGACCGCATGAGTCAGGCGAGCGTGAGACGAGTGACATCGGGCACAAGAGACCCATGTAGTCAAACCACAGCCACCCGAACACACCCGCCCAAACCCACTGGTCTAGCCCTAGCATAGTCCAACCGATGGGACTACCATCTCTCCTCGTGTTCCTGACCAACCCAAAGGCGTGGGGGGTGATCCATAACAAGCCAACTATACTAGCTATCAACCAACATATCAACATCATATTTCATACATCTCAGTCATATGAATCAAATATTCCTAGCAAGAGGTCATGAAGTAAAGTGCGTGTGAGTCGTGTGGGTTTGTGAGGAAGTTAGCACTTCCTCCATCTTGAGAAATCCCATGCATAAGAGTGATGAAATCATACATACTATGAAGCAATAATATATGGAGAAATCAACAAGGCTTGAGCATACAAACATCCATACACCAATCATGTAAGGAACAAGACAACATCATGCAAGCCAAACATACAATTTTAACATACATACAAATCCTAAGGTTCCTCTAGATACTCCTAACCTAGCATCCAAGCAACCAAAATCATTAAATATATATTAAAATTGGTGCTAGGCCACCTAAGAGCAATAGTCCGCACCTATGGATCGTTGGCGACACGGAAAACGTCCTAGGAAAGGGGCTTTTGGGACGATCGGCCGGAATCCCTAAACCAACCCTTGCATGTTAGTTTCTCCAAGACAATCCCACCACAATACATGGATTTCAAGAAGAAAAAGGGAGAGGAAATTACCTAGATGGCCCACGAACGAATTTGGGGTTGCGGCGGAGGGTTTTCTCCTTTGGAAAGGGAGACGGTGTTGAAGAATCGATTCTCTTGGGCCCCAACTCGATTTAGGGTCCAACACACTTCCTTGCCTACCCTTTTTCTTACTTCACTCTCCTTGGTTGTTGGAGGATAGTGGAAGTTGCTAGGGAGAGAGATGGGAGGTTGGAGTTTTGGAGGGGATCAAAGAGAGTGGTTGTTGGAGATTTGGAAGGAGATTAAGGAGAAGGGGAATGGGTTGTTGGGAGGTGAAGGGAGAGATAGGAGGGAGAGAGGGTTTGGTTGAGAGAGTGAATGAAATTGTGAAAGGGGGTTAGGGCTTATTTCCTAGAGTTGAGTCTCTTAGCCCCAGTTTCCTAATCTTCCCAAATTAGACCTATGGGACCCCTATTAAGTGTTGAGGTGGCCCTAGTGCCTCATTGGCCACCAAATTCGGCGTGTAGTTGTCTCCTAACCCTACTAGGGTCCATGCAAAAATTGAGGACGAACGGATGAACGGTCATATGATCTGGAAGGGCGCCACCGACCTTTAAGTGGCCTTGTGGGACCCATTTCGGTGATTGGAATAGTTCTGGGGGTCTTCTGGCCATCAAACTTATAGGTTAAGTGATCCATGGCCCGATGAAGGGCCGTGCAAAATTTGGGAGCGATCGGATATAGGGTTTGATCGCACGGGTCCGATTTGCGATCGACGGTCATCGTGCCACGATCGGGCCCCAGATTTGGTGAACGGGCGTTGAAAAATATATCAAACCATTACCGTAAATTTGAAAGAAATCCGATGGTTGGAAAGTCTCACATTTCAATTTCCTCGATCAGTGCCAGATTTCAATTCTGGCACTGGTGGGGTGCATGGGGCCCCTGCCAGATCCCACTTCTGGGCGTCTGCCGGAGTTGCGGTCCGCGATGGCATTCAAGCCCATTGAGACCAACGGCCACACTAAGTTTTAGAATTTTCCGACCATCCTCGGTCGATGTGCGTCCAACACAAGCGGTCTATGATGTGTAAATAGCCATCTGGCTTGGTGGCCCACACGGGCTGTTGTTAAGTGTAAACGGGCCATCTGGCTGGCGGCCTGCACCAGGCCTTATCACGGCCTGTCTGGTCTATTAAATGGGCTAATCTTGGATTAATTAACTCGTGTATAAGCTAACATTGAGTGCTAATGGTCAGTACGTGATAGTATAAGTTAATTAAAAAAAATCAAGAATTTTGGAAATCCGAAACAGTGAAAATCCGAGATGTTACATGAACATCATCGCACCGCATGTGCTTTGTAGATGTGGCGCACTGAGGGAGTTAAGCATTCGCGAACGTAAGATGATGTCGCTTGAGGGTGGTTTGGCAAGGGCATACAGCATCATGTCATATCATTTTTGCATTTAACAAGAGTAGTTAGAAATGCTTGATTTGTACTGCTTTATCATTACTGCTTGGTTGATTTGATAACATGTTAACTTATGCATTATTGTTCCACTGAGTAGCTACTCACTCCCACGTTACGGGACGGTGTTGTACACACCAACCAGACTCTGTTGCAGGATTAGAGGGCGCCTTGGTTCAGGAGCCAGAGCCCGACGTTGATGAGGACCAGGAGGAGTTCTCTTTCATGCAGTATTCTGACGGCTACGCCTAGGCCGGCTGCATCGCGGGACTTTCGGGGCCTCTTTTGAGGATGTATTTTGGGTTTTTAATTTACAAACTTTACATGTATATTGGTGCTCAGCTAGTACTCATACTCTGAAGTTCAGAAAATTTTGTTACTTTACATACTTGTATATAAAATTCAGTCTTCCGCTGTTTTTAAATGCAATTGAACTGGAGTATGAATTACTGTTTTTGGTTTAATCTCATTCATGTTTATTGCGCTAACTCAGACAACATTTAACCGACATTGTGTATGTTGCATAAGTGATGCGTTGGAACTCGGGAGTTGAGTTCATACTCGACCCCCGAATTTCAGGGCGTTACAACTTCCTCACACGCGATTCTGATCACCTATTTTGCAAATGACAACACTTCCTCATCACGCGACAACCACGCCTGTTCGGCACATTCTAAGCTAATGCAATGCGGTGAATGATCATGTTAACCGAGTAATTATTAAGTTCAATTCATCCAGTATATTGGTGAAGCTAGGATACCGACGTTATATCACGAGTCCTTATCCGGATCACATAGCTCGTTACTGCATGTAGTGGCTCCTTATCAGTGTCCCTTGATCCAAATTTAGGTATCACTCGTTTATATCATAAATCAATAATTTTAAAGATACGGTATGATACCTAAATGTATGAGGATCAACCCGGTATGAATCGTCACCCAATACCGAGTATGATCACTCAGTTTTGATGTGCGAGTTTGTCACATGAAACCAAAACACATAAAGGAAAAGGGCTCATCACCCAATTCCATTCAAGCCCAGGTCGTTCGAACGGTACTTTAGCATGCAACCATCGACTGGGTAATTTGGTGAAGGCTGTTTGAACAATGATATATTACCTCTATCAACGCTCACTGGTCACTATGGGGAGGCTCATCACCCCAGCATAGGCCGACGACTCGGACACGGTGTCCCATACCACCATGCCCGACTCATGATTCTTAGTTGCTCACTGGTCACTACGGGGAGGCTCATCACCCCAGCATAGGCCGATAGCTCGGACATGGTGTCCCATACCACCATGCTCGGCTCATGGGTCTTAGTAGGATCGTATCGCACTAACGGTTATGAATAAACACATCCATTGGGAATGTGGTATCCTAGATTCCATTTAGTCGTGTCATACATGATCAGTCAGCTAGTGGACTAATTTGATTGACCTGGGAGAACTACGAAATAACCGGTATTGGGTACAAGCAGCCCATGTAGTCCATCTACTATTAGTCATCTGTGTTCAACCCGGGTTGATCGAACAAGCCTTGGGTGGCCGCCCTAACTCAGGCCACTCGTTGATTTGGGCGATTTACCGACTGACCCAATATCGTAGAAGTCCTAAGCATTGTTATGAACTAAACAGTACATCATGCAATTACAGCATACATACTATTACGCAACGACCTAGGCATTTCATCAGCATGTAAGCATCAATAAGGCAATACATTCATTTAGGCATTTCATCAAACATGTGAGCAACAATAGAGTAACACATTCATTGGAGCATATTATCAAACACGTGAGCATCAACCAATCAACGCATTCAATCTAGAGTTCAATCAATCATGTGAGTATCATTAGAATAACATGTTTAATCATCTAAGCATTTTATCGAACATATGAGCATGCATAGACAATCAATAACACATATTACAATAAAACACAAAATATGAACATACTAGTTATTTATAAATCATTCACCACAACCAATCATTAACTGAGACCCTCAAGGGTCGATAAATGGAAACCTAGAAATAATGGTCCACACCTTAAGAAGGAATATCTGATCTTTGAGCTCCTATGGTTAGGGATTTGGGAAAAAATCACAAATTCCTATATAAACACCAAGAACTATATGAGATTCATGCAATTCATTTTAGAAAGAACCTAGGTTAGGAAGTAGGTTTGTTTCTTACCTCCAAATTGCAAATGGAGTGGATTCGGCGGAGGAAAATGATCGATACTAGGGCTTTGATTGGAGAAAACCGATGAAGAGAAGCACTAAAGCTTACCCACTCCTACTCTCACTCTTCTTCTCTTCTTCTTTCTCCTTTTCTTTCTCTCTTTCTCTCCCTTGGTGGATGTAAATTCGTATGGAGAGATGGGGTGCCCAAATGAGGTCCTTATATAGTGTCAGATTTGGTGTAAATGGCCCCAATGGTTGGGTTTTTACTATACTAGCCCTATGGAAGGGTTTTTCTAACCTCTAGGGCTTATTATGGGGTGTACATGTCGATATACACCTATTATAGTTAGCCCTAATGATGATCTACATATGGATAAGATCGTCCTACCCTTTGGATGTGTCAATTAATGGATATGATTAGAAGTTTGTATAACGGTCACCAATAGTTGATCGGGGCCGCGGCTATATGGATATGAGCAAGGAAATATCATTAATCGATACTCCAATTTTGGTTGTGGATTGACGGTCCGAAGGCCATAATTTTACGAAAGAGCGGAATGTCTATTTCACTTAAGTTTCAGATTTCAGCCTAGGGCATTCGCGTGTTGCAAGTACTTAGCTTTTGGCCCAAGTTGAGCCATTCTAGGTACTTTCTTGGTTCGTCACCCTCAATGGACGTCAAGCCCAGTAAGACGGACATTATTTTATAATTTCGGAACTAGTGACTCACTAACGAGCGGTCTAGAGCTTGTTCGGAAAATCGGGGCATTTCTGAAATGAATTAGGTATCAAGATTTCTTGTGCGCAATTATTAGGGTTTGGATTAGCTAAGTTCATAGTGTGACCTATTCGCAACCAGTGGAAATGAAGATTCGATTATAATTACTCTAAACCGTTGGTTCTTAGGCTAAAAGGATATTGACTCAGTTTGGTTTGGTAATTAAGATTCGACCCTTAGTTGTCACAAATTATGGCATGTCTTTATTTAGTTACGGTCATCTCAATTAGTTAGTGATATGTCGGCTAAAATTGGACCCTACGTGAACAAATCCCGAGGCTAAGCTCGATGTTTAAGTGATCAGGCGGATTCGTTGGTCTTCTATGATCGATCAATCCTATTTGTATGGTTCTTTATTGGTACCAGCCGCGTATAAGCCCATCTCGAGAGTCAAGGGTCAGTACGTGATGACGTGGCTAGTTATATAAAAAAAATTAAGGATTTTTTAGAATTTTAAAATAGGAAAATTCGGGTTGTTTACAATCTACCCCCCTTAAAAACAATTTCGTCCCCAAAATTGCCTAAGGGTAATAAGTAAAGATTTTATTATTCATTTGCCTAAGTTTTATTGATTT
>JAJHSJ010000008.1:55042614-55126458 GCA_021015155.1 Magnolia officinalis
CCCACCCCTCTCTCTCTTACAACCACTCTCTCTCATCTCTCTCTCCCTCATTCTCCAAGCAACCCGTGTCCAAGCTTCAATGAGAGAGAGCTTGTGTGGCCCACTTCCTACCTCTCATCTCCACCATCCAAAGAACATCTCGACCATTGAAATCGCCCCCTTGGAGTTCTAGATCGTGTTGGCGGAAGAATGAAGAAGAGATCAAAGGTGGGTGCTTCTCTTTCTCTCTCTTTTCCCTGATTTATGGCCCACCTTGTGATATGTTTCACACCTACACTGTTCACTTAGTAGGCCCACCCAACGGTCCATTTAGGCGGGCCCAATTAGAGGAAGTACACAAATATCCGCATTATCCAAGGCTGGTGGGTCCTACACGTATGGACCCACCCTAATGTACCTAATGTAATGAACACAAGGCCATGTGGGGCCCTACCTCACTGGAGGTATTCCAGGCCGTTTAACGCCCAACCTCCCTGGACGCTGGGAAGGAAAACAGAAATGTCAGTTTGATTCAAAAATTTTAGTCTGCTTATGTAGGCTCCACCTTGATGTATGGATTTAATCCAATCTGTCCATTCTTTTCCCCAGATCATTTTAGGCGTTAGGCCGAAATTTGAGATCAATCCGATTCTCAGACGAGCCATACCATAGGAAATAGTGGTGTTACCGTTAAAACCCACCTTGATTCTTCTATTTGCCAAAAGCACGTTACATATTGGTCTCATTTGGTCGATCAGGGGCCGTAGAATCCAATGGCCGGGTTAGATTTTTCAAATGTGGACCTATATATGAAAAACTATGGAATTTCATAAAAAACAAAAATAATAAAAATAATAACCCAATACGCAACAGCGCCTGCTGCTGACGCTGCTGCTGGCGTCACCGTGGACGGGCAGGCAGTACAGGGTCCCATACGTGGGCTCCACCGTGATGTGTGTCTAGCATCCACGTCGTGCATTGGTGGGCCCCTTAGGGCAGTGGGCCCCCCTCCCAAAATTAGCCTTTGGAGGAACTCAGGTGGGCCACGTCATGGCAAACAGTTGGATTGAACGGCTGCCATCGAACCCTTTGGCATTACAGAAGTTTTGGGTCAATATGAAATTTGTTTTTCCTCAGTATCCACGTCTACGTGACCTTATTAACAGATTAAATGGAAATTAGACGCTATGGTGGGCCCATGTGGGACCCACTGGTGTATATGTTGTATCCAACCGTCCATGCATCTGGACGAGGTTGGCTGGTGTGAACTAGCTAGTGAGCTGTTGTAGTTGTATGTGGGGTCCACCTTGATTTACTATAGCCACCATCCATCTGCCAAGGACGGTGGGCCCTGATACAGTGGCTCTAATCGAGACCGTCTGTCCATCTCTTGGACGTTAGACGCTGGAGGGTCTCATGATATATATATGTAATATATATATTATATATTACCTTGAATATATGTATGTGGTGGGCCCCATGTGGGACCCACCTGCTGAATGCATTGGCTGGGTACTTTAAATGCTATGATACCATATTTTATAATATAATATATTATATTAAGTATATAATATACAATATTATATGATATTATAATAACTAACACTTTGGTGGGCCACTCCCACGTGGGAACCACCCTCCTTATTAGTGGCATTGTATTCTAGCTGTCTATCCATTTGACGAGCTCTGGTGGGCCATGTATGTGGATTCCCACCCTAATGTATGAGTTGTATCCCAACTGTCCATCCAGTTGGCAACAATCTGATTGTCCATCTGTTGGACGGTCAGCGCCCCACTTTGATAGTTGTTCTCATCTAAACCGTCCATCCATTTGGCGAGCTCGTCCTCGGGCTTAGAAAAATAAATAAATAAAATAAGATAGATCTAATATCGAGTGGACCACACTGTCATACAGTGAAATTGAATGCCTACCATTGAAACCTCTTTTGGGTTACAGAAGTTTTGAACCATCATGATATTTGCTTTCCTCACTGTTCAGGTCTTTATGACCTTATGAATAGTCTGGATGGAAATAGATGCTATGGTGGGCCCTCTAAATTTCAACAGCGGAAATCATTATCAGCACTATTATTTATGGTATGGTCCAGATGATCTTTTGATCTGGTTCATTGTTTGGATAATGCTCCAAAATGATCTCTATAGATGGATGAATGGTGCAGCCCAAGTAGTGCGGCCCACTTGTTATGTATTCGAGGTCCATGTGATGCAGCCCATAGTGATGTGTATATAGCCCTTGTATGTGGCCCATTGCGATGTGTATTAAGCCTTCGTGTGAAGCCATGGTCCCACTATATGTTTAACCCTATGTGAGTCACTCCTTGGGAGCAATGTTGGTTGAATGTCCACATTGATCGACAATAATGGTTGGATGTCCACATTGTGACCTTCCCTTAGGCCGATTGTCGATCCCAATTGTCGTAGACTGATTGCCGATTCCGATTGACGTAACCGATTTGCTGACTCTGATTAACGATCAATCCCGATTGTTGTGACCGATTTGACGATTCTGATTATCGATCGATCCGATTGTCGTGACCGATTGCCGATTTTGATTATCGATCGATCTCGATTGTCGTGGCCGACTGCCGATTTTGATTATCGATCGATCTCGATTGTCGTGGCCGACTGCCAATTCTGATTGACGTGACCGATTTGTCGATTTTGATTATCGATCGATTCTGATTGTCGTGACCGATTGCCGATTCTAATTGACGTGACCGATTTGCCAATTCTGATTATTGATCGACTCCAATTGTTGTGACCGATTATCGACTCTGATTGACGTGACCGATTTACTGATTCTGATTATCGATCAACTCCGATTGTCGTGACCGATTGCCGATTCCGATTGACGTGACCGATTTGTTGATTCTGATTATCGATTGACTCCGATTGTCGTGACCGATTGCTGATTTCGATTGACTTAGCCGATTTGCCGATTTTGATTGTCGAGGCTGATTATCGATGTCGATGCTGATTGTTGATTCCGACTCCGATTGTCGAGGCCGATTCCGATTCTGACTACCGAGGTCGATTCTGATTTGTCGAGGTCGATTCTGATTTGTCAAGGCCGATCGTATAGGTCGATTCTGATTGTCAAGGCTGAGTATCGAGACCGATTCCGAATGTCGATTCCGATTTTTAAGGCCGACCTCGATCGTCGAGGTCGATTTCGATTGCCATGGCTGATTGTCGTGACCTATATGATGTACATGCGACCTGTAGTTGAGGCCCATTGTGACACGTATTAGGCCCATGATGTAAGGCACATTATGATGTATTCATGGCCCATGGGCAAGGCCCATTGTGATGTATTCATGGCCTAGGGGCAAGGCCCATTGTGATATGTATTAGGCCCATGAGCAGGGTCCACCTGTTGTATATATGTGGCCATTGAGTAAGGCCCATCGTGTTGTATATTAAGCTCTTGTGTGAGGTCAGGGATCCACTATATGTTAGGATCTATGAGGGCCATTCCTCGGGGGTAATGTTGGTTAAATGTCCACATTATCGAGGTCGATTGTCGATGCCGGTTATATACCGATTATGAGTATGTGACAGCATAGCATCACGATACATGCTCATACGCATCATCTGCATGTTTGTTATGAGATGCGGTTGATCATTGCATATGTCATTGAGCATGTTGTTATTAGACTCCCTGATAGGTGGAGGTTATCTCACATGAGCGCACGGTATGCGTAGGATTAATGCATGACTGGATTGTATGACTCATGCATCTTGCATTATGATTCCTGTACGCCCTATCGACATCAGGGCTGTATCCTCCACAGGCACATCGTGGATGGCGAGATGGGGCACCGAAAATTTGTTCTAGCATTGGGCTGCCATAGATGGCCCTGGGTGAAAATCCCTAAAACCCTCTTGGTACCAGAGGATGCCCCAACGTTGAGACCGAGTGGATACATGAGCACCATAGTGTCGAATACTAGGAGGCCACGTCTCTCACTGTGTCGTGGTCGGTTGGGAGGGGGTGTGGCCTTACCCACCCCAGCGTAGGGGGCATTGCTAGGCTGAGTCTGACCAGTTCGAGGAATGGGTCCGCTATCGACGTGTCAAATATGTATTGGCAGACTATTGGCCAGGTGGATAGTGAGGTTTCTTACGCTCAATTGGACTGTGCGGCTGGGAGAGCGGCAGTGCCATTTAGAGTATACTAAACCCCGGTGATGATCCCATAGATGAACCGTACTGATATGTGGACCTATTGAGCAGGATTTGCATACTCATTCATTCATTCATTCACTATCCACTCGAGCAGGATTTGCATACTCATTCATTCATTCATTCACTATCCACTCGAGCTAGTGGTGCGCAACTATTTGTTATGTGAACTTTTGCAATGGTCAGGATTTTGGTTGGGGCGCGCGACTAACCTGAGATCAGGAGTTTACCACATTGAGTCTAACTATCCAAATTTAAGTATGAGACTAGTTTGGATAGAAGTCCCTTGTGATGGACCCCATAGCCTGCGATACTACGTACTATCATCCCGACTTCACACTCCAGCATGGTCATTCCATTCGCACCTCATATTGCATTACATTCGCGGCATACGGCATTTTGGGTTACCTGTGTTTTCGCATTTATATAGTTTAGATACGACATCTGATATCTGACTCTTTATGACTCCTCATTTGTATAGTTGATCTGTATCGCGTATTCTGATATTGCTCCTCATTTGTATAGTTGATCTGTATCACGTATTCTGATATTGTTCCTCATTTGTATAGTTGATTTTTATCGCGTATTCTGATATTGTTCCTCGTTTGTATAGTTGATCTGTATTGCGTATTTTGATGTTGCTTGACTTATGGACTAGTCAGTATTTTCACTTACTTGATAACATATGATTCATGACCTTGCTCCTATTTCGACATTGTATGATTATGACATTGCGTTGAATACTTGGCACTTACCTTGTGCACACACTTACACCACTCTCTAAGCTTTCTATAAGCTTATGCACGATAGATGCGTGCAGGTGATGTTAGGTTGCAGCAGTGTTGAGCTTGGCGCATGCAACGGTCTTCTGGAGCTTGATTTTTTATTTATGTATTTCCCCTTCACCATTGTACTCAATGATTATATTAGTGGATATGTGATGATGATGTTGCCTTTGTGAATTGGGTAATCTTGTGGTTATGCTTATTACGAGTTAAATGTATATAAAAAAATAATCCTCCTTGTAGGATCCCAGGATCCGAATCTGGCGTATGGACGCTAGGAGCCGAGAATGGGGTATTACGGAAGCTGTCGGCACCGGGTTCGGTGATCGGGATTCCTGTGAATCTGATTTTCAGATTTGGGGCGTGACATTTCTCAGGTTCGATGATTGCATGGGTGACGAGCCCACTGTCCGCACGGATGAGCATCCCCGAGGTGATGATTACATTCCACGCATCCATGCATCTAATAAGACCTGCATCATGTATGTTTTGTATGCTTTGCTTTATAACTTTGCTTACCTAATGCGGCGATGTGTAATCTTAAGGGAAATTCACACTGAGTTGGCCACTCATCCATCAAATATACAACCGTACAGGTAGTACAGGTGGCTTAAGTGATATGCATGTTTAGACTTGATGACGAGCAGAGTACGATTACCAGGGATGCATGACTGTATTTGCCTGGAGGAGCTGTGTGATCTTGCGGCTTATATTCATACGCTTTCTGTTATTCTTCATGTATTGAATAATGCAAATCTTGTGCTTGTTTAAATTCTGAGACATTGGTTTGTATAAGTCATTATGGGCAACCTCTTGTATATTCTAAATGAAAATTGAAATTTCCCTTTATGCTTACTTGTCCATTCTACGCTCATCTTCTTACTCTGATGAAAGAAAAAAATATATATATACTCGAATTTGACCATCCTTTAAGGTTAACAGTCAGGTTTTCGGGAAACGAGTCGTATACTCGGGTCCTAAAAAGTCGGGGCATTACAATCACAATCAAACCCATCGCTGAGATTATCACGTTATTTCAGACAAAACCTATACTGAGATTTTCTGGCTATCTTAAAAAATTAAATAAAGTTTAGAATATATATTTATCTTCACCGTAAAAGACGTATTAGAAATTTGTAACCGAAGAACCGCTCTCTTGAATGTAAATTATTCTTTGTTCAATCAGATAGAAAGGGTCTAGGGTTCTATTGATTTTAAATTAAGTTCAAACAAATGGCTACTTGAATTAATTCTCTTAAATCTCAAAAGAAGAGTATAGTTTACTCTCTTTAAAATTAAACTAGAAAGATCTTGATATTAAGAGAATTAAACAAAAAACTATAAATTAAATTTATAAATACCATTCAAATAGCTTGTTAATAACTTGAGCTTCTCTCTCTCTCTCTCTCTCTCTCTCTCTCTCTCTCTCTCTTGCAGAAGGATTTTAATAATTAACTTAGATATTTCAGATTGAGAGAGGAACTCAATTTATAGGCAAAGAAGTTGAATCTTCAGCTAGCCCGAGGCAGTCTTCGACTAGCCTGAGCAGACTGGATTTAATTCAACGGACTTCAGATCATACGGGATAAGATTTATCTAAAATTTAGCTAGCTCGAGGTCATCTTCGACTAGCCGGACAGCCTAGTTTAGCTAGCCGAATTTGACCTTCGGCTGGCCGAATTTCCGCGAATTCAAAATGTTGAAGTTGCTAAAATTTGACGCAAAGATTCTTAAGCTAGCTGAATTTCAAGCTTAGGCTAACTGAATTTGACCAAAATTAGTTGTTGCTTCAGGCTTGAACTTGGGCCGGCCAAGAGAGCTTAGGCTAGCCAAACTAAAAATTAGGCTGGCCAAATTCCAAGAAAAATAAACATAAAAACTCAATTTGAGATAAATTTTTAAAGCACCTAGTCCTAAGGTCTTTCCAAAGTTTTATACTACCTGAGATATATCAAATATAATGCGTAAATCCGAACCGATCTGCGTTAGGTTAACTTCAGTGTCGATGAAGAAAGCCTCGAACGGATAAAATCCAAACTGAGGAAAACATTCGACTCGGAGGGATGTGGTAGAGTTAAACGCTGACCCGACCATCTCGTCGTCTCGTGAGTACGACTTCGGAGCAATATGTCCGAGCCGATCCGTCGTTCACATCCGAGCCACATCGTACTCCACACTTGGCCGACCTGACCCTCGAACGCGTTGCCTCACCCCTAAGCTCGGCTCGGGTCACTAGGTAAGAGCCGAGTCTAAAGGTCGGTTCAGATGGGAGCTTGATCAGCGACATCATTTAACAAGTGACTCAAGTAACGCACGATTATAATTATGCCCATTGCACGATCTTTGGGTAACTGTCGACCACTACGTGCGCGCAGCCCTCGCGTAGTGGCAATGACTGTGCCGAGATTATCGAAACACATTCAGTGCGGTCCCCAAGTATAAATACAGGTCATTTCTACAGTAGAAGGTATGCAACTTCTAGCACCCTCACTCTATCTTACACTACTTAGACCCAGTTTCCTTAGCTTGACTGTGGCATCGAAGGATCCCCTGCTTGAGCCAGGGTCACCTTTGGTTACCGTCTTGTGCAAGTCCAGGGTTTGCTCCGAGCATGTAGAGTTTGGCGGAGGGTGGTCTAGATTCTAGCATCAACATCAAATATCTGAACTTCTTTGACTTGAAATCGGTCACAGACTTTATCTTGACTTTTGAACTTGATCTATTCCTAAACATTAGTTGATCTTTAGCTTGATATTCTTTTGATCTTGAGCTTGATCTTCTCTTGATTATGGACCGGTCTTGATCTATTGTCAAGTTGTTTTCGCTTTATGAAATTTGACAACTAAAGTGTGCTCAACCATTTTAGCACTTACAGAGTGTCATGTGACTAGTCACCCACGGAGGACATTGGTCCTTATAACACGAGGTTACTGTAAGACTTAATGTGGAATAGCAGATCATATATACATCAATTAGGGAGATCATTAACTAAATAACTGAATCTTAAATGTGTACTTGAAAGGTGTTAGATTTGCTAGATGTGGATCGATGAACTTGACCTTATGTATATGGCCTTTGGCGCCTCACACCGTTTTTGAAAATCTTTTCAATAGGACTTAAGTTTTTGCTTGTGTAAGCTTGGAGACCAAGACAAATGTATATAAAAGAGCCTTAATGTAAATCAATCCATCACAACTACTCCTCCTGGTCTTCGCATTAAATAGAGTCTACGACCAACTGAGGTATTGTGGATACGGAACATAGTCCAAGCATACCATCTTATAACCGACTTAAATTAATTACAATTACAGTGGAGCCCACTGTATTCTCAATTTAAATATCCAACGGTCAGATCATGCAAACTGTTGATCACATAGATCCCACCTAATAAAAGTTTTACTGTTAGTGTCGGCCATGGATGGAGGTAAAGGCCCAATGATACGTGAGAACTTGTTGTCTTTATCAGCGAGATAAAGTATAGCTAACTCAACCGACAGGCTGGGCCCCTTGGATAAATTCAAGCATTTTCTTGCTTGGGACTGAGTTGATAAGCACGTAGACTTTCTAAATCTAAAACGCGTCATATCTTGTAGAGAATTGGATTATGCGAGTATGTTGGATTAGAAATAACCTACTTCCTTAAAAGGCCGAGTCCTATAACATCTAATAAAACAAACCGATCACCCTACTTTCAACAACAACAATGAAATATATATATATATATATATATTTTATCCTCCTGATTTTCCGTGGCTGAAAACACATCGTACCACTGTTCCGGTGCAGTGCATTATCAATCTCAAACATTCTGAAGATATTCTGTTTTATATATTGGTTTGGAATATATATCATAGATGCTTTTTTCCTATCCAAGCGTTCAAAATCACGTGTATCACAGAGATTCTCTCTCTCTCTATATGGCTTGTCAATGGTCGATTCCCTTGGCTGGTGTGCCACACACCAACTATATAGCTGGTGTAGATACGGGTCGTGCGAAGACGAGCGCCAACGCTCCTAGAGCTCCGAATTGTACTGACGGTTCAAAGGAGATCAAAGTTACATGCCCCCACAATGATGTATTTATTATATCCACACCGTTTATAATTTTTTGGAGATCATTTTAGAGTGTTAGAAAATAAATGAGTCATATCCACATACCAAATGGACCACATCAAAAATAGCAGCAGGATCATAATTTTCACCGTTTAAAAATTCACAGGGCTCACCGTAACGTTTACTTTCCAGATGTTCATAACATCACAAATACCTAGATTAAGAGGAAAAACAAATTTTATATTGATCCGTAACTCCTGTGAACCCAAAACAGTTTCAATGGTATATGTTCAATCCCCTACCGCTTTTTGCAGTGTGGTCCACTTTATCTTTAGATCTATCTTATTTTTCGGCTTAAGCCTTATGACAATCTCATCAAACGAATGGATGTTTTGGATACACATACCTAATGATGAGACTCACAGAACTTGCTGATGTCAATACACCAGCTATATAGCTGGTATGCGGTACACCCGCCAATCCGCCTCCGGACGGAATTTGGCTAGGGACACTGCCAGGTCGGTTCTCTGTGAGACCCGCCGTGATGTATATGTTTCATCCGAGGCTTGTTTTAAAAAATGAGTCAAATATAAAACTTAGGTGGGCCATTACACAGGAAACAGTAGTGATTGAATGTCCACCATTAAAAACCTCCCAATGTAATGTTTATTTGACATCCAACCTGTTGATTAGATCTCAGAGACCTGGATTAAGGGAAAAAAGAAACATCAGCTTGATTCAAAACTTTTGTGGCCTGTAGAAAGTTTTTAGTGGTTGGCGTTCAATCAATACTGTGTGGTCCAAAACCCAGATCCATAGCTCAAGTGGTAGACTGAGTGAAAGATACCTCGTTTCAACACTGAGGTCCCGGTGTCGATTTCCTAGAGGGGGTGGCTTAAAGTGAAGTGTCTGACAGTGAGTGTACTAAAAAAAACTGTGTGGTCCACTCACTTTTGGTCTCATATATATCATAAAACGATTTGAAAAAATGGACTGATGGCGTGGATGAAACACATACATCATAGTGGGGCCCACATGGCACTGACCACTAGCTACTGGCTGGTAGCATGGTCACCAGCCAATCCGTTTCCATTCCCGAGCCTTACAGCCCTTTTATTTTACATGCAAGTCCTTGTTTTTAAACTTAAGAAGAAATCAATTGAGTTTTAATATTGGCATTTTTTAACCGTTAGATGATCACTAAATATTGAAATCTGGACCATCCACTCAATAAGGTGGGCCACTCTAGTATGCTTTCATATCAGGTGATCATCATGTGTGGCCCCATCTTTTCTCCCAATTGAATATTCTACGTATCTGATATGTTAGTAGAAAAATGAGTAATATTGGAATTGAGAGGGTGGATTACACGTTTGTTACAAACAGGAACTGGAGTGCATGTTGGTTTTTTCTAATCTCTTGGTTTGATTGTGCAAGGTTTATCTAATCTATTGAAATGGTGGGCCCAACATAGATGAATCAAGCTTTTAAAAAAATTTCTTCCCTTATCTAATTTGACTTTTTCATTCGTTGGTAAGAAGAAATGTACCAACAGTCCACATCCAAGGGAGAAAAGAAGAAAGATTTGATGGTTAGGATTGTCTAATTTCGGACGATTTTTTTTTTTATTTTTTTTTTCAGGGTTCATTTATGATGGGGAAATGAGATCAATGGTTTCGATTACCAGTTATGGGATCCAAACGTACAGATTAGGTCCAAAACAGGGAAGTGCCCCGTCCATTACCTCTTGCTCTCGAATGTTAGTCTAGGGCGTGGATTATGCGAGGCAGGAATTACAACCTAGTGGGCGAGGCCTTGACCGTTTGGCATACCTCGATTTATGTGATCTATATCCAGGCCGTCCATCCGTTTTTCCATATTACTTAGGGCATGGGAAAAAAAATTAGGTAGATCCGAAATCTCAGGATGATCACACCATAGGAAAACGGTGGTGATTGAACGTCCACCGTTAAAAACTTCCCAGTGTCCACTGCGATGTTAGTTTTTCATACAATCTGTTGGTAATGTCACACAAACCTAGATTAATAGAAATCACAAATATTAGCTTCATCCAAACCTTTTAATGTTGGGAATTCAATCCACGTGGTTCACTTAAGATTTGTATCTGCCTCATTTTTTTTGAACCGTTCCCTAAAATGATCTAGCAAAACGGATGGACGGCGTGGGACCCATAGTCAGGTCTCATCCACTGATATGTTACACCTGCCTCACCTAATCCGCACCAGTTATTGTAGCAAGTTAGACTCGCGTGATGGATAGTTCACCACCATTTTGAGAATGATGGTGGCTCATCCACCTCACATGTGTCAGTCATGTACAGTGGATGGACCTTGTCTCTGGAATCACACTGTTGAAGAAATCCTAACCACATAATCGATAGCTATCAAATGGATGGTCAGAATACTCAAAACCAAAATAAAGGGTGGTTCTAATTCCAACACAAAATGAGGTGGTTGATATCATCTTTTCAGTCTAGGGATTTTGTTATTCTCCCCACACAATTGGGTCGGCGATTTGGACGATCCAGATTGCATGATAACAATGCCGTATATACGGTTGAATAGTCACCACCATTTTTTGAACGGTGGTAAATAATCATAGGAGCATAAGTTTTTGACTTATGGCAGAAAATTCTCATTGATAACAGTGTATGAAAAGCACGAAGCAAAAGACAAGAATCGTTTGATGAGAGATCCCTTTCTTGATCTGTGTCTGATAGCAATGTTTGTAAGGTGGGCCCTCTTCCTCAAAAGTTGTATTGTCTTATGGATGTATGGTACATTGCTTGGACCCTGATTTTTTTAGAGTACACATGGGTTCTTTGTTTGTACAAGTGGGGACCCATGGCAACTGATCCGAGCCGTTGTTATGTATGGTCCTACCATGGATTGTCTATGCACCAAAAATACCCAAGATTCGATGATCATAGCCACTAATTTGTTGGTTTTTTTTCTATGTTGAATGTGGACCGTTTCTGTATTTTCCTTAACTTCTATTTTAAGATTTTTCTTTTCCTTATTTTGGAGATTTTAGGTGTGGGGTTATCCAATCTGGTCCATTCATATGAACGGCTTAGATCACTATATGGATCCCCACTGGAACAATATGGAGAGAGTAGTGTCATGTAGAAATCATGTCGGAGAGTGTGGTCTAGTCACTGTGGGCCTGTGGCTGATGTAGAGTAGGTGGGGTGAGGTTCTCCACCCACATCTTTTCACCTTATAAATAGGTTTTGAATTCCGACAAATGGGGCCGTGATTCATTAATCGAGACCGTTGGTTTATTGCATGCGTCTATGATCTGAATCCTTTTGGAAATCTTCAATGAACGGTTTGAGACGCGGATTAGCTGCTGACAAGTTGAGTAGCAAGGCTCGCTGCTGAAGTGACGTCACCAAGTTATGTGGGCCCCACCATAATGTATGTATTGTATCCCCACCGTCCATCCATTTTTAGAGATCATTTTAGGACATTAGCCAAAGAATGAGGCAGATTGAAATCTGTAGTGGATCCCACCAGGGAAAACAATGGGGAGAGTGACGCCCACCGTTGAAACCTTCCTAAGGTCGACCTTGATGTTTATTTGAGATCCAACCTGTTTATAAGTTAACACGGACATTAAAGAAAGTAAAACACTCATATCAGCTTGATCGAAAACTTTTGTGGCCCTTAGAAGTTTTTAATGGTGGACGTCACTTTCTCCACTGTTTTCTGTGGTGGGGTCCACTCGAGCTTTGGATCTGATTCATTATTTGGCTAATGCCCTAAAATGATCTCTCTAAATGGATGGACGGTGTGGATACAAAACATACATCATGGTGGGACCCACAGAATTAGGTGACGTCACTTCAGTAGCTAATCCGCGTCGTCGGGATCTCCAAAGCAGTGATATGTTCGGTAGACAGTCCATCCACGGTGGGACGCAGCAGATAAATGGACTGGATTACCAAACCATGGGTCAGAACTGAAAAAACCCATGAGGAAGCGGATTGCCTACTGATGGGGCCCACCGTGATGTGTGAGTCTTATCCACTCCGTCCATACGTTTTATGGTATCATTTTAGGGCATGATCCGAAAATTCAAGCATATCCAAAGTTCAAGTGGATCGCACCAAAGGAAACTCTGTCGGGCCTAAGAAGGTTTCAACGGTGGACGTCGTTATCTCGACCTTTCCCTCCGGTATGGTCCCCTTGAGCTTTGGATATGCTTCATTTTTGAGCTCATCCCTAAAATTATCTGTAAAAACGGATGGATGGCGTGGATAAGACATATATATCTAATGTGGGCCCCACAGTGTTTACACTGTAGCACTCGGCTTTCCCTGCCTGGAGCTCACCGTGATGTGTGAGTTTCATCCACGCCGTCCATCCAGTTTTTTAGATTATATCAAGGATGGTATCAAAAAATCTGGTAGATCCAAGGCTCAAGTGGACCACATCACAGGAAATAGCAGTAGTAATGACGCCCACCGTTGAAACATTTTTAGAGTCGACCGTCATGTTTTTTTTTTCCATCCACCATCCAACCTATTCATAAGTTCACAGAGAACTGGATTAAGGAAAAGCATAGATATCAGCTTGATCAAATGTTCAGCGGCTCCCAACAAGTTTTAATGTTGAGCGTCCAATTTCCACTGTGTGGTCCACTTGTGCCTTAGATCTACCTCATTTTTGGGCTCATGCCTTTAAAATGATATGAAAAATGGATGAACGGCGTGGATAAAACACATATATAATGGTGGGCCCACAGAGCCCCTGCCTAGACCGAGTCCGTCCAGGCGGGAGCAGGACGCAATTCGCTGGTATATACGAGAAAAACTTTGATACTCTGGCAGAGTATGATGGATGATGCACAAGCATTCCAAGATTACTTAAAACTTGTGTGCCTTGAATATGAGAAATTCAAATTAAACCGTTCAAACTATATATTCCAGTTTAGATTTATCACGAACCAAAAAACTGAGCTTATTTTATGAGCTGACCATCAGATTTGTAGGCAGTCATTGGACGGTTAAAAATGAAACATATCCAAATGAGCCCATCACAACTAACAAATGACCATAAATCAGTGACGTCACTTTTCAACCAATCTAATTTTAGGATTATAACTTAGGAACAGTGAGTTAGACAATTTAGTCAGTTTAAACATATTCCACGTGTATAATTAATTTCTGAGCGCCTGCGTATCAAGCATCGAACCCGACCAGAGTATCAAAAAACTGGTGGGCACAGGCACACGCGTTTGACGAACTCAACGGTGCAATGATGGTAGCATCTTATTTCATTATCCTAAAAGCTTCTCTTTTTAGCAAGGCTGATATTCTATCTCCTCCAACCCATCTTTGCTACTTTTGCTTGAAACGACATCAGCTTTTATTAAAAGATAGAAACACCCAACTGGTTCATGTGGAGAGAATCAGCCCCATATCAAGAGAGGTGGACACTTTTCATCGGTTGGTGTGCAATCTCAAGATATACACTAATAATACTCGCGCGAGTAGGAATTATATGGCTACTTGGAGACCCACACGTGACATGGCACGGATGAAAGATCTTGGCCATTCATTAGCTTGGCCTCGATGCCTATTTGCCCTGGCGCGATCGTTGTGCGGACCGGATTGTTAGGGAGGCCATACTCGCACAGTAAATGTGGACTGTTGGTGCTGCGTGTTTAACCTAATGAATGGATCGAATTTTGGAACAGGGACCACTCGACTAACGTTCCTGATATCATACATGTTCACCACTCTGGCACATGTGCATGCAAGTAGCATTCCGTTCCTATTTATGTGAGTAGCCTCAGCAGGACTCTTTAAATAAGATATGTCTTTCCTTCCTAGTATTGGAGGATTTGTTAGGTATCTACTTATAAAAATATACCACTAGCCTAGGTAGGTCAAGAAGGGTGGAGCATTCATATGAGTAGGTATCTCACTGAAAACCATCATAGATCCATAGATTTGGACCTTTTAAAAAAAGAAATTATTTTTTTAGTGTGTGATGATTCCAACTAAGAAATTATACACGTCCGGAGTAGGATATTAGTCTCGTTTGGCAATATGGATTTGAGTGCGTTTCAAATCCAAAAGTCATTTGATAGTAAGAATTGAGAGGTATTTTGAATACACAATTTTAATGTGTTTTGAATCCCTTGTACTTAATTTAAAATCACATGCATCTTTTAGTTATATTTAAAAGGCATGATAGACGTATGCAACGAGTGTATTGCTAGGCTACTAATCTATATTGTATACATGGTATATTGATGATACCTTAAAACAATCAAATTATCAACTACATAACTAAAATTACATCAATAAAATGATTCGAACAATCCAAACATTGGACATGTAAATTGACAGTTAAAAAATATTAGAACTTGTTTGGTGCGTGTATGGTATCATGTGGAATTAAGTGTTATGGAATTACATTTGATCCCATGTAATCTAGTGCTTGGAAACGATAGGAATGATTGAATTAATCTTAATATCATATCATCTAGAGTCGATAGTAAATACTACATGATTTTTTATAGATTTTGCAATCTACAACATCTATGGGCCCTTGTTGATGCATGTGTTTTACTGACTATGTTCATCCATTTGTGCCTTTTACATGTGACATTTAAGTTACATGTGTATGGAATTAATTGTGAAATCTTGTCCCTTGATTACAATTTTATAGTCCACCAAACGTAGGCTCTACTTAATACAGTGTATTTTACAAAGGAAGATTTTTTATCCCAACCATGGATCCAGAGTGTCGAAATACCATGTTAATTCCAACATGCAATCATTGTGCAATAATGGTATTAATTTCATCTAATGCAATTCCATACCATTTAATCTAGCGGTCTAAGCAGGACTTTGCAAGTCACTCATCCGTGACCCTATACTTGTGGCCTACCCAAGGCGTGAAATTTCGTTATGTTTGGACAAACTATACATTTCAATGTGTTTATTATAATTGTTCTATCAAATATAACATATGTACACTGATTACTAATTAGGGACACTAAAGTTGTTTTAGTGATCAAATTCAAATTCTGATATGCATACTATAAATTTTCAATGCATATCTATTTTTTAGATTCCAGTGCATTCTAATTACAATCTACCAACACAACTAAAGATTCATAATCACCTTAATTTGTGATTTGGAATCCAATGAATTCCAAATACAAGCTCCCAAATAGGCCCTTGGTAACTCACTACACTATCCTAATTGTAGGTCCTAACTAATAAAGCTCAAGAGCTAAAAGTTACATGGATTTGATTTTCTAGCTAGATGATGGGTAGACATGTAACCCATGATTGAAATGAAAAATAGCCAATGGTTTACCTGCGACAACCAAATGTCCATTAACCAGTTCACTTCATCTGATTTTGAAGTAATAACCTCAATGTGGCGGGTCTCGGACTCTAGATGTTCAATGAGTTGATGTCCCACACATGTACAACATATAAATGCATGTGCCATTATACTTATCATTATCGTCTAAGCCTTATTCTAACTAATTGGGGTCACCTAAGTGAATCATATTCTGCCATGCCACTCTATCAAAGACCATATTATTATTTATATCTAAGGTCATCAATTTCTTATTATCTTCACCCACTGCTTTTTGGGCTTCCCTTACCCTTGTAAAGTTTTAAAAAAATAATAAAAAATAAATTAAAAAAAAACTAAAATCAACTCATTGCTTCTAACCTAATAGTTCTTAGGGCGTGGATTTGGAACCCCCTAGATTCGGAACCCCCTGTATTTGAAATCTTCTTATTGTGTTTGGCAGCCTGGATTGGGAATCAACTTTTAATCCAAAAGTAACTCTGCACGGTATATTTACAAGGGCTTGAATTTAATTACTAAATCAACTTTAATATCTCTAATTAGTGAACGTATGTAATGTTTAACACAATGGTTACAATAAGCCCGCTGAAATATATGCTTTGCCTCAAATGGATGAAACTACAAGTCTCGGATGAGCCACAAACACAAAATCTTGTTTAAGTGACTAACCAACGATTTTTAACCATTGATTTACATGGACAATGTTTGGATGGAGCTAATCATCATATTAAAGTAATTATAGTGATGCGACTGATAATCTAATTGTTTTGGGACATCATTAGTGGGCCATATGCCCAATAGAATAATAGTCCGGTGCATGTTAACTCTCAGAAGGATTTCAGATGTAATCCAAGCTCTCACCATGGAATTATTGAAACCTCTTCTTTTAGGGGATTTGAAACCCCCTACATTTGAAACCCCCAATTACTTTATGGTGCCAAATAACCAGCTGGGGATTTGAGAGGATCTCAAATCCCCATAAATCCATAGTGCCAAACGACCCAGTCTACATGATCAAACCATCTAAGTCTATTTCCCCTCATTTAATTATCTGTTGGTAATCCTAACTTCCTTATGATGTATTCATTTTTAATTGTATTTTTTTCCTATCTTGCTACTCATCTATTTCACCATCCCCAAGCTCGACCATTGATCTAATGTATCAATATAGCAGTCTACAAGAATATATCATTTCTAGGTCATTGATATACTCTAACAGGATCACTTTTAAAAAAAATATTTCATGGATTCCAACACTTGGAAAAATATTTCATGGAAATATTCCAATACAAACACCGTATCAAATATATTCTTCACACATTTTTTTCACCCCATAATTGTAGGGCCTAATTGGATAGTTGTAAATGCTTGTAAAGTATGGAAAATAAATAATAATGACTTACTTGGTATTTACTTGAAGTAGAGATGTTGCCAAGTACGACTTTGTGAAAAGAGCATCGCATAAACTCTGTGGGCCCACTATGATGTATGTGTTACATCCACACCGGCCATTCATTTTGTCAAATCATTTGAGGGTATGAGCCAAAAAATGAGGTTGATTCAAAACTTCTCTAGCCCCGATATGTTTTCAATGGCAGGTATTCAATCCTCAGAAGCGGATTGCGTACTGAGTAACTCAGGATGCTTAGCGTACTGAGTAAACTCTGTGGGGTTCATCATGATCTATGTTTTTTATCCACTTCATCCATCAGTTTTACTAGATGATTTTATGACATGGATCCAAAAATGAAGGATAGCCAAAACTCAAATGCACCACACCACATGGAACAGTGTGAATTGAACTTATACCATTGCAAAATTCTTGATGTTACAGAATTTTTGTATTAAGCTTATATTTATTTGTTTCCCTTCATCCATGTCTTTGTGATATTATTAACAGCTTGGATGACAAATAGACATTACTATAGGGCCTAGGAAGGTTTCAACGGTGGAAATCATTATTCCCACTGTTTCCTGTGGTATGATCCACTTGAGAGTTGGATATGCTTCAACTTTGGGCTCAACCCCTTAAATGAGCCGAAAAAACGTATGGACGGTGTGGATAAACCACTTATTTTCACAGTGGGCCCAACTGAGTTTACTCAGTACGATAAGAGCGTACTGAGTAACTCAGTATGCAATCCGATTCCTCAGTCAACCTGACGTTTGGATCTACCTCATCTTTTGACTCATGCCTTGAAGTGATATGAAAAATGAATGGACCATGTAGATATAGCATATAAATCACGTTGGGCTCATCCATTACAAAGATGAGTTTTGCTCGATTTTGCGGTGAGTTTTAGAGCTAACCAAAATTTAGCAGTTATCATAATTACTGGTTTACCACTATTTATATGCAGTTACAGCTAACCGAACAATTCCTTAATGAAATTTAATTACATAAAAGATTGATTGTATTGGAATGTATAGTATGAACTCGAACATGTATTGCCGTAATTCATACCTATGCCTAAAACTACTGTGATAAAATTCTTATCACCCCACACGAAACCCTAAGTGATTTTATGGAGAGCCGGGCTGCATGACTAGAGAATCCAATGATCGGTCGTCCATTTGGTGCCGTTCCCAACATTTCATATTCCAAAGAGCCGCTAAACATGCTTGTTCAATCATCTCCAGACTAGGTTAGGTTTTCATTGCGATATGGATTTGCGTGACCTTGTTTCATGAATAATAAAATGGTGGAATTTGGAGATTCAACAACCATTAAATAAAAAAGAAAAAAGGAAAAAAGAAAACACTGATCCATCTTTATGATCAGTCCCACTAATGAAGTGCCAATATTATAATCCGTTACAATGGAAGTCTTTCTTTATTGTATTTTATGATTAGGGGCGTACATGAACCGAGCTAGCTCGGTTAGCTCGCTCGACTTGACTCGAACAAGCTTGATTCAACTTGGTTCAAAGCTGAGTTCGAGCCAAGTTGAGCTGATTTTTTAATCTCGAAAATGAGTTCGAACCGAGTTTGAGCAGGCCCTAGCTCGACTCGACTTGTATCGAATCCAGCTCGAATCGAACTCAGATCGAACTAGTTCGGTGACTCGGTTATATTGCCATTAATGTTGCTCACTAAGTGTTTGATAAAATGACTCAACGAAGTGTGGCTGGTGGCAAGGAAAGGTATGTACATGAAACAAATACCCTCCTTTTTTCTTGGTTTTTCTTGGTTTTTATTTTGCCTAGAAGGTATTTGATAAAATACCTGTAAAACCATTACTTCTGTTTCACATACAAAGGAATTTTAAAGGTTTAGTCCAGGTATTTGTGGAAATGCCTCAATGGTGAACTTGGCTCGATCTTGGTTCGAACTCAGCCCAAGCTGACCCGAACTGCTAACTGAACCGAGCCGAGCTGGCCAATCAGGCTCGAGAACCGAGCCGAGCCGAGCTGGCCAATCAGGCTCGAGGACCGAGCCGAGCTGAGTTCGAGCTGAGGTCAGCCAATGGCCGAGTTGAGTCAAGCTGAGGCCAACTCAACTCGGTTCAGCTCGATGTACACCCCTATTTTTGATAGGAAATTCTTGACAAAATAACAATCACCATTTAAATGTAGCAACCTATATAACAGTGTCATATGATGCAATGCAAGGTACTTTTTTGAATTAAAAAAGAAAAAGAAAAACAACCATCACTAAATTTTCCATAAAAACTTACGAAATATTTTAAAATTATTAAAGATTAGAAAGTTTGATGGAAAATGACTCCCTTCTTGATTTGTTTTCTCACCTTTTTATTATTTATCATTTTAAGTGTATTGTATTTTAAAATTATTAAAGATTAGAAAGCTGGATGAAAAATGACTCCCTTCTTGATTTGTTTTCTCACCTTTTTATTATTTATCATTTTAGGTGTATTGTATTGTTTAGATGGGGAGTATCCTACCCTTGCCTGTCTCTCGCCACGAATTGACAATTTTGTGGGCGGGCCTACCATGATGCATCTATTCACATCATCCATGCTTTTTTCTCAAATCATTTTAAGGTATCTGTATCAAAATGAGTCGGATCCAACAATCAAGTGGACCACACCAAATAATAAGGGCATGTTTGGTCCGTGGAATTGAATGGTATTGAATTGTATTAGATGGTATTAACATCATTATTGCACAATGATTGCATGTCTGGAAATACCATGGTATTGTAGCTATCCAATCCAATGTTTAGGATAAAAATTTTGCTACAAGAAAGCATTGAATTAAGCAAAATCATGTTTGGTGGACCATTGAATTGTAATCAATTGATGTCATTCACTTGTACAGATATATAACCAAAATGTCATGTGTAAATGGTGTATATAGATGGATGGCATGAATAAACACCCTTATCAATGTGGGGCCCACAAGAGTAGTGGATTTCAAAATCCACGTGAATCCTACATAGGACCAAATGCAATTCCATCCCATCTAATTCTAGCATTTCCCACACTCTCCAAATGCCGAATGAAATTAACCTGTGCCAAACTTCCCATAAGCTTGGATTGTATTAAATGCACAAAACATTAAATATAAGTTGCATTGAATGCATGAGTTGCATGTGGTGTGGTTCACTTGAGCATTGAATTTACCTTATTTTCATTCAAATACCTTAACATGATCCACGAGAAGAGATGTACAGCCTAGATAAACGGATACATCAGGGTGGGCCCACATACAAAATTTCCTATTCATGGCTAAAGATGGCAGGGGTAGTACGCAATCCCCGTTCGAACTGTTCACCATTTTATTATTTATCACGATCTAACATTGGTTTTCGTATATTGTATTGTTCTCCATTAATACAAAGTGATATCAACCTCATATGACGTTATTTCAATTCGATGCCGACAATACAACCCTATTATTCATAGTACACATCAACTGATACGTACCGATTTCAAAATATTCTTTAAAAACTTTAACTTGATAATGCAAGTTTTTAAACCCTCTTCTACCGTCTAAGAAACCAAATCCACCCCTAGGTCAAATCGATAAAAGTCCGGACAAGTTCTGTTTCCATCACCCATCATTTCAAATGACCAATCAAACAAATAAGGGAGACATTCCGCCGTAACGACAGAAAGCTAGCTAAGGCACTACCCCCTTCCATAAAGCGATACGCAGGAGAATCTCATACAAATCTTGCGTTACATAAGAAAGAAAAGAAATAAAGATGATGACATTGACAGAGATGATGACGACAATGAGATATTAACCACCATAAAAATGCAATACAAAGCTATGCCATTGCAACTCATAACTCACAACTCACAAATAGAATAGAGAGAGAGAGAGAGAGAGAGAGAGAGAGAGAGAGGTTTTACTATGGCGGGTTTTGTAGTTGATGTTAAAGAAGTAATGCTTGTAACTCCAGAAAGCCCGACTCCGAAACACATTCTCAAATTATCTTCTTTGGATTCTCAGCTCTTTCTCAGATTTACCATTGAGTATTTATTCATTTATCCTCCTCATCCTAACCAAGATCGTGGAACGGTTGTGGAGCAGATGAAGGCAGGACTGGCACGAGCGTTGGTTCCGTACTACCCGTTCTCGGGTCGGGTGAGGCAACGGTCTGATGGATTGGGTCTTGAGGTAGTGTGTCATGCCCAAGGTGCTGTTTTCATTGAAGCGGAATCGAATGCATCTGTTTGCGAGTTTGAGCGAGCCCCACGTCGTCGAAATCAGTGGAGGAAATTGCTGGCCATACACGTGGAGGATGTTTTAGCTGGTCCAGCTCTCATTGTACAGCTGACATGGCTTGCTGATGGAGCTGCGGCTCTTGGTGTGGGAATCAGTCATTGTATTTGTGATGGAATTGGAAGTGGTGAGTTCCTTAATTCGTGGGCTGAGTTGGCAACTGGACTGCGTGGACTCGATGAACTACAACCAAAACCTGTCTGGGACCGACATCTTCTCGAACCTATGCAGGCCCCACATGGCTTGATTCCTCACCCCGAGTTTGAACGAGTTCAAGATCAGTGTCGTTTCTCAACTCGTCTCACAAAAGAACCACTCGTCCCAAGTGCTATTTGCTTCGATCGTCGTCATCTGGTTGAGCTTAAAAAACTCGCTTCAGCAAGTGAAGATAAGTGGGTTGACTCAGTAGGAATCCCGAGTCGAGTCAGCGATTTCCTGTACACGTCATTCGAAGTGCTATCTGCACATGTTTGGAGGTGTTGGGTGAGAGCGATGGAACTGCCAGAGAGGCAGACGGTGCGGTTGCTTTTCAGCATCGATATCCGAAGAAGGGTGGAGCCAGGACTCCCGGAAGGGTATTATGGGAATGGATTTGTGCTGGGTTGCGCACAAGCGACTGTAAAAGAACTCGATGAGAACGGGTTGGGGTGGGCTGCTGGGCTGGTGAGGAGTGCGAAGGAGCGGGTTGGGGATGAATATGTGAGATCAGTGGTTGAGATGGTGAGTGAGTCAAGAGCGAGTCCTGACTCAGTGGGTGTGTTGATCTTGTCACAGTGGTCAAGGTTGGGATTGGAGAGAGTGGATTTTGGGCTAGGGAAGCCTTTGCATGTGGGGTCCATCTGTTGTGATATATATTGCTTGTTTTTGCCAGTTTACAAGCAAAGGGATGCAGTGAAGGTGATGTTAGCTGTACCCAAGAGTGGGATTTCTAAGTATGAGTATTGGCTTAGGAATCCTTAAGGGTGTGTTTGGTTGCACTAAATATCATGATATTTGGTGCAGCGAAACACATCCTAAAAGAGAATTCTGATTTATTTTTATTTTTATTTTGGATCGAGGTCTTATGTGATGTTTGGATATGGATTGGTAGATTTATTTTATTAATCGTGATTAGTTCATGAGTTCAAAATTGATGCATTGTAGTTTATAGTTGATAGTGTTATGAGTGGTCTCTGAATATTTGAACAGTCCAATCAATTGATGGTTAGTTTGGATATGGATCCTTACTCTTGCTCGGGTGGTAGACTATTAAGAGTTTCAACACCCGGTCAAGGGTCCGAGTATCCATAGGTGGTGAAAAAAAATCCCACTATGGTGTGAATGTGTGGGGGTGCGTCATGCGTGTGCGTGTGTTGGATTGCCATGAGTGATCGTAACATGCCCTACATCGGTTGGAAATGAACGGCTAGAACTGAAGGGACCAAAGTTTGGAAGGAAGCAATAATCAAGTGGCTGTGACTTGATCACAGTAAGCAATAGAAGGTGGGCTGGACTTGTTAGAATTGCAGCCTCTCTATCAGCTACTCACTTGCTAGAATTGCAGCCTCTCTATCAGCTACACGGCATCTCAGATCTGAAACGTTATATCCGAGTTTTCTTTCTTTTCTTTTTTTTTTTTTTTTTTTTTTAAAAAATATATGTACGAGTAGAGTTTCAGATCGAGTCAGAGTTAGTAAGGAGTTGGATTTCGAGTTGAGTTGAGTCGAGTTACTAGGTGATCACTCGAACTCGACCTGGTTTGAGTTGGGATTGGACGAAGTCAACTCGATTCAGATAGACTCACCCACTCGATTCGTATCGAGTCGGATCTGAACGAGTTGGACAAGTCAAGTTTCCCAAGTCGAGTCATCCCGTGCCCAGCTCTAAGGCCTACAATGAATGACGGGCCCAATTAACAAATGTGTAGGGTCCATACTAACCAAATTTCCTATTGAGACCTAGTGAAATGGCCCAGATCTGTTTGGTACCGTTTGATTTTAGACCCCAATCCAAAATTTGAGGCCTGATTGAAAATGGGGCCACTAGAATTCCAAGATCAAACTAACCCGCAACTTTTGAGGAACATATGATCATGATTGGCCCACTTGGGCTTGGGAACAGGTGGACCTGAGGTTGTTTTATGCCTGTAATTTAATCTACTCAGGTGGGCCTTGTTGGGGATTTGTGTTGCGGAATCACATTGATCCAGATCTAGGATAGCAATCCAATGGCACCAAGCACACACAAGAGAACACAAAGATTTAACGTGGAAAACCCTTGAGGGAAAAAAACCACGGCACAAAGCGACAGATCTCTACTATGAAAATAGAAATTATAAAGAGAGAGGATTTAGCCGATTCGAATAACCTCAAATCTCACCCTTGCTACACCCTTTAGAAACCCTAGAACCCTTTTAGGAACCCTTGGAAAACTTTTAGAAAGTCTTAGAATACATTAGAATAGCCCTAGAGACCCCTATTTATAGTTTAGGAAACTTCCATTTCGCACCCTTACGAAACCACCTCAAATTTACGCAGTCTACACCAAATCCGCACAAGAATCTGCGTAACCTCGACTGGTCGAGGGACCCCCTCGACCGGTCGAGTCATTCCCTCGACCGGTCGAGTGCCCCATACACCCAAATAAGTAGCATGCTAGCTGGACTTTGAGTCGAGTGGTACTCGACCGGTCGAGTGGACCCTCGACCAGTCGAGCCAACCTCTCTACCGGTCGAGCAGCCCCAAACATTGAAGACTTTTAAAAGTCTGACAACAGGCCTGTCTTGCTGCCCTGATCCAAATCTTGCTTGATCTTGGCCTAGGCCCAGCCCATTGCCAACCTTTATCATGACCCAGCTGATTCATTTGGTTAAACTCACTGTAGATTGATTAAAGCTTGTTCTAACCATCCATTCGATGCTCTGAAAATGGACATCAGATCCATCATCTACCTCGCGGAACCATCCGTCTTGAATTTGGTAAACACGCACGACATCAGCGTGATCTAGCTCATTCATTTGCTGAGCCTCTTTAAAAATTAATGTGATCAGGTTATCGCAACCGTCCAAATGATTGGCTGCAGGATGGTAGAAAGGGAAACGCCAAAAGTCCTGTGCGGATTGTTTGGATCACCTGGACAGGTATGTTTTTGAGCTACTAACAATTTATGGTGGAGCCCACTAGATGAAGATGACCTCGTTTTTATAATCCTCAATCGCCTTGGCCTAAAATATACCTCATTCACAACCATGGTAATCACCCACTGTAATTCCGTTGGTGTAGTTGAGTTATATGGCATTCTCATTAGTTAAGAAATCAGTGTAGATGAGTTATATGGCCTTCTCATTAGTCAAGAAATCAGTCTCAAACAAGCCGCATGGCTAGAAGCACCCAACTCAACTCCCAACATTACCTTCTCATTAGTGAGGATAGCTCTCAACAAACAAGGAGTCGCGGTGCTTTTCTTTATCGTGGTTGTGGGTGAAGTTGTGGGCAAGCCAATGTAAATACCAACTATAAACATTGTAAACCTGATGTAGGGAAGGACGTGATGAGGTGGATCACCATCTTCCTTATGGATAATTACTCTAAATTCATGGAGCTTCTCTAAACTCCTCACTGAGATACCTCAAATCCATGTGTAACGAAAATAGAAACAATTTCTATTAATTCGAAATAAATTGATTAATGATAGAAAAATGAAATTACAATCCTTTAAATAGTTAACTCAAAGCTAAGACGAAGTTTTAGAATCAAACTCTAACTCAAACTCCTTAAAAACAAAACTTACCATAAATAGTAAACTTATTATTTATATACGGTCATAATTCCTACTAAACTTCATGGTTTTTAGCTAAAAATAGTAAGTGTCCAATTTGGCTTAACAACGTTTTTCTCCTAATTTTTCTAAGCACTTTTTATATTAGGCATGACTCTTAAAACTCAAAGGATCAATACTTACAATCGAATTAAAACTTATTATTTATAGCAAAAATGAAAATAAAAAGGATTTTTGACCGTCGATATGATGGAATCTCACAAATCCAGCATGGGCAACCCAGCTTTGACAGGTTGGTTGACTAAAGTAGCTTCTCCTACCCAAAATCATATATGATGTGTCGAAAAACTCATACTAGTTTGCGAGATACAACTGTTTTGAGGTTCCGACGGTCCTGATCACTTCCACTTCCGATCGGGCCTTCTTTGGTCTATCTTGGCCATGAAAGTGTCCACGACCCGCTATACATCAAAACCTTACCTCAAGCTAGATATGCAATTAAATAGCTCATCCGGCACTAGATTGCAATCATCGTTTAGACCATACTTATCAAGGTCATGGCCCATCATATCAACTTACCAGCCAACCGTCACTAACCAGTTCTGGTATGCTCATACAGTAGCCACAAATTATGTTACCTCAGATTTGGCTAACCAATAACTCTTATTAGAATACAATGGTTTAGATCAAGTCATAGTTGGAAATGAATTAGTTTTGGCAATACATCATACAGAGCGTTCTTCTCTCCTAACTATCTTCATACTTTCTTTTCAGACAATATCTTACATATTTTCCAAATCAACTCCAACTTACTTATCGTTGGAGTTCTTCTCACATTCCTCTTAAAATTAATTCACACTAATATATAGGGCCCTTCTGTTTAAGTTAATAAGTTGTGTTTATTACCAATAATAATTGATGATTTTAGCAAAGTATATGTTATGGAAAAATGGGCCGATCCATGAGAGAATGTCAAACCAGCAACCAACACGAACCAATGGGCCAAACTACGCGGAGTATAATTAAGGTCAGAGTTGGGATAACCATAGGTCGGCATGACTACAGGTTGGCGTGACCTTCAATGGGCTTCCCAGAAGAACAACTTAATAGGGTTGTCAAGACCGGCGAAAGAAGCTAAGGGCTACTGAAGTTAATGATCACAAGGACATCACAAGCATGCTTTGTCGGTATTATCATCGGAACGAAACTGACCTCTTGATAGCTCGGCCTTGTTCACCTCTGAGGCTTCGCTACCTTTATCTTCCGACCTTATCTACGGGTCGAACAGGTTTATCGGCTTCCAACTAACCTTCAATCTTATCCAAGGAAACTGCCCGAAGATCTCTCCGGAGATCCCGGGGGATAAATTCAAAATCCCGGAAATCTTGGAAGTCAGAGATCCCGGAAGGATCTCCGATACATCAGGAGTTCCTATCAAACAGAAAAGATTATTCATGGTGTGATCTTCCCTCTATTATAAATAGGGAGGACCTCCAATGGTAAAAGGTACACATACTTTTACACACTCATAACCCCTTTCCTCTTAAAGCGTTTTTACAAAGACCCAGATCCCTGACTTTGGCATCGAAGGGTCCCCTGCATTAGCCAGGGTCTTCCTTGTTTGTTTTGTGTGCAGGCACCCGAGGGTCTACCGAAAAACTGCATCAACAGTTTGGAGTCGTCCGTGGGAAGCGACATCAAAGTCGTTCCTACTTTACCAGATAATTACGATGGCTAGAGGGAAGAAGAAAGCCTGAATCTCACCTGTTGCACTTGATCTTACGCCACTAGAGCAGCCTAATAGTCAATGGGATTCCACCTCCCAACAATAGGCTGACTCTGGTTCTACAAGGCAAGCACATAGATATCACAATAGAGGAGAGCGGCTGAAATCCCTTGAGCAACAAGTTGAAATATTAAATAATAACATGAATTCTATAAGAAAATTACTAGAACAATTACAGCCCCGACAAGTACAGTGGAGCACAGCTGAGCAAGTGGTCCATGATCCTCCTCAGCCTTCCAACACGCCTGCCGCCTCTCAAAGAAGCCAACAGCTCGGATTGGCAAGGCTAGCCCATTCTCACGTTTCTAGGACTGCGGCTCTACCCGCTTCCGACCTACGCCATGAGCTGGACCGAAAGAAACGCGGTAAAGCTCCCATCGAAGCTATTACAGAGAGCAGCGAACCATGGAAAGCCGAACTAAAAGACTTGCATGGTCAGATTGGGGACATACGACAAGCCTACCCTACAAATGCTTCGACCCCAATGGAAGCAATAATGGAGGAAATCGAGTCTCCGTTCACTGCTGACATTATGCAGGCGCAACTGCCCGACATGTTCCATATGCCATAAATCACTCCCTTCTCGGGAACTACCGACCCGTCCAAACATCTGGAGTCCTTCAGGGTCTGGATGGAGCACCACAACGCGTCTGCTGCAGTGATGTGTCGAACATTTTCATTGACCCTAACTGGAGCTGCTCGACTGTGGTTCAGACAGCTAAAGTCGAATTCCATTAGCTCGTTCTCCCAACTCGGTCTAGTTTTCATCACGAACTTTATCAGGGAGAAGGAGAGACTCAAACCAACCTCTCACCTTCTCTGCATCGTCCAAAAAGAAAGAGAGGTGTTGAAAGACTACATTAAGCCCTTCATCTTGAAGCGATGCAAGTACGGAAACATTCTGGGGAACTTACTCTGACCGCAATAATGGGAGGACTAAGGGATCTCCCAAGTTCCTCTTCTCGTTGGATAAGAACCCGCTAACGTCCACTTTGAGCGTAAACTGTTCCTTGTATTCAACACCTGGAATGCAGCTCCATATGCACCCTCGTGCAAGGGTACCCAATATCATCAATGACTGAAGAGATTGATTAAGTCCACGCAATGCTTGGACTTCTCTGTGGTCATCGGCTTTATCAACATGTCCGCGACATTCTCATTCGTATGAATATTCTAAAACAGAATTTCTCCTGAAGCAATGAGTTCTTGTATCTTGTGTAACCTCACGTCGATGTGCTTGGTTCTCGCATGATATACTCGATTCATTACTAGATGGATAACACTCTAATTATTGCAATGCAACTGAATCGTCTCCTGTTTCAACCTGAGTTATCTAATTAGACCTTTTAACTACAATGCTTCCTTTGACGCTTTCATCACAGCCATATACTCTGCCTTGATTATAGACATCACTATCATAGATTGTATCGTAGATCTCCAACATACTAGTCCACTTGCTAATATGAAAGCATATCACATCGTGGACCTCCTATTGTCCAGATCACCTACATAATCTAAATCCATGTAGCCTACAACTCCACCTGAAGCTTCATGTCCCCTGAACATGATCTCAGTGTTGATTGTGCCCCTAAGATACCTGAGAATCCACTTAACAATATTATAATACTCCTTTCATGTATTTGTCATATATTTGCTAACCACATTGACTTCCTGTGAGATATTCGGCCTTGTGCAAACCATTGCATACATAAAACTCCCCACTGCCCTTACGTACGACACCCGTGACATTTATAAAATCTCCTCTTTTATACCGGGATACGACCAAACTAACAACTTAAAGTGACATGCTAGAAGCCTGTTAACTAACTTAACATCTTCCACGTGGAACCTCTTTGGCACCTTATGCACATAACCTTTATGAGAAAGTCATTGCTTCTCAAAGTCTTTATCTCTGTGTATCTATATGCCAAGGATTTTCTTCGCAATAGTCAGATCCTTCATGTCAAACTTCTTGCTTAACAGAGACTTACACAAGACTATCTCTTTCTTGTCCTTTGTAGCAATCAACATATCATCAACGTAAATCATCAGTAGAATGTAGGACCTGTCCTCAAGCACCCTGTAATAAACATAACAATCGTACTCACATCTGATATACCCAATCTCCACCATGTAGGAATCAAACCTCTTATATCACTACCTCGGAGACTACTTCAATCCATACAATGACTTCTTCAGCCTACACACGTGGCCTTCCTTATCAAACTCTTGGAACCTTTAGGCTACATCATGTAGATGATTTCTTCTAAGTTCTTATGAAGGAACATCGTCTTCTCATTGAGTTGTTCCAATTTCAAATTGGATTCTACTACTATCTCCACTACTATCGCTAAGATCACCTTGATCAAATTATGTTTTATGACCGAAGTGAAAACTTCATAGTAATCTACTCCTTCCTTCTGCAAGTACCCATGCTTTGTACTTTTTGCCCTCTTTTTGTTAATGCTTCATTCTTCATGAACAAACATTTGTACCCTATAGCTCTCTGACCTTTTTGGAAGTTCCACCAACTCTCATGTCTGATTCCTATGTACAGATTCCATCTTCTCTTCCATGGCCAACATCCATTTATCATCATCCTTTCCATATTTTTCCTCTTAAAAGGTGGACGGATCTCCCCTCCCTGTGAACAATGCAAAAGAGACCATATCCTCAAACCCATACAAACTAGGGCTCTAATGGTTCTTTTCTCCTTGTTCCTAACTATGCACTCTTGGGTATCCTGCTGATTGTTTAGCTCAATTTCTTGTTTTTGCTTAATTTCATCTTCGGTAACTTACTTAACTGGCTCCACCTACACCGACAATCTCTCGGTCTCACCATGTGTATCCGACTTCCCTAAAATGTCCTTGTTGGTCTTCAACATTGATTCCTCATCGAAGATGACATTTCTTCTAATGACCTTACTCTTGCTAAATTTCACCTTTAGTAACCTACTCAACTGGCTCCACCTGCACTGACAATCTCTCAGTCTTAATATGTGTATCTGACTTCTCTATAACATCCTTGTTAGCCTTTAACATTGATTCCTCATCGAAGATGACATCTCTTTTAATGACCACCTTACGTGAAACTGAATCCTAAAGCTTGTAGCCTTTAACACCTTTCTCATACCTGACAAAGATGCACTTCCTGAGTTTGGGATCCAACTTCGTCCTTTGTCCCCTTTGCACGTGGATGTATGCTGGACACCCAAAGCTCCTCAATCCTAAGGAACCAATGTCCTTGTATGTCCAGACTTCCTTTACAACCTTCGAGTCAAGTGTTATAGATAGTGATTGATTTACAATATAACATGTCATGATAAAGCTTATGCCCAGATGTTTTTAGGCAGCACCGCATGCAATCGCATACTTCTCGTCTCTCCAATAGAGTTCTGTTCATTCTCTTTGCCACCCTATTCTGTCGTGGGGTTTATGTAGTTGAGAAGTATCTTGTGATGCCTTGTTACTTAACGGAATTCCATGAATCCTACCTCTCTGTACTCCGTACCATTATCTGACCTGAGACACTTAACCTAACCCATCTCCCCTTTTGCTTTTCTACTTCCGCCATTCATTCTTTAAACTTGGCAAATCCCTCAAACTTCTGCTTTAAAAAGTAGACCCAAATCTTCCTAGAATAATCGTCTACAAATCTAACAAAGTATCCTGCTCCTCCCTTAGACGGTTCTGTCACTGACCACCAGGCATTGGAATGAATATAGTCAAGCACCCCACTGCTAGTATGTGTAGCAGTCTTAAACCATACCGTACACTACTTACCATAGATGCAATGCTCACAGAAATCTACCTTACACGCCTTAACTCCCTTTAACAGTTTCTGTTTATGGAGTTCCATCATGCTCCTCTTACTCATATGCCCTAGCCACATACGTCATAAATTAGTATCATCTGTGTCAGATTATACATGTGAGATGGTAGTGGCCTCACCTATAATGTGCTCCCAATCAACTTGTATAGATTTCCTGATTTATGTCCCTGCTTTAACACCATTGCACCTCTAGTGACCTATAATACACCACTAATTGTAAGTGCCCTAGTTTGTCAATTAACGTGAGTTATGAGTCACCAGAGAGCCCCAAGGAAGATTCAAGACTGAAGACTCGAAGATCGAAGGCATCCGAAGAACTGAAAATTACGGAAATGGAAAAGTACCTAGACCTCTTAAAAAACCTATACCCATCTTATAAAACTTGACCTTCCATCTAGCCCAAATCCATAGGAACAACCTATTTAAAGAATGGTAGGAAAAAGTTGTAGGAAGAAATTTGATAAAAAAGAAAATAATAAAAATGGGTAAATTTCGATCCCATCAAAGTCCCATCGAACTGTCTTCAATGGCATCGAAGACAACTCGATGGCATCAAAGAGAAGCTCTAAAATGTCTAGCAACTTAAAGACAAAAATTTAAAATTTTTCGATGGCATCGAATAGGAGCTCCAAAATGTCCAGCAACTTAAAGTCAAAACTCTGAAATTTTCCAATGGCATCGAAGTGCCTTCGATAGCATTGAAGAATATATTTGATATCATCGAAGCCTAGTCGATGGCATCGAATATAAACACTAAACTGTCGAGCAAGTTCTGGTAAAAAAATCCTGATTTTTTCGATGGCACCAAAGAAACACTTTAATGACACCGAAGGTCACTCAATGGCATCAACAGAACTGCCTGGCAATATATTGAAGAGAATCCCGATTTTATCAATGGCATCGAAGGGACACTTCGATGCCATCGAAGACCAATCAATGACATCAATTCTGACAGTTTTCTGCCCATTTTTTACCATTGCAAAACTTCTCTACATATACGAAAGAGGGGTTTTCTTTGCAAATTGGTGAGAAATAGAGAGAGTCTTGTGTGTGTGAATAACCCTAATCAATACCCTACTTCCCAAGCTGTCTTTCTCATGGATTTCATCATTCAATTATGTCTTAAAGACATTCATTGAGCATTCAAAGCTTGAATTGAAGAATGAACTCTGACATTCATTAATGCTATAACAACCACATTTATTGGTAAATCCTTTATGCTAGATAACATTGAATGCTCAACCATGGGAGTCCTAAACTTAACCGCAAATACTTATCATTATTAAGTGATGATTCATCAAACCCTTGACCCCAAACCTCGCTATCTCTAAAGGCAAATCACCAATATGGTTGTGGTACAAGGGAGTTGAAGATGCTTCATGATTCAAGAAGATCTTCAACAAAGGTGCTTTAATGGGGCTCATCCATTTTAGGTAAGAAAGTATTTTTTTTTAGTCCATTGTGTATAGAAACCATTTCTTGTGTAGGGTTGGGTTTCAAAGTTTAAAATACCAAACTCGACAAGTCCTTGAGTAAGCCTCCTATGGGAGAGTACGTTCATTGTACTTGTGTAGGACTTCATAAAACCTTATGTAGGCCACTGACGGATGAAAATCGTGTAGACCTTATGTAGGTTGTTGAAATTGCTATGTTGGAAACCCTAAGTTTAGTCAAATTTTGGTGTGTCAAACAAATTCGAGTTTATGTCATGCTTATGTGTTTTATGTATCAAGCTTGCGCTTTAATTTGCTTTGAATCTTCGACGATTGTGTTAAATCAATCTTTCCGATATCTACGATGAACTTGCCGAAATCTTCAAGCTGAAGAAAGTATATGAGTTTCAAGTGTTGGTTGAAGACTCAACTTTCAAGAACCCAATCGCAATATTGTGGTTCAAGTTCTGTAATCGGAAACGTCCAAGAACTCAAGTCCTAATTGAAGACTAAGTTCGATACGTTGAGTTCAAGCTTCGAATATCGCAAGAATTAATGTTGCCGATGTGATCGATAGTTTGATGGTTCACACGTTCTATCTCGCAAGTAAGGTATGAATGACCTAGATTGACCTTAGAGCATGTTACATTCATTTCGTACTTGGTATCGGTCATTTTATAGGTTAATAGGTTGTTTTTTCGACTAGCCCTAGCACTGGCTCGACCAATCCTAGAATTTTCTCGACCAATTCAGGATTTGTTACGATTTTTCAGAATTTTTCTGTTGGTCCTCGACCAGTCCTGGAAACTGCTCGACCAGTCGAGTGAACAGTGCTCGACCGGTCGTGCAGGGCTCGATTCAAATTACAACAAGCATTTTACCCCACTCGACCAATCGTGTGTAGTCCACGACCAGTCGAGTAGGCCACTTGACCAGTCGTGGGACCTACAAGGCCAGTCGAGCACTTGCCAAATCTTATAGCGCCAGAATTTTTAAAAATCTGTTGGACCTAAGGCTAGTCGAGTGAACAGATTTTTCACCTATAAATTGTACTCGAATTTCAGAGTTTTCTATTCAATTCTAATTATTTTTAATCAATCACTCTGAGATAATTATGTGTACATTTTAAGCTATTTTGTGCATATTTTAGATTATTTATATAGCTCTTGTTATTTGATTTTAGATCTCTATTCCAATCTGATTTTAAAATGGGACATTTGATTTACCATTTCTTAAGATCGAGATTAAATCAAGCTAGCCCAGGTTGATTTAAATTAAAAATCATCTAGACCTAGAACCCTATACAATTGTGGGACTGAACGTTGAACATCTACATCGTCATCAAGTTGGTTCTACCGGGCTACTTCAGAATCTTCATACGGATAAGTGTTTCCTTTTCTGTAATTCGTTTTTGTTTGGTTTATGAGTTAAGCCAGAAAATCTCATTTGGTTTTTTCTGAGATCAACCAGAAAATCTCGGAGTGTGGGGTTGTGATTGTGTGAGCCCATTTAAAATACAATTGTGAAGGTTTTAGGTGAACCTTAAAAAACTTATTTGATTAGTGAACATTAATATCCCGAGAGAGTGGATATTCGGAGTGGAGTAGTTATGTGGCTGTTTTCAGAAGTTGGTGTACACACACGAACCACTATAATTCTCTGGTGTTTGGTGGGTGTTTGATTTATTTATTTATCATTTTGTGGTTTAAGATCGTGGGATGTATTTATGGACGTGAATGTTGTAATCTTTGTTTTTCAAGCATTGTGTGATGAATGTTGTAATAATTAGTTCTTATTTCTTTCACCTCCATTTGAGTTTGAGTTTTGATACTCACCCACGTTCTAGTAAGGTTGTCCTGCCATAAATCGTAAGTTTTCGGTATCAGGTTGTCCTTAAAACTAAGTTTGTATCAACCTCTCGACACTTGATTTTAGAGGTTGATTTCTATTGTGTTATCAACTGCTTATTAAGTCTTTATTTCTGTGCTTTAATTTTAAATTTGGCATTGTCCTATTCCCCCCCCCCCCCCCCCCCCCCCCCCCCCCCCAGGCCTCCACCATTTGATGGCTCCAATTATGCCTATTGGAAAGCCAGAATGAGGATTTTTTTTTAAAGTCCATGGATGAGAGCGTGTGGCAAGCCACAGTGACCAATTGGACCCCTCCTACCACTGAAGTGACTGGTACTGATGGATCTAAAACTGGAAAAGTTATACCTTACTTTTCTTAGACCGCTCTTTAGAAAAGTGAGAGTAGTACTAATGCAAAGGCTTTAAATGCTATTACTTGCGCGCTATCATCGGATGAATTCAAGAGAATTATATCCTGTAATACTGCAAAGCAAGCCTGGAATATTTTGGAAATGACACACGAGGGTACAACAATTGTCAAGAAATCTAAAGTTCAAATCCTCACAACTAAATTTGAGGAAATACGTATGGAAGAAAGTGAAATTTTCATGGACTTCTATATAAGATTGAATGACATTGTCAACTCTATGTGGGGTCTTGGTAATAGGATCGCAGAAAGTAAAGTCTGTGCAAAGATATTGCGCTCGTTGCCTAATCGATTCAATTCAAAAGTGACCGCGATCCAAGAACTTCGTGATACGGATAATATGAGGGTAGAAGAGTTAGTTGGGTCTCTTCAAACCTATGAGTTAAATTTTAAGGCCCCTAAAGGTAAGTCAATCGCCCTCAAGTCTTCTAAAATTATTTCTCATGAAAATAGTAATAATTCTTATTTAGAAACTTCTGAAGATGATATGGCTCTTTTAGCCAAAAAGTTTTACAAGATTTTCAAAAGTAAAAAGAGGGTTGATTTGCAAAAACCTATTGAAAAGAAAAGACCTAGATCTAATAATTGGAATTCTCAAAAAGATAGCCAATGCAACAACTGCCATGAACATGGGCATCTAGCAAACAAATGTCCTAAAAAGGACAAGTCTAAAAAGAAATGTATGCTGGCTACATGGGATGAATCTTCCTGCTCTGAAGTCTCTTCTGAGTCAGAAGATTCTGAAACCGAGTCAGCTAATGATGTTAAAGCCCTAATAACTCTAGTCAAGTTCACTTTCTCAGATAATGATGATTCAACTAGTGAAGAAAATCTAGGTAGTGACCATGAAAATGAAGAAGACCTTCAAGATGCTTATAATGCCCTATACAGGGAAAGTTGCAAAATAGTTGTAAAGTTAAAACTTTAGAAAGAAAAGTTTTCAAAATTAAAAGAGAATTTTGATAATTTAGTCTTAGAAAAATCACACTTTTCAGATTGCTTTGAAAAAATTAAGTGCGACTTAGATTTCAAAATGTCCCAAGTTGAAAACTTAAAATCTGAAAAAGAAAAACTAAAACTAGAAGTCTCTTCACTTTTGAGTTTGAAGGACACATGGAGGTATGCCCAAGGTGATCCTAAATTAGAAAAACTTTTATCCGGATCCAGAAAATGTGGCGATCGATCTGGATTGGGCTATGATAAAAGTATTCCTCCCAAATATAAGAATACTCCACCTAAATTTGTTAAAGGGGAGTCTTCTAACTCAAAAGGGAAAAGTCTGAATCAAAATAATTCTAAAAATACTAAAACTTTTTAGACTTTAAAACCTAAAAGCAACCATATCAACTATAAAGATTAGAATCGTTATCCTTTAGCTGAGAAAATTGTTGACTTGCTTAAAGAGCTCTTAAAATCTAATTCAGTGGGTAGGACTTATTACAACTATAAACATAAGAAGACCAACTATGCTCCTATACCCAAAACTGTAATGAAATGGGTCCCTAAGGTTGCTTATTTGGTTGTCCACACCGCTTTCAAGGCTTCAAACCATTCAAAGTGATACCTAGATAGTAGTTGCTCCAAACATATGGCAGGTGACAAAGGTTTGTTCACCAGCCTTAAAGACATGACTGATGGTTCAGTCACATTCGGTGATGGTAGCAACTGCAGAATTGTTGGCTAAAGTACGGTTCAACTCTTTAACCTCCCTCTATTTGAGAATGTTTTATATGTAGAAGGTTTAAAACATAATATATTAAGCATCTCTCAAATATGCTATAATAATCATAGTGTAAAATTTACCAAGGGTGTGAAATTTTAAATAAGAATGGTTCTGTAATATTAACTGGTCGTAAAACTTCTGAGAACTGCTACATAGTCAGTGATTTAAGCTCATCTAAACTATCGTGTTACATGGTTCAAACCGATGAGACTGAATTATGGCATAAGCGCCTAGGACATGTACACTACCGCAACTTGCATAGATTGAGCAAAAGTAAATTAGTAAGAGGTCTACCCAAAATAAAGAAAGTGGATAAAATATGTGGCGAGTGCCAGATTGGTAAACAAACCAAGAGTACTCACAAAGAGGTGAACTCCAATGCCACATTTAAACCACTCGAACTTCTTCACATGGATCTCATTGGACTAACTAGAATGGAGAGTCCAGGTGGCAAGAAGTATATTCTAGTCATTATAGATGACTTTACCAGGTATACTTGGGTAGTCTCTTTAAGAGAGAAATCAGAAACTCTCGACAAAGTAAAAAAGGATACTTAAACGTATCCAAACTAAAAAAGAATCACAAGTCACTAAGATCCGTAGTGATCATGGTTCTAAGTTTGAAAATAGCAGTTTTGAGAAATTTTACAGTGACCAGGGAATATTACATGAATATTCTGCACCCAAAACACCACAACAAAATAGGGTAGTAGAAAGAAAAATAGAGTGCTTCAAGAAATGGCAAATGTAATGCTAAATAGTATGAAGCTTCCTAAAAATATTTGGGCTGAAGCCGTAAATACTGCTTGTTATATAATTAACCACATTTATACTAGAAAATCAAATAGTAAAACGGCTTATGAAATGTGGTTTGATAAGAAGCCTACTGTCAAATAAATTCAAGTTTTCGGCAGCAAGTGCTACATCTTGCGTGACCGAGAAAATCTGGGTAAATTTGACACCCAAAGTGATGAAGGGATATTTTTAGGGTATGCTCTGAATAGTCGAGCGTATCGGGTTCTTAACAAGAGAACTAGTGTAATTCAAGAGTCCATTAATGTGGTTATAGATGATCATTTGAATACACCTGTCTCAAATTCAGAAGATGGAGTCCTTTTGTTTTATAAACTAGACTCTTCATCTAGTCAAAATAACATTGAACTGCGGACAGTTAAAGACCATCCATCTGATCAAATCCTTGGAAACCCTCTCACTGGTGTGCGCACTCGTAAACAACTAGAAGATATGTACAACTACGTGTGTTTTACATCCCAGATAGAACCATCTAACATAAAAGAAGCCCTTACTGATGAAAACTAAATTGTAGCAATGCAAGAAGAGCTCAATCAGTTTGTTAGAAATGATGTTTGGTACTTAGTTCCAAGACCAAAAGATAAACACATTATCGAAACAAAATAGATTTTCAAAAATAAGTCTGATGAACTTGGTAATATTATTAGAAACAAGGCTAGGCTGGTTGTACAAGGGTACACTCAAATTGAAGGCATTGATTATGATGAGACCTTTGCCCCAGTAGCTCGTCTTGAATCGATCAAACTATTTATATCCATTGGGTGCTTTAAAAAATTCAAAATATATCAAATGATTGTAAAGAGTACGTTCTTAAATGACGATTTGCATGAAGAAGTGTACGTTGAACAACCAAAGGGTTTTGAAGACCCTAAGCATACTAATCATGTCTATCGCCTGAAAAAGGCACTCTATGGTTTGAAACAGGCTCCCAGGGTATGGTACAAGAAATTGACTAAATTCTTATACGTCATTACTTTGTTATGGGGAGTGTAGATAAATCATTATTTGTTAAGAAACATAATAATCATATACTAATATTATAAATCTATGTTGATGACATTATCTATGGATCTACCTGTGCTAACATGATTGTTGAGTTTGCAGATCTTATGAAATCTAAATTTAAAATAAGCATAGTTGGAGAACTAAACTATTTCCTAAGGTTGCAAGCCAAACAGCTCCCTGATGGATTCTTTATCTCTCAAACCAAATATGCTCTGCACTTAGTTAAAAAGTTTAGATTTGAGAGCGGGAAAAATTTTGATACTCCAATGAGTACTACTTTAAAACTCTCTAAGGATTCAATAGGTAAGAGTGTGGATCCAAAGTTGTATCGCAGTATGATAGGTAGTTTACTTTATTTAACTGCGAGCCGACCTGATATTGCTTTTAGCGTAGGAATTTGTGCTAGATATCAATCGGACCCTAAAGAGTCCCACCTGATTGTTGTTAAGCGCATTTTGCGATATGTCGCTAGTTCAGCTAATCTTGGTCTCTGGTATCCACATGATACTAGTGTGCAATGAACTGGTTACACAGATGTTGATTGGTCTAGTATCATTGATGATCCTAAATCGACCAGCGGTGGTTAATTGTTTCTATGTCGGGAATTGTTTGGTTTCTGGGGCTAAGTAAGAAACAAAGTTTCGTATCGCTCTCCACAGCTGAGGCTGAATATATTGTTGCTGGTAATGCATACACTCAGCTTGTGTGGATGAAAAGAATGCTAAGCGATTACGGAATTGCACAAGAATCTATGGTTTTATATTGTGACAATTCAAGCGCAATTAATATTTCTAAAAATCAAATTCAGCATTCACAAACCAAGCATATTGACATTAGATATCATTATATTCGTGAATTGGTGGAAGACAAGATAATTTCATTGGAATATATTCAGACCGAGAATCAACTAGCAGACATATTCACAAAACCGCTCGACAAAAACAGGTTTGCAAAATTAAAATTTGATCTTGGTATGTGCAAAACGAACTGATGATTTGTGCCTATTTGTATCATAATATATATATTTATTATTTTGAAATTTTTAAAATTCAAATAGATGCAAATTTGATGAACAGGTGACTCAGATTCATGTAACCCAACAATCGCATTTCAAATATATGCGCAAATATATGAGGTACATTAATAGAGGTTTACATCAGAATGATCCATCTATTCCTGCTCCTTCATCAGAATCTGACTAGTTGTTCTATTTGCTTTGGTTCTGTATTATTTACTTTTAACTCTCTTTCCCGTCTGTGAGTTTGGATGTTAACTTCTTAAACTTCTTACCTCTTGTGACATCAAGTCTCTTGTGACATGCTACTTGATGGTTATCGAATATTTATCGTTTTATCATGTCCTTTTCTATCTTATTTACTCTCTTATTATCTTCATTTATCATTTATCATCTATTTCTTTCCTTTGTCATGTTGTGATAAAAAGGGAGAGAATATTGTGTGGAAAAGCTTGATTTTGATATGATGATGTGGATGAGGAGTTTAATTTGAAGAGAGTAATGGATTAAGGGGGAGAGTTGCATGGTGTGCACAGATGGTGCATGATTCTTTATTGATCATTTGTTGATTAAATGGTGCATGATTCTTTGTTGAGCATGTGTTCTTATTGAATATCTATTGCATGACTCATATTTTGGTTTTTGTCACAAATTTGACAAAGGGGGAGATTGAAATTGCTATGTTGGAAACCCTAGGTTTAGTCAAATTTTGGTGTGCCAAACAAATTCGAGTTTGTGTCATGCTTATGTGTTTTATGTATCAAGCTTATGCTTTGATTTGCTTTGAATCTTCAACGATCATGTTGAATCAATCTTGCCGATATCTACGACGAACTTGCCGAAATCTTCAAGCTAAAGAAAGTGTATGAGTTTCAAGTGTTGGTTGAAGACTCAACTTTCAAGAACCCAATCGCAATATTGCGGTTCAAGTTCTGTAACCAAAAACGTCCAAGAACTCAAGTCCTAATTGAAGACTAAGTTCGATGCGTTGAGTTCAAGCTTCGAATATCGCAAGAATTAAAGTTGCCGATGTGATTGATAATTTGATGGTTCACACGTTCTATCTCACAAGTAAGGTATGAATGACCTAGATTGACCTTAGGGCATGTTACGTTCATTTCGTACATGGTATCAGTCATTTTATAGGTTAATAGGTTATTTTTTTGACTAACCCTAGCATTGGTTGGACCAATCCTAGAATTTTCTCGACCAGTCTAGGATTTGTTACAATTTTTTGGAATTTTTCTGTTGGTCCTTGACCAGTCCTGTAAACTGCTCGGCCAGTCGAGTGAACAGTGCTCGACCGGTCGTGCAAGGCTCGACTCAAATTAAAGCAAGCATTCTGGCCCCACTCGACCAGTCGTGTGTAGTCCACGACCAGTCGAGCAGGCTACTCGACCAATCATGGGACCCACAAGGCCAATCGAGCACTTGCCAAATCTTATCGCGCCAGAATTTTTGAAAATCTATTAGACCTAAGGCCAGTCGAGTGAACAGATTTTTCACCTATAAATTGCACTCGAATTTCAGAGTTTTCTATTCAATTCTAATTATTTTTAAGCAATCACTCAGATAATTTTGTGTTCATTCTAAGCTATTTTGTGCATATTTTAGATTCTTTATATAGCTCTTGTTATTTGATTTTAGATCTCTATTCCAATCTGATTTTGAAAAGGGACATTTGATATACCCTTTCTTAAGATCGAAATCAAATCAAGCTAGCCCAGGTTGATTTAAATTAAAAATCATCTAGACCTAGAACCCTATACACTTGTGGGACTGAACGTTGAACATCTACGTCATCATCAAGTTGGTTCTACCGGGCTACTTCAGAATCTTCATACAGATAAGTGTGTCCTTTTCTATAATTCCTTTTTGTTTGGTTTATGAGTTAAGCCAGAAAATCTCATTTGGTTTTTTCTGAGATCAACCAGAAAATCTCGGAGTGTGGGGTTGTGATTGTGTGAGCCCATTTAAAATACAATTGTGAAGGTTTTAGGTGAACCTTGAAAAACCTATTTGATTAGTGAACGCTAATATCCCGAGGGAGTAGATATTAAGAGTGAAGTAGTTGTGTGGTTGTTTTCAGACAGTTGGTGTACACACATGAACCACTATAATTCTCTAGTGTTTGGTGGGTGTTTAATTTATTCTTTATCATTTTGTGGCTTAAGATCGTGGGATGTATTTGTGGATGTGAATGTTGTAATCTTTGTTTTTCAAGCAATGTGTGGTGAATGTTGTAATAGATTAGTTCTTATTTCTTTCACCTCCATTTGAGTTTGAGTTTTTTATACTCACCCACATTCTAGTAAGGTTGTCCTGCCATAAACCGTAGGTTTTTGGTGTCAGGTTGTCCATAGAACTAAGTTTGTATCAACCTCTCAATACTTGATTTTAGAGGTTGCTTTCTATTGTGCTATCAACTGCTTATTAAGTTTTTATTTCCGCGCTTTAATTTTAAATTTAGCATTATCCTGTTTCACCCCCCCCCCCCCCCCCAGGACATTTAGCTCGGCCTTTTCAGTTGTGAAGGTTTATGATGAACCTTATTTAAAACCATCTGAATAGTGAAATCTGGCACATTATAGGAGAGAGTGAATTAGTTGGGAATGGAGTAGGCATGTAATCGAACCACTAAATATATTGTGCAATGGGCTTTTAATTCCTATCTGTTATATTTTGTTGAAAAATATACATGAATTACTTATAACATCAAACATTTTTTATAGAATGCATGAGTGATGTTTTCACTTGAGTAGACTTTATATTTGCACTGCTTCCTATTTTTATCACTCTATATAAGTGTTTAGAAGTAAGTGCATGCTAATTATCCAATTAAATTTAATAAGTCTATCAACAACCCCCCCCCCCCCCCCCCCCCCCCCCCCCTTTTTTTGGGGACATTAGCCAATTTCAATTGGTATCAGAGCGGGTTATTCTTGAAGGGGTTAACATCCTAGAGGTATATCCTTGTTGAAGCTGAAAATATGTTTAAAACTAAGGGAACATCGGTCTTAAGACCACCACTTTTTTATGGATCTAACTATGCTTACTGGAAAGCTACGATGTGCATTTTCTTTAAATCCTTAGATCATTGTATTAGGGACATTGTAGAAAATGGGTGGCATGCACAATGGATCAAATCATATCAAACGATAGTGCTACCACTTCTAGACCTAAACCCCAAGCGCTTTGGACCAACTACGACAAAACTAGGTCCAGAAGTGATGCAAAGGCATTGAATGTTATTTATTGCACTATTTCTCAAGAAGAATTTAAAAGAATATGCATGTGCAAAATAGCCAAACAAGCATGGGATTTTTGGAAACTACCCATAAAGGAACAAACACAGGAAAACACTCCAAACTCCAACTTCTCACAACTCAATTTGAAAATATAAAAATGAAGGAGAATGAAACTTTTATGAAGTTTTATATCAAGATGAGTGACATATGTAACTCCATGTGGGAGTTAGGAGAGGCTTCAGTTTCCACGAATTTGTAGGAAAATCTTAAGATCTATATCGAAACGATTCTCTTCTAAGGTCACTATAATACAAGAATGTATGAACATAGATGACATGAAAGTAGAAGAACTGTTAGGTTCCTTATAAACATATAAACTACATTTCAAAACTCCTACAAATTTCAAAAACAATGTCCTAAAAGCCTCACAGAAAAAACAAGAATCCGAATATGATAGTGATGAAATTGAAGGTGATGAAGAAATGGCTCTACTGGCCAAAAGGTTCAAAAAAATCTTTAACAAGAACCAAGGAAAGACCTTTTACAAAAAAGGGAAGAAGTCTGACCAGAAATGCCGAATAGGTAAATCACCCAAATGGTCAAAAAATTCTTAATGTTACAATTGTAGAGGGTATGGTCATCGTTCTTCCGAATGTCCCACAAAAAATAAATCAAAAGGGCAAGCAATGGCTGCCACATGGGATGACTCTGAGGATTCAAACTCAGACTCAGATGAATCTCAAAGTGATGGAGACCAAGGCTCCTTGAGAATACTCATGGCCTCCACCACCACGAACATCCCCAAATCAAGGGACACTGAGAATAAAGATGAACATTTGGAAGAAAAGTCTTCTTTTGAAGAAGAAAAAGAGGAAGTTGACAATGCTGACCTGCAAGAAGACTACGACCAACTCTACACCCAAAGCTTAAAAGTTCTTAAAAAACTTGGGAAGGCTAAGGTCGAAAATAACTAGTTGAGCATGAAATTAGAAGAAGCCAAGGTTGAAAATAAACGGTTGGCTAATGAAATTAATGAATACATAAGAGACAATGCCAACTATGCCTAGGAAAATGCCTCATACGAGAGTGACTTACCTAACAAAGATAAATGAATACCTAAAACTAGAACTTAGTAAGATGAGAACAATCAATCAAGGTATGAAACTAAAATTAGAAAAATCCAAAACTCATGCCAACATAAGTCACATGTTTACCCAAAGTGAGGAAAAACTAGAAAGGCTTTTAGGATTGGGTAAAAGTTCAAGGGATAGGATAGGATTAAGATATGAAAGTTGTCACACCCCAAACTAGGAAACCGGGCTCATAAAATTCCCGATCGCTGAATCCGACACTGATAGCCTCCGTAGTACCCCATTCTCGGCTCCCGGCACCCATATACTGGATTCTGATCTTGGGATCCTACAAGGAGGATTTTCAGAATAAAATTTCGCAAAGAAGCATAACCCACAACCAACAACATCAACACATATCCACTATAATAATAAAAAATAAAAATAAAAATAAATAAATAAATAAAACTTTTGGGTACAAGGCATGAAGGGAAATACAATATAGATAACGAAGACTCTAGAAGCTTAGTTGCATGCTCCTGCCTCAGTGTTGCTGTGTCCTAATGTCACTTGCATGCAATGGTCGTGCATAAGCTTATAGAAAGCTTAAAGGAAGATGTAAGTGTGTGCGCAATATATGTGCTAAGTATATAATATCAGAGTAATAAGGAAATACTGGCAAGTCCATGAATGCTACACAGAAATGCTGACAAGTCCATGAATGTTATCAGTCATACCAAGGCTATGTGATGCAAGGCCTATATGGCCAAATGTCATATGCAAGATGCAACACAAGCACACCAATCCTCAACTGGATCCACATATCAGTACACTTCCTCTCTAGAATATCACCGGGGTCTAGTACACTCTACACCAGATCGTCGCACACTGGATGCACAACCATGCAAGTGGAAGAGACCTCACTATCCGTCTGGCCAGTAGTTAGCCAATATCTACCCGGCACATCGATAGCGGACTCATTTATGAGCTGGTCAAACTCAGCCTAGTTATGCCCCCTACCCTCGGGCGGATAAGGCCACAGCCCCTTCCAACCGACCACGACATAGTGGGAGACGCAGCCTACTGGTATACAGTCCTCGTGCGCTCATATATCCACTCGGTCTCAACATTGGAGCATCCTCCTAGTACCATTCTAAGTGCCTACAGTGCTAGAACTAAATATTTTCGGTATCCAATCCTGCCATCTACGATAAACCTGCGGAGGTCACAACCCTGATGTCGCCAGGATATACAGTAATCATATCACACAATGCAAGATGCATGAGTCATACTATCTAGTCATGCATCAATCCTACGTGTACCGTGCGCTCCTATGGGGCAACTCCGTCTTTCAGGGAGTCACATAATCAATCTGCCTAATGGCATATGCTATGATCAATCACTCCTCATATCAAACATATATATGATGCGCATGGGCATGAATCAAGAAGTTATACTGAGCGTATTGTACGGTGATGATGTACTCTCCTCATATCAACGATGGGCCTAGATGGCCTACTTATATCGAGAATGGGCCCAAGAACAAGGAGTGGGCTTCCTCACCCGCTCCATCATGTAGTAAACTGGGCTTCCTATGGGGCCCAATAAGCACAAGATGGGCTTAATGACTTGAACAAATCTACAAGGCATGGTGGAAGCATCAACAATAATGGGGGCCCAACGGTTTGGGTAAGCCCACTAAGGCTAAATGGATAACACTTATGAGGAGGGCCCAAATAAATGAGAATGGGCCTAACAATGGGCCCTAGGGAGGTTTACAACATAGATATTTAACCACCATTGTCCCCTAGAGTGCGTCCCGCATGAAATCTAACTTACAACGGGGCCCACAGCCCGTATACTACTTAGGAAAATGAATGGGCAGCACACAACATTTCATACATCATGGTGGGCCTCAAGAAACGGCCCATGGTCCACATACATCAAGGTGGGCTATATATGAGGTAGCCCATGACCTAGAAAAGTGGATGTAATAGGCATATATAGCACACCCATCATGTTGGGCCTCTTGGGGCAGCCCAAAACCCAAGGAATATATGGGCAAGGTGTACATCACTTATATCATTATGGGCCTTATAGGTCAGCCCAAATTTTGGCAAATTGGATTGGGCAACATAGATACAATCACATACATCATAGTGGGCTTACAAACAGCCCACAAGGTCCAACATAGTGGATGGGCAGCACATGCACCAAGGAAGGCTCTAAGACTAGATGTCCAGCCCATCTGAGCCTGTTGGACGTCCAAAAATCTGGACAGATTGGTCCTCATTCAATCAAATGGACAGTGGGCCGTACAAGGCACAAATGGGGCCCATAATCTCAGAAAAATGCAGGTATGGTGTGTAGACATAATGCCTTTAATCTGCTGGGCCTCACAACTTCAAGACATACAACTATATGCAGCAATTTTAGGCCCTTGCTGGACATCCAGCCCACCTAACTTTTTGGGCCTGTTGGGGTCCAGCAAATAGGCTATCTGGATAAAATAAATACTTCAATGTGGCCCATACATGTTATAGTGGGCCCCACCATATGGAAGGCATGTATACAACACATATATCAAGGTGGGCCTGTTGCTTGGCAGCTAGCCCAACAGCGCCCAACCCAGCCTGGGCGGTCCAAGGGCCTGGACGGCCGAGCATAAAATACACTCAAGGTGGACCCCAACTGTGGACATCCCACCAGGGGGTGGGCCACAAAATGGAGGACGGTGTGGATCACATACAACTTCAAGGTGGGCCTACAAAGCCAAGGACGGCCAGCCCCTGCTGGACGCTGGGCCTGCCTGGACGTCCAACAGATGGGTTGCTGCCCTAACAGGTGGCGTCCCACAGATGAATGGCCTGGATAATCCACATGCACCTGAGGTGGGCCTCAGTTAGGTGGGCCACAATAGAGGTGAATGGGGAAGACAAAAACACACGCATCAAGTATGGGTAGTTGCCGGACAGCAAGTTGCTAAAAAAAATATATTGTTCGCCTTGTTTGGTTCTACCTCTAGAATGGGCCCAGGCCTGCCTAATCATGCAAAAATGAATGGATGAGGTGCATCTCTCAAATGTACAGCAAGGTGGGGTCCACATGAGTGGCCCACCAACCCACAAACCAAGCTAGTATTTTTATTCTCCCTCCATGCAAGACTGTTGGACGGTCCCAACTGTTGGACCGTCCAAGCCCCTTGGGCCCAGCCCAGAGGTGTCCCACCAAGGCTAGATGGTGTGGATACTGAAATGGCCAAGCTATATGTCCTATAGGGGGGGGGGGGGGGGTAAATAGGACTATGCCAAATTAAAATAAAATCAGCGGAATAAAGATAAACAGATAGCCTTACAATTATAAATCAATTCACAATGCTGAAATCAATTCAACCTTAATAAATAAGTATTGAGAGGTTGATACAAATTCAGTTCTAAGGACAACCTTACACCATAATAAACAAGGGCTTATGGTAGGACAACCTTATTTCTAGAACGTCTTTTGAATCAATAACTCAATCTGAATAGAAATAACTAAATAGCAAGGAATTGAAATAAATTGCAGAAATATAGATCTAACTTATTACAACAATCCCCACACTTGCTTGAAATGTAAATTGTTACAACATTCACATCCACACGTACATTCCACAAATTTGAATGATAAATTATATGAAAATTAAGCAAGTATTCAATCCACAAGACAGAGTTATAGTGGTTCGCCTGTGTGTACACCAACTGTCTTTCAACAGCCACACAGAATGCTACTCCACTCCTAATATCCTCACACAGGGGATATTAGCATTTACTATCAAATAGGTTTTCATAGGTTCACCCAAAACCTTTATAATTGTGTCTTTTTAACTTGGGCTTACACAATTCAAAAACCCACACTTCTGAGTTTTCTGGCTCTCCTCAGATAACCACATAAATTGAGATTTTTCTGGCGAATCCCAAACAAAAATCAAAATAGAATGGAATTTACAAAATTGTAAAATACCTGGATTTTTTCTTTTCGTAGCAGCCCGGTAGAACCAATCGGAGTAGATGTTCGAATATAGAAGTTCAATGTCCACTACTCACTTTAATATGGTTCTAAGTTCTAATTGATTTTATATTTAAACCAGTTGGGCGTAGCTATATTTGATTTTGATTCCAAGAAGAAGGAATAAGGAAATTCCTCTTTTCAAATGAGATTGGAATACAGGAACAAAATCAAATTAAATAAGCTAGCAAAAAGAGAAAGCAATTATGCACAAAATAGCTTAAAAACAAACATAAACTTATCTCAGAGTGGAGCGTTAAATTCACTTAATTTTCAATGAAAAACTCTGAAATTCGTGTGCTATTTATAGCTGCAGAAATTCATCTTCGACTGGTCCTAGGGTCACCACGACTGGTCCAAAAACAAACTGATTTTTGAATTTTTGAGCGCGATCGGATCAGACCGTTGTACGACCGGTCGTAGGCAGTCCACGACTGGTCGAAGGCAGTCCATGACCGGTCGAGACCGCTCTACGACTGGTCATGCGACACTTAATTTAGTCGCTAGAGTTTGAGTCGTAGCACTACGACTGGTCGAACGTTGAGTTGAGACCATCCCACGACCGGTCGAGCAGACTCTAGGACTGGTCGAAGCCGAACTAGAAAATCCGATAAAATACAACAATTTTAGGACTGGTCCAGGAACTTCTTAGACTGGTCAAACCAGTGCTAGGACTGGTCGAACAAGGTTTAGGACTAGTCTTAGAATATACCAAATTCATGTATTAAAATCAAAATGAATTATGTAGCCAAAGTGACCTACCCTAAGGTCAATCTAAGGTTTATCATACCTGGGACATGAAGTATGGACATTGAAAACTTCATTTGCTTAGACTTTAATCATTACAAAGCTTGAGTTCTTCTTGATGTAGCTTGACTACTTCACAAGCTTTGAAATCAATGTTACTTTGAGTTGCACTTGAGTCCCGTACTTATATTTGAATCTTGAACTTCCACTTGCATTTGAACTTGAGTCTTGACCCTGAGCTCTTCTTTAATATCTTCTACATTGTAGCTTGAACTATCATGAAGCTTGAAGTATTCTTTGAACTAGACTTCAAGTGTTGACGTGGTGTCTCAAACAGATTTATCACGATATAAACATAAGACATACGAAGAAGTTTTGACACACAAAATTTGACAATCAAAGAGGAATCAAACCATAGCACTTACAGATACATTCATACATCAAGGTGGGGTCCACACATCAGTGGACCACCCCACTATGATGGAAAAATCAAGCTAGAATACATGATTAAACTCCATTCAAACAGTTTAGCAAATGGGCCTGGAAAAATCTGGACAACAGCGTGGTGCTACACGTCACAACCCGTAAGGCTTGTTGGACGGTGGACATTCATCACATGCACCATGATATGGCCTACCTGAGTGGGCCACAGGGACCCCAGACCAGGCTGATATTTGTATTTCTCCTTGCATACCAAACTGGACAACAAGGTGGGCCATCCAGCGTCCAGAAAATGGACAGCAGGGTCATCCCACCCTACTAGACGGTCTGGGCTCCATCAGGGAAAATAGGAGGGAAGGAGAGAGAAGGGAAGAGAGAGAGAGAGAGAGAGAGAAGAGAGAGAGAGAGAAACACGGCCATGGGAGTGGCTCCGCCACTATGAGCCCCTCCAAATGATCCAAACCATACATCAACCCATCCATGCATGGGCCCTTACATCAGAAATCTAAGGTGGGGATGCCATCCCCACCATGAAATCAAGGGTCTAGATGACCCCTCAATGCTATATATTCAAGCAAAACATCATGATGGGGTCCATGGAGAATGGCCTCATCATGGCATGTGCATGCAACAAAGGAGGGCCATTGGCCACACCTAGGGATCAAAATAGGATCCTCACCATTGATTGGTGGGTCCTACTTGCCCCATGCTAGAAGAGTTAGGAATCTAAGCAAGAAAACAACAAATCTAATCATAGGAAGGTACCCACCTCTACTCTTCTTCTTCTTCTTCTACCTTTGGGTTCTCTAGCTTCAATGGAGGTGTTCTAATGGTGGAGATGGGCTATGGACGGTTGGATTGGGTGGGTTCAAGCTTGGAAGTGGCTGGAAATGGAGGACTCTCATGGATGTTGGGAGCTCTTGCTAGCAAGGAAATGAGGAAGAAGAGAGGGAGGGAGAGAGATAAATGAGGGGAATGATTGCATTGTAAGACTATGATTACACATGTAAGAGGCTAGGCATGCTTGCCATAATTGCTAGCATGCTTAGGATAGAGTAGGGTGATGTCACCCCTAGGCTAGTGGCTTAGGATGACATCATCCTCATGATGACTTTCTAGGGATGCACTTTATCTAGAAATCCACGGCCTCGCAACGTGTGGTCCATGGCCGGGATAATACACGGGCCATATCTCTCAATCTAAGTGTCACATTGGCGCACGAGACGTGGCGTTGGAACCGCAGTGACAGCGCGGTCGTAATGGCATAGGTCTCAGGTTGAGCCGACTCGGATTTATAGGATGCAACTTGAAGTCACTCGCAAATGTTATCTGCAGGTCGTGGATTGCCGGAATTTGACGGAGATGATCACGGGATCCTAAGGAACGGGATGGTACTAGAACACAAACCTTACAAAAGCAACATAACAAGACCTACTTATGTTCCACCTATGATTAGAAAAGAATCCAGGGCTTCAGGTAGCAAAACATAATCATCTCTAGTCTGTCATGCATGTGGTGACATGAGGCATAAAAAATTAGAATGTCCAGCATTTAGACACTCCCAAACCATCTCGGGTATGAGGTACATAGGTAACTATATACCAACTAGAAAAATGCTACAAACTGCAAGGAGTCCACCTATAAACCCACCACTAAAGGAAAAGGAAAGGAGGAAGTATCCCACTCCTCCCAAAATAAATAAAAGAATGGAAGAACTGTTCAAACAAGTTGCCCAATTAAATCAGAAAACAAGGGTTATGATCAATTAAGTGAATAAGGGTAATGAACAGTTGGCTATAAAAACTAGGTCTACTAGAAAGAACTCGCATTTGAGAGAGGAGCCCAAGAAAAATACCTTCCTAAAACTAATACCAGCCCAAAGAAAGATGTCTCCAAATGGGTCATTAAAGATAAAGCAAATTGCCTAGTAATACATACAACTCTTAATGCAGGCAGTAATGCTAGATGGTATCTAGATAGTGGGTACTTAAGACACATGATTGGTGACCAAACTCATTCCTGTAATTATACTAATTTTGATGGTGAGTCAATCACTTTTGGAGATGGGAGCACCGCTAGGATAGTAGGGTGAGGAACAATTGTTGGGGCCTGGATTACCCAAAATTGAGAATGTTCTCTGTGTGGAGGGTTTGAAACACAACTTCTTCAGCATATCACAGATTTGTGACAAGGAACATTCAATTAAATTCTTCAAAGAAATGTGTGAGATCTCAGACCCCATAAGTAAATTAATTATGAGAGGTCTTCGCACTAGCGACAGTTGTTATGCCATTGAGAGCAGTAGAGGATCTATGTCTCCAACTGTATGCCACATGGCCAGAGATAATGAACCTGAACTTTGGCACCAAAGACTCAACCATATCTACTACAAAAAATTGTCTCACCTAAGCTCAAAGATTTTGTAAGAGTGCTTCCTAAGATTGGGAAATAGGCAAGAATTGTTTGTGGTGACTGCCATAAAGGAAAACATATCAAAGTCGCTCATAAAAAGACAACCTCTGTGGCTACCTCTAAGCCCCTTAAGCCCTTAAACATGAACCTTGTCAGTCCTACCAGAGTCCTGAGTAAGGGCGGAAAGAGACACTTTCTAGTTATGGTGGATGATTACTCCAAGTTTACCTAGGTTGCCTTCTTAAGGGAAAAGTCGGATACTTTTGATGAATTTAGAAACCTTCTGAGGCAACTCCATAATGAGAAATGATACATGATAGATGAGATCAGGAGTGATCATGGGGAGAATTTGAGAATAACCGATTCTAAAAATTTTGTGATGAATTTAGAACTCGGCATGAATACTTAGTGCCTAAAACTCTACAACAAAATGGAGTTGCTAAAAGAAAAAATAGGGTGCTACAAGAAATGGCCACAGTAATTTCAAACAGTAAATATTTATTAAAAACCTTATGTGCCAAAGCTGTTGATACGGCCTGTTATACTATTAACAGATTTTATTTAAGAGTAGGGCTGGAAAAGACAGCATATGAATTATGACATGGAAAGCCACTGAGTGTCAATATTTCAGGGTCTTTGGTAGTAAATGCTACATCCTTAGAGATCGAAAAAACTTGAGTAAATTCAACCTTAAGAGCGACGACAGAATATTTCTAGGATACGCTTTAAATTGTCGAGCTTATAAGGTGTACAATCTTAGGACCCTTGCTATAAAAGAGTCAGTCAATGTGGTTGTTGATGACCAACCCCATGAAAACTCTAGTCCTGAGATGGATATGGATGAAGAGATGGGTCCAAGCAAAATAGGCAAATCTGTTGAAAGACTCACTTCTCCACCAATGCCTCAACCCTCGGTTGATCTTTCGGTTATCAAGTCTTTTCAATCAAATCATTGGAGAACCAGGTACCAGTGTGAAAACCAGAAGGAAACTTGAGACCATTAATAGTCATCTCTGCTTCACCTCTAAGATTGAATTGAAAAATATTGTAGAAGTTCTTCAAGATGAATACTGGATAGCAACTATGCAAGAAGAGTTACAACAATTTAAGAGAAATGAGGTGTGGCAGCTAGTTCCTAGGCCATAAAACATGAATATCATCGAGACTAAATGGATATACAAGAACAAATCTAATGAATATGGCAATGTGGTAAGAAACAAAGCTAGACTAGTTGCAAAAGGCTACTCTTTGATTGAGGGAATTGACTTTGATGAAACATTTTCCCCTGTAGCTCGACTTGAGTCTATTTGAATCCTTATATCCAAGCTTGTGCCTTACAATTTAAATTATTTCATATGTATGTAAAAAGTGCCTTCTTAAATGGTGTACTTGAGAAAAAAGTATACGTAGAACAATTAAAGGGATTTGTTGATCCGAAATATCCTCATCAAGTGTACAGATTGAGGAAAGCACTTTACGGTCTTAAACAAGCCCCACGTGTGTGGTATGAATGGTTAACTCAATTTTTTATTGACCAAGAGTTCACTAAGGGGAGTGTAGATAAAACACTCTTTGTTCAAAAAAGCATGGATTCCTTGCTTATTGAGTAGATTTATGTGGACGGCATAGTGTTTGGTTCTACATGTGAAGAAATGGCTCATCAGTTTGTCCACTTGGTGCAATCTGAATTTGAAATGAGTATGGTGGGAGAACTAAATTTCTTTTTAGGCTTACAAGTCAAGCAGCTCGAGAATGACATTTTTATAAGCCAGACCAAGTATGCAAAGAATTAGTAAAACAATTTGGTCTTCAGTTTGGTTGTATACATCACACACCTATGAGAACCACACTGAAGTTATCCAAGGACATATCTGAAAAAAGTGTGGATCAAAACTTGTATCATAGTATGATAGGGAGCCTACTCTATCTCACAATGAGCCGGCCTGATATTGCCTTTAGTGTAGGAGCATGTGCTCGGTTTCAGGCCAACCCAAAAGAATCGCATATAAGCATTGTGAAGAGAATCATTAAATATGTGGACGGGACCACAGATTTTGGCCTCTAGTACCCATTTGACACCTCAACCACAATTGTCAGGTACTCAGATGCCGATTGGGCTATAAACATGGATGACAGAAAATTGACTAACGGTGGGTGCTTTTACATTGGAAACTTCATAGTATCTTGGCATAGTAAAAAAGTAGAATTCCATTTCATTATTCATTGCTGAAGCCGAATATATTGCAGCCGGTAGTTTTCATGCCTAGTTTTTGTGGATGAAACAAATGTTGACGAATTATGGGATTGAACAAACTACAATGACACTGTTTTGTGATAATGTCCGTGGTATAAATCTCCAAAAATAGAGTTCAACATTTTAAGACAAAACACAGATATCTATCATCCTTTCATTCGAGAGCTTGTTGAGGAGCATATCTTATCGCTACGTTATGTGCCTACAAAAAGGCAATTAGTTGATATATTGACTAAACCCCTGGACACAAAACGAGTTGAAAATCTCTAAAAGTCCATTAGGGTATGTGTTACTTAGGTAATTATCAACTTTTCATGGCTTATTGACAAATCTGAGGATTTAGAGCCTCATTTTGTAATTTTTTTTTTCTTTCTTTTAGTCTTATGTGGGTGTGCAATTATAAATCTTAAACTTCAAATTTTATATACACCTCAAGTTGAAAATCTACCCTATACATAGCTGAAAGAACAAAATTTATAATTTGTTCTTCAATGGCACTTCAATGTCATCGAAGATCAAATTTCGATGCCATCGAAGCTGCTTCGATTCCATCAAAATATCGGGTCTGTGTTTAAAAAGGGCACGTTGTTCATCTTTCAAATCCATCTTTTAACCTTTTTGAGCTCCAAACCTTTATACCCACTGATCAAGAGAGATTTTAGGGCTTCCAGCACTCCGAGTCTCCTCCATTTCCTCCTGTCCACATCGTGCATCTTCGAATCTTGTTTTTCTCTAATTCATCATAATGTGGTAGGTTGTATGAACTTGGTTCTTTCATAGATTAATTATTTTGATTTCATTTGGTTGCACACTCTCTTCTTCAAATCTGCGTGTGTGAGCTCTACATTCCTTTCCACAACCAAGCAAATCAAGTCTCACAAACACTACATCTCATACTACATCCAATTTTGGATTAGTACCATCCTAAATTTGTTTCATTTCAAAGCTTAGGAAATTCAGCCGAGTTATCTTTGTGATCCTAAATCCCTTCTAAAATGCCTAAAGACAACAAAGGCAAGGCCTCGACAGTTGGTGAAACTTCTCGGCCCACTTAGGTCAAGAAGTTGGCACCCTGACGGGCGAATCGCGCAACACGCCGATCATCGTCGCCTCCACCCTCACCAACTCATTCTAACCCTATAGAGGAACCATTGGTAACCAAGATACCCTTAACCAACTCTCCATTGGCCAAATACAATGGCGGTAAGATCATCTTTGAAAGAAGTGTCGATATCCAGCGTGTTCAACCTTATGGTGTAGATGGTATGTTAAGGGCTATAGGATGGGAGAACGTACTGAAATTTGGAGGCATGAGCCACAAGAAGCAAGTCTATAGGTTTCTGTTGAAATGTAGAAGCACAACACTCTGACCTCCATCCTTTGAAGTTGAGGTTAGTGGTTGTCTCATCAAGATAATATCGGCTCGCATTGCCACCCTAATTGGTATTCCTCTATCAAAGGAGCCACAACCAGATTACGACCTTTCCTCTCCTCAAATACGGGTCATGATGACCAAATTTTTATGTAATAGGAGGGATGAGCAATGGATTCGAGAAAATGCCCTCAGGTTGTCTACTATGTCAAGTCAGATCCTTCACTTCATTTTCTCCACTAATGTCTATCCAAGGGGAACCAATCGAGTGGATCTTACCCCGTTCATGGTAGACATCATCTATAATGTAGGGATAGGAGTACATCTGTATCTGCCGACCATAATACTACATCAGCTTGCACAACTATTAAGAGGGATTCACCCTACATATCTTCCCTTTGGCCATCTCATTTGTCTTTTGGCTCGGGAGGTTGGCTTCTCACCAACTACTGATGTACCGGTTCCACCATCAACAATCACAAGTGACAATATTAAGAAAATGCACCTCCTGGCCCCGGTAGAAGAAAATACCAAAGCGGACATGGGTGCACCAGCAACAGCAGAGGCTGGGCAAACAAGCATCGAGCCACCCAGACACAGGAGCCCTCTCCATAGGCCACTCCTGATACAACCACCACGCGACAATTTGTGCAACAGCAGGACCACCTCAACCAACTGGTGGCGGAGCAAGCAATATAGGCAAAGAGCTTCTCCAGGGTGGAGCAGATGATACAATCTCTGCAACAACGGTGTATGAGATCATGGCTTTCCTGACATGCTGCCATGACAATGCCACCACACCAAGACCAGGTGAGGATAGTTAGGGATAGTCATGTTTTATAGAGTCTTTTGACATTTGACCATCTCGTTTGTGTGATACTTTTTGATTGACCGAAGATTAACAAACAATGTTATTTTTCATTTATATTTTGGATGTTTAATTTGTGATGATATTATACACATCTTTTGGATCAATTTTGCTATATATCACCTTCATGATTGCGATCCTTGAGCACTTACATTTTCTATTGTTTCTCTCCTTGATATTGTTTATGATTTATATATTTTTTTTCAAGTTTAATTTGATAATACATGTTTTTATGGATGACCTTTGCCAATCACTGACAAAAAGGGGGAGAAACATACTTTCACCAATATGTTGTGTTGAATCTTTTTTATAATACTTGTGGTGCAGAGATTTAGGAGGAGTAATGAAGAGTGCTCATATGAAGAACTACATATTGTAAACGTATTGAGTCATGCTATATTCGTAAATCTCATATAAGGTCATGTAAAGATATAAGTCGGTTGAGTTGTATAGGTTTTTTAGGTTTTATCATGTAATTGACAAAGGGATAGATTGTAAGTTTCCTAGTTTGCCAATCAGTGTGAGTTATGAGTCATTGAGTCCGGAGAGCCACAAGGAAGATTTAAGACTTAAGACTCGAAGATCGAAGGTGTCCAGAGCACTAAAAATTAAGGAAATGGTAAAGTATCAGGACCTCTTCAAAAACATATACCCATCTTATAAAACTTTAGCTTCCATCTAGACCAAACCCCATAGGAAAAGCCTATTTGAAGAATGCTAGTAAGAAGTTGTGGGAAGAAATCTGTTCAAAAAGAAAATCGTAAAAACAAGTAAAATTTGATCCCATTGAACTGTCTTCGATGGCATCAAAGACAGCTCAATGGGATCAAAGAGAAGCTCCAAAATGTCCAGCAACTTAAAGACAAAAATCTAAAATTTTCTGATGGCATCGAACAAGAGCTCTAAAATGTCCAGCTACTTAAAGTCAAAACTCTGAAATTTTCTGATGGCATCAAAGTACTTTCGATGGCATCGAAGCCCAGTCGATGGATCGAATATAAACACCAAACTGTCCAGCAAGTTCAGGTAAAAAATCCTGATTTTTTTGATGACATCGAAGAAATACTTCGATGACATCTTAGGTCACTCGATGGCATCAATAGAACAGTAACGCCTCGACTTTTTTGCTAGTTGGGAATTGGACGTCCTTGGGCATCACCTTTGATTTATCGACTTGAGTGCATGTCTCTGTGTGTATTCGCACGTGTTTGGGACCAAAAGGAGTGACCTTGGATTCACCAAAATCACCCGACCGAGTGAAATTTGAGAATTTTGAAGAACATAGATAACGAGATTCATTTACAACGAGTAGAACTCGGTTGCACCAAGCAAACCGGGGCAACTGGGGCAACAATGCTCGGTTACACTGAATAAACATCGAGCAACGAAGAAAATTTGGACAGCAGGGTTCGGTTGCACCGAGTGGGACTCGGTTGAACCGAGTAACCCTGTTCAGCAATATTTTGCATGTTCGGATTTTGACAGTTTTAGTGTACTGACTTCAAAAAGTTATATCTATTTTTCTACTACTTCGATTGACGTGATTCAAAAGCCAGATTGAAGCTTGATGATCTAGTTTCATAAATAAATAAATAAATAAAACCAAAACTTAAAGTAGGTTAAGCTTAGGATTTTTTGGAAACTGTACCAAAATCATTGGTTTCAAGCAGCTTGTACTCCCAGAATTTTTAGAATTTTTCTAAAACTCAAAATAAGATGAAATTTTGTAGGGATAAAGTAAACTTGATGATTAATCACTATAAAAATAATAAAAATAATCTAATAACTAAAAGTACCAAAAATATCATATGAAATAGACCTATTGAAACTGAAAATTTCTACAACTACATGTTGTCGATAGACTGCACATATCTTTTTCATCTTAAAGTTTGTGTTCGATGTCTTCTTAGGAATTGCTTGTAATCATACTAGGAATCATCTTATATGATTAAATTAAGATTTTTTACTTTTGGTATATTTTACTAATTCAAATAGTTGTATAGTTGAATTATGATTCTTGATTAGGGTGATTAGAGTCAAATCACCATTTCTGCTAATTGCGAATAGGTCATACTATGAATTTATTTAATCCAAACCCCAATCATCGTGCATGAGAAATCTCGCTGTCCAATTCATCCCAAAAATACCCAGATTTGCCGGATTAGATACAGATCGCACGTTAGTGGCCCGCTAAACTCAAAACTATAGAATAACGACTGTCTTACCGGGCTTGACATCCATCGCGGATGTCAAGCCAAGATAGTGTCTACAATCGCTCAACTTAGGCTGAAGACTGAGTGTATGGGATGTACAAATGCCCTAAGCAGAAACCTTAAAATTTAAGTGAATTAAGCTCTCTACTCTCTTGCGAAGTTGCGACTTTCTGACCATTGGGTTTCAACCAAACTCAAGTTGTGAGTTAAGAAAAATTTTCCACACATCCGTATAGTCACAGCCCCGATTGATCACCGATGACCAACCATCGCAAGTGGGGCTCCACGGCTAATCGAAGCGTCTGATTGCTGCCCGGTTATGTCCAAACATAGATCCTATAATGGGGCGCCTTTCCCCTGACACAGATGAGCCAGTGAGCCCTCGAAAGGACCCTGTAAATAAATAAATAAATAACCTTTCCTAGGGCAAGTTTATTGGAAAAAGGATTATTGGGGCTATTTGTACACATTCTGGCACTATAAATAGCCCGCCATTTTCACCCTCTCACTTCGATATGAATTTCTACTGCAAGAAAGGGAAAGAGAGGAGAAGAAAGGGTGAAAGTGAGGGAGAGGAGCTAGTGTGGAAGATCCACCCCGCCGCCACTAGCTGGCAACGTATCTGCATCGCACCGCATTGTCAGAATCTCCCCGACAACGATTTGAGGTAAATAGCAAACTCTTTCATAAAGATTTTCCTTTGAGAATCGAATGCATAAGGCCTTATAAGCCGTCTGTCTTGGGACAAGATGCCGGAAAGCAAATCCGCATGACCCTAGCCCTAAGAGCAAGGCCGAAACCCGGTGCACCACCCCAAGGTGCAAACCATTACCCCTAGGTTTCCGTTTACCAAACCCCATGTCACAATTAATTATTTATATTATGAATGGATAAATGCATGCTAAATTGTGTCGAACAATGATGTGTGTTATACATAGGAGAATGCATGCTAACCAGTGCCGATTATTGATTTGGGTAATATATGGACTAATGCATGCTAATTAGTGTCGATTAATTATTTTTGTAATGCATAAACGAATATATGCTAACCGGTGCCGATTATTGATTTGGGTAACGTATGGACAAATGCATGTCAATTAGTGCCGATTGATAATTGATATAATGCATAGAATAAATGCATGCTAACCAGTGCGCACTTGTATGGCCGCTTACTTTTCATGAATTTCTATCTTAGCGTAATGTCACCTACATGTTCGATGAAATGCACTATAAAGTAGAATTTTCTGATTGACTGTTTATATCCCTCCTTATAGTCGCGGTAGTCGATTTATTAGTGCGATTGACTGACTGGGACTACTCGGGTAGTTGGGTTAGCAGGCAAACCATAAATACACGAGGGCGGCCTCGATTGGGTTAGCCGCTTGAGACTAGTCTGATTGATCCGGGCCAAATGCAAATAACTAGCAGTAGTTAGACTACTCGAGATGCTTGCACCCAATACCGGTAATGTCAGAGTTAGTCCAAGTCAACCGAATTAGCTTAATAGCCAACCAACCATTTGTATCCACCATGTATGATCACGTCTGCCTGAATCTGGAGCACCCCATACACTAAAGAGGCCTACTAATAACCATTAGTGATACGATCCCCAAGTCTCGGGAGTCGGGCATAGTGGTATGGGACACTGTGTTCGTGTTGTCGGCCTACGCTGGAGTGACAAGCCTCCCCGTAGTGACCAGTAAGCACTAATGAAGGTGATATATCATTGTTCAAACGGCCCCTGTCAAATTACCCGGCCGATGGTTCCATGTCAAAGCACCGTTCGAACGACCCTGACATGAATAGAATTGAGTGACGAGCCCTTTTTCCTTGTGGTGATTTGGTTTAATGTGATAAGCCTGCACCTCGAAACTAAGTGTTCATACTCGGTGTTTGGGTGATGACCCATACCGAGTTGATCCGCGTACCTTTGGGTATCATGTCTTACCTTTGGAATTATTGATTTGTGAGATAAATGGGTGATACCTAAATTTAGATCACGGATCGGAGGCTCAGAGCCACTACGGCCGCCTTGGGCCAAGTGATCTGGATAAAGTCATTGATTAAATGGAGGTGTTTCAGCTTCCCCAATCTTGTTGGATGAACGAACTTAATTAAATACTCGGCTAATATGAACATTTATAGCATTGCATTAGCATAGGTTGTGGTTACTTGGGCATTGTAGTCGTGTTTTGAGGAAGTGTTGGCATTTACGAATGAGGTGTCGGAGTCGCTTATGAGGGAGTGTTGGATTGTGAGGGCATGCATCATCTCATGATAGAATGCATATGCAATTAATATGATCATTTAGGAACTGGGCGTTTAAGTTGCTTAATCATTACTTGTGCTAGTGGAATTGATAACATGCGTAACTTAGAGTTAATGGAACCACTGAGTTGATCACTCACTCCCACTCTACGACGGTATTTTAAAACACCAACCAAACGATATTATCGATGCAGGTACTATCGAGATTTTGAACGGGTAGGCTTAGAGTGTCTTCCACCACCGACGTTATGTTTTAGAGGATTGGACCAAACTGAAAAATTTACACTTTAATCATTTTGGATATGTATATTGTGGCTTATATAATCCACATTTGGGCGAACACCATATTTTAATTGTATCTTTATTATTAGCCCCATATTTATTTATTTTTGTTATCTCTACCTTGCTTTGGATCCGCTAATTTAAATTGCTCTACTTTGATTACTCGTGTGTAAAATGAGTGTGAATATGAACGAGGTCACACGTGCATTTTATTTGGTTAACACCCGGAAACTAGTGATCAGGATCTCTATACTCGGGTGCCAATTTTCGGGGTGTTACAAGAACTGTCCAACAACATATTAGAAAAAAAAAAAAAAAAATCTTGATTTTCTCAATGATATTAAAGGGACACTTTGATGTCATCGAAGACCAATCAATGACATTAATTCTAACAGTTTTCTGCCCTTTTTTTTACCATTGCAAAATTTCTTTACATATATGAAAGAGGGGTTTTCTTTATAAATTGGTGAGAAACGGAGAGTCTTGTGTGTGTGTGAGTAACCCTAGTCAATACACTAGTTCTGAAGCTCTCTTTCCTCATGGAGTTCATCATTCAATCTATATCTTAATGACATTCATGGAGCATTCAAAGCTTGGATTGAAGAATGAACTCCAGTATTCATTAATGCTCTAGCAACGACATTTATTGGTAAATCCTTTATACTAGATAGCATTGAATGGTCAGCCATAGGAATCCTAGACTTGACCATAAAGACTTATCATTATTAAGTTAGGATTCATCAAACCCTTGACCCAAACATCGCCATCTCCAAAGGCACATCCTCAATACAGTTGTGGTACAAGGGAGATGAAGATGTTTCACGATTCGAGAAGATCTTTATCAAAGATGCTTTAATAGGGTTCATCTACTATACGTAAGAAAGTATTTTTGAGTCCATTGTGTCTCGAACAATTCCTTATGTAGGATTGGATCTCAGAGTTTGAAATACCAATCTCGAAAAGTCTTTCGTTACGCGATTGGGTCCTGCGCAACATCTTTCAAGTCCAATTGATTATATAAGTTGCACTTCTCTTTCATTCAAATCATTTTACTTTCCATCTCATCCTAGAATTTTACTTCTCCATTACTACGCAATAGTCCTTCTTTATGTGACCACGCAACTGGCTTTTATTACGCGACCGCACAACATACTCTGCCTTGGCAGAAAATTTCTCAAGTGTTCGAACTCTGTCAAAATTTCAAACCCCTTTTTCTGATGGCTAGAAGTAAGAGAGCCTTCAGTGCTTCTCAAGAGCATACAACCCCTTCTAAGAGGTCCACGCCTGAAAACCCTCAATCTTCCCAAAGCAAAGTTTGACCTAGCAAGAGGGTGAAAATAACAACCCGAAGTCCCTCTCTCTTCAAAGAGCCTGCCATTTCAGTAATATTTATTTACAAAAGAATATCTCATCTGATGAGCCTGATCCACGAAGCCATAATAATGGGGGACATCGAGAGATCCCATGAGAATGACAAGAAACAGATTAGGAGGACTGGCTGAAGGCCACATCAAAGTTGCGAACAGACAGTTCAAGACCAGCCACCAGGGAATCAACCCCACCCGCTTCATTCTCGAAGAAGAAACAACCTAAGAGCAAAGGGAGGCAACTTCAAGAGAAGATTAAGGAGTTTAATAATAATAATAATAAATGCCTCCAGAACACATGGGACTACATAAAGGTGCATCAAGAAATGATTAAGTTTTCAGCAGGCCTTTCCAAGATGAGATGATCATCATATCGATGAACCTTCATCGTCATCTATTGATCCTTCATAGTGAGCCCATGGACCAAATGACGCACAATAGGATCTTGTACACCGCTTGTAACATCCCAAATTTTTGTGGCCCGAATATATACTCATGCTCGAGAATTCCGGGTGTTAATAATGTAAAAATTGGATGCTTCAAAATCGCACCTTTTTTTCATTTATGTCACATCCAGTTACATTCACGAAGGTAAATATTCATGAGAGTAAAATCAACTGTATTTATGATTTCATTAGATTAAAAGAATTCAACGGATTATCAAATGCCCTCTCAATGGGAGCTTATTACATTATTAAAGTTTATAGCGGAAATAAATAAAACTAAACATAAAGCTATCTCTTTATTTATTCAGAATAATCTTCCGTAGGGGAATTGTCATCCGTGTCTTCAATCTGCACATCACCTGCATCATCTGTATGGTTAGAGAAGGTCAATGCCCTACTCATAGTAATAGTTATCCTTTACGATTAACAATAATTCAAGAGATTCATAAAAGTAATGTAAAGGTTCCGATACGCCGCGTACTCCACCACTATGAGTGGTATCAGTATGCGCAACCAATATATATGAATGCATGCTTAGCAAAGTATGTGTGGATAATCATACGTAATGATCATCACAATGTCGAATATAATTCATAAAAAACTCGGTTGGCCCCGCATTCTCACACTACGGAGATTCGCTTGCATGTCCAACGCGACCGTTGATTTACGTGAACACCTCAAGGCGACACAACACATTAGTCGGATGAATTACGTGACACGATTTGTTCATGGAGCGACTATTTGCGACATTCAATCCCAGAATTGATGTAACACGCATAGTGAATTACTTACATCGATTTTTTTCACCACTACCCAAACCCATGGAAGTACGCATCAACCAAGAGGGTCTCTACCCAGAGCACATTACGTACATGATAAAATATTTGAATCACTAGTTGTGAGACCTCTAACACATTAATTACACAAAATGGATAATAAACTGAATCATGTGAGTTTTGGAATTCCAAGACACAAGCTCAAGCCCTAAAGGGAGGTAACACAAGGCTAACATAATAAAGGAGAAGAGTAGCAATAAGCTAACTCAATAAAAGAGAAGAGTAGAGATAGGCTAACTCAATAAAAGAGGAGAGTAGCAATGGCTAACTCGACAAAAGAGAAGAGTAGCAATGACTAACTCAACAAAATTGGTAAAGGGCAAGGGCAAGGCTTGTATCCATAGCCTCGTATAAATTAATAAAGATCACGCCTAATTAAAATCATACCTTAACCATAATTCTCAAATGATAAATAATTTATGATGGTAAATCAAATTATCGCAAGGAGGATTCACAGTAACATGGAAGCATGTAAAAAGGCAAGATAAATCATATCAATTCAAATTAATGTAAGCTTAAAGGAATCCCTTACCTTAGCTTTAGATCTAAATCCTATGTAGATATCTATGTAGGAAAGCTTTTACATGAAAAGCTTCCACATGAATCACGACATCGCTTGAGCAAGAGGGAGACACCATACATATGGAGAAGGAAGAGGGCCTCTAGGCTTCTCCTTCTCTTTCTCTCTCCCTTTCTCTTTATCTATCTCTTTCTTTCTCTCTCTCCTCATTGGACGTTGGGGGTATTGGCGTGTGAGTGGAGAAGGGAACGCACACCCTTTTTTAAAAGGAGTGGACATGTGAGAGGGGTGCGTTCCACATCCCACTTAGATTGGATTTCTCCAATTTTTCCTTTTCTGATGATCTTTCTTTAAATCTAATTTATCCATTGTGTTAGGTAGTCGAATAGATCCGGGGTATATGATTTTCTTGGTGATCCGAAATTTAGATTGGGCTATCTTAAAAATTCTCTTAACGGGTGCCAAAATGAACTTGATCTCAATTAACGGTCCACACTTAATGATCAGGTTCCAATTTTGGAGAAAATTTGTAGTCAGGATAGGCAAATGGTTGGACAAAATTTGGTGGTTGATCGATGGTAGAAAAAACCTAAATTTAAAATTTCACCTTTTATACCAAAAGAAAGGAACTGGCTTCAACCTTCAATGGTGTAGAATCATATATCGATGCCTAAATTTTGTATAACCTTGTATTCATATGAGACCAAAGTGTGGTCCAAATTTGAGTTACAATGGACAGAATGAAGTGGTTAAATTGGAAGATCCAGATTTATAAGGAGTTGTTAGGCATTGACAAAATAACTTCGTGCCTAAGGAAAAGCTTACCAAAGTGGAATCTTCATATTTCACACTTGGTCTATATGATGAGCAATCCAAGTCGTTCATATGAAGGAAAATATCCTACTACGACTACTCATGAGGTTTCTTCACTCGATGGACACTAAAATCAACGGTTAAGGGGCTAATTTGTCAATTGGGTCACTTTTACAATGATCTAAGGGCTGAAATTTGAAATATATTGTTAATTTATGATACATAAGCATGGTATAAAATTTCACATCAAACGGATGAGAACCATGTGATCTAGAATTCAATGGTCCAGGTTAATGACATTTTCATAATTATTGTTGATATGAGAGTTTTGGAAAACCCAATGGTTCTACATGATTATAGGCACATTTCTAAGTAATTCTTACAAAAGAACTTATATCTAAATCATTGTGAATAAAGAATTATTCACCAAATTAATTAAGGGAATGTACATATATCAACCAACATAATGGATATTCAGATGACATGTTAAGAATAGAAAAACTTGATGGTTAGTACTCTGATCATGTATGTAAATGGGTGTACGGTCGGTTTTGTAACTGGATGATCACAAGTGGATTTTTGGAGTAATCAAGAGGCAAAACATGTATACCGTTAAATTCAAGTGACTTGTTCACATGTGTATGTTTTTCAAGTTGTAGTTTTGATGGTGGGTTAAACATATTCATAGGTGGTGAACAAGATGAACGGCTCAGAATCTCAATTTGATATGTATATGAGCGAACACAGATGTCAAGTAGTTAGTTTACTATAATCGGGTGGTCCAAACTCAAAATGGACGTTCAGATATCTTTACCTATCGGTGGATAGTTGACTAAACGATTGGTTATGATGGACGAGTGGGAATACTTGGACATATGATGATTTTTTCTTAAAATCAACGGTCGGATGGCTTGATCTATGGATGAAGATCATTCTTAATAGTCAGATTCATGTTGGAGAATAGATGTAAGGTTAAGATAGCTAAATTGATATTGTACACATGTACATACTAAGTTAAACTTCATGGTGACACTCGAGAAATTACAATACTCGGGTATTGAAAAGTACGCGGTGTAATACCGCTAATTGGGCTATGAGGGAGCCATAAATTCTAGAAGGCTTTCTACTAGAAAGGGACTCGAAGCAAAGAACTGGCAGAATCTTCCCAATGAGGTTCTTGTTGCCATGTTATAACCCCCATACTCTCTACCCCACACATTTCTTTGAGACTGTCCAGCAACTCTTTCACATCAGAGACTCCTTTTTGGGTATAGAGGAGTTCAGGACACATGTCTTCTTATCTTCGCGCAACTATTACAGCGCATGTCAGGTCTTTTGCAGTCGTTGAGCGTTCCACTATGGAAGTGGAGCACGTGTCAACTGATTTCATATTGGGCTTGTCGAAGACTCAGCGCGGTCACGACGCCATCTGGGTTGTCATCGATCGTCTGACGAAGTCGGCACATTTTATTCCAATGCGTACGACGTGGACATTGGATCGGCTTGCGAAGGTATTCATTGAGGAGATAGTGAGACTGCACGGCATTTTAGTTTCGATCGTCTCTAACCAAGACCTCAGATTCACGTCTCAGTTTTGGAGGAGCTTTCAGCAGGCGATGGGGTCTACTTCGCAGCTCTGCACCGCTTATCATCCGCAAATGAATGGGCAGACCAAAAGGGTCAACCAGATCCTAAAGGATATACTCAGAGCTTGTGTGATTGACTTCGCGGGTAGTTGGGATGAGCATTTGTGCCTGACCGAGTTCGCGTACAACAACAGTTATCAGGCGACCATTAGCATGACTCCTTTTGACGCATTATATGGTAGACCGTGCAGATCTCCTAATTGTTGAACCGAGGTTGGAGAGCATCGTCTCCTAGGTCCCGAGCTTGTGCAGCAGACATCAGAGATTATTGATATTATCAAGCAGAGGATGCGCACAGTTTAGAACCGACAGAAGATTTTTGTTGATCGTCGGCATCGACCCCTCGAGTTTGCAGTTGGGGACATTGTATATCTCAAGGTCTCGCCTATGAAGGGCGTAGTACGGTTTGGAGCGAAGGGCAAGCTTACCCCGAGATTCATTGGACCTTTCGAGATCACCGGGCATATAGGCGCCGTAGCCTATAAGCTCGCCTTACCTTCTGAGTTGTCTGGTATCCACAATGTATTCCATGTATCAATGTTGCATAAGTGTGGGTCAGACATTATTCCAGTGATTGATTGGCAGCCCCTCGAGGTCCATGAGGATGCTTCTTCCATTGAGCAGTCGATTCGCATCCTTGATCGGAAGGAGCAGGTTCTCAGGACCAAGGTTATTCCCCTGGTGAAGGTGCAATGGAGTCATCATTCGGAGGCAGAGGCGTCTTGAGAGCGTGAAGCGGAGATTCGAGAGCGATATCCCCATCTGTTTGTTGATTGACTGCTTGTATTGCTCTATGTATTGCCTTCTCTTGTGATTGCTGATATATATATATATATATATATATATAATATATATATATATATATATATATATATATATATATATATATATATATATATATGATGATGATGATGATGTTTGTGCATTTCCTTTTGTCCTGAATTTAGCAATTTTGAGGATGAAATTTCTTTGTTGGTGGGGAGAGATGTAAGACACTACCTGAGTATCCATTTCATTCCTTTAGGTCTCGTAGTCCTACCGGTCGATTCCTGGCGACTCGCGGCCTGTGGATTCCGTTTGCGGTCATCCTTAAGTTCCATCTTGCTTACCCGACCCGAATCGACTTGAAACCTATGTCATTGCGACCACATCAGCGCCTCGGTTCCAACGTCACGTCTCATGCATAATTCCGACATATACATCTTGAGATATGGACCGCACCATTTTTGGCCACTCATCATGCATGTGGGACCAACCCATGGGCACGTTTTCTCATGTGCGCCCCACTTAGTGCTCTCTCCCATGCTATCTACTCATTGCCTACCCTATAAGCCTAGCTATGATTGTTTTTCTTTTTAAGAAAATAATCATTAGATTTCTTTTTCTTTTTTCTATGCAATTTCTCTTCCCAAGCAACCCTCTCCCAAAAACGATCGTTACACTACTACTACCTCTCCTCTCTCCTCTCTCATTTCTCTCCTTCTCCCTCTCTTGCATGGTGGAACGTCCACCTCCCTCTCCCAAAATCCAGCAACATCTCCCTCTCATCTCTCCCTATCCCACCCTCTAAACCCCATCTCCACCATTAGAACCTTTCCTTTGGAGCTATGGAGTCCATAGCTTGAAATTTGAGGAAGATCTTGAAGGTGGGTGATGCATTTGATGCTTTTTTTTTGTTTCCTTCTTCTTGCATGTCCTTTTCTCATGTTTGGGAGTATGTAGGACCCACCAAATAATGGTGGAAGTCCTACATAGCTCCATGATGTGAGGCCAAAGACCCACATGATGCATGCACGTTTGCATGGTGGGTCATTCTCCATGGACCCATCATAATGGATTTCTTTGATCTAATGGTTGTTTGGTAATCTAGACCATGGCATGCATGGTGGGGATAGCATCCCTACCCCAACAAATTCCTTGGATTGTAAGGTCTCAAGCATGCATGTAAGATGTAAGGTGTGGATTGTGTTGGTGGAGGATTCATAGTATCGGAATCCTCCCTTATGGCCGTTGATCTCTCTCTCTCTCTCTCTCTCTCTCTCTCTCTCTCTCTCTCTCTCTCTCTCTCTCTCTCTCTTCCTTCTTTTTGCTATTGATGATGGTGGCCCATTGATGTGCCACAAAGATCCCAAACCCATCAGATTTTGGGACATCCAGGCCCACTAGGTTAGACGTCCATGTGCATGTGGGTTGTATGTGTTGGATGGCCCCATAAGGCATGATCTCTTGGAGATTTTTGGATAGATTTAGGTCTGGAATTTTTGTGGTCCATCTAGGTGGACCCCACTTGTGTTTTCTGAGCATTTATCCCTTTGAATATTTTTCTATGGGCTGGAAATGAACAACACATGTTGCTATCCAAATTTCAGGCCCATTGGATGTATGATTTTTGGGCATTGTTTTGGGCCTGTTTGTAAGGCTTTTCTCCCTGATTTCTTTTGGGGTTTTCTGAGGTATGGACCCCACCTTGATGTAGGATGGAGCCCACACCATCTATCCCTGATTTGACACCCATGGAGTGGGCCTAAGAGGGCTGGACTGTCCAGCAGTCCTGCATGCAGAAAATGGACTTGTTCCGGCTTGGTTTTGGGGAAAGTGGGTCATCCTAGTGGACCCCACTTGCTGTCCATACATGGGTGCATCAAATCCACCCATTTCCCCTTTGATTTGGCAGGCCTAGGCCCACCCCATTAGGTGCCAAAGTTGGGGATAACAGCATTTTTACAGCAGCAGATTTTTCAGATATACCTTGATGTCCATCTTTGTGTGATTGTTTTGAGCATGTGTTTGGCTTCCAAATTTATCTCCATTGTGGCCCACCTTGCTCGGACACACCATATGTGATCAAGGGCCACCCGGACCACCAGATTTTTTAGTGTGCATGGCTGGGCAGCAGCCATGCTGGACGTCCCAAAGTGGTTGGCGTCCAGCATGGGTTGGCCGTCCCACCCTCTTTAAGGCCACCATGATGTAGTGTTTCATCCATCCATTCGCCCATTTGGTGTGGCCCACTTGAACGTGGCCCACCCCTGGTGGGACGTCCATGGTGGGGCCCACCTTGGGCTTTGTTTTGGGCGGCCATCCAGGCCTTGGACCGCCCACCTGGTTGGGACGCCCACTGATATGGGCTGCTGCTGGACTTGCAGTCCAGCAGTAAGGCCCATTTGATTTTTGTGATGCTCATCCACCCTCCATCTGGTGGGGCCCCCAGTGCACATTGTTGGCCACCCTGGGATTTATATTCACCTCATGTTTACCAGTTTCTGGGCTCCAGCAGGCCCAGGAAGTGAGTGGCCTGAAATTTCAGGAAGTACCCAGAAATTTCTGCATATAGATGATTGTTTTGGGGATCGAGGGGCCCGCCAGGCTGAGGGTTGTTTTGTGTACACACTATGTATGTTAACCTCTAATTTTTGGCTTAATTAGTGCCTTGCGAGGCCCACAAATAAATTGATTTTGAGGGCCTTGGTAGGCCAGAATTTTGGGACATCCTGCGGGCCCAGATGGGCTGGGACTTCCTAGCTTGGCCCAGTGAATTTATGGGCTGATTCCACCATTATGTTGGGCTGGTTGGGCTGAAATATGCATGTGGTTGGGCCCTTGATTGCCCATTTAATTAACAAGTTTTTTGGGCTGATGTTGTAAGGCCCATTTGGCCCAACTTGGATGTGATCCTTGCCTAGATATTTGGGCTTATGGGCTGTCCACTAAGTCCAACATAATGCATGGCTTTGGTGGCATTATTTTTGGGCCATAACCTCCCCTATGAGCCCATGTTGTTGTATGTGGATTGGGCCATGTACTGCCCTTTGGGCCCATGTATATGTATATAGGCCTTGGGCCGATTTATTGATGCCCATCATGTGATATAATTGGATGTATGGCTGCCCATTTCTTGTTTATGGTTGTACTCGGGCCACGGGCCTTGATTCTTTGTAGAATGTTATTGGGCTACCTCCTTGGGGCAAATGGTGGTTGAATATCCAAATTTGTGTGCCCTTCTAGGCCTTTGTTAGGCCCACTCTCATCTTTGGGTGGTTAAATGTCCACCATAGACCCTTGTTAGGCTCATTCTCATCATTTAGGCCCATGTCATTGTCTACCTAGTCTCGTGGGCTAACCCAGGCTATTGGGCCCCCCCACTAGTGGTTGTTTTCTTTCTTATCCATGGGAATTGTCCTAGTACCTAGACCTTACTCTGTTATGAGAAGAGTACATCACTGCATGACATACTTTGTTATCTTCATGACCCATTCCCATGTGCATCATATGTGTGCTTGGTTGAGATGTGATTGGTCATTGTTTATGCCTTTGGACAGGCTGTTATAGGACTCTCGGAGGGATGGAGTTGCCCCTCTTAAGCGCGTTGTATGCACGGGACTGATGCATGGCTGATTGTGTGATTCATGCATCTAGTATTACATAGCATGGATGATATTCGCTCATATTTCATCAGGGCTGTAGCCTCCACAGGCATATCGTGAATGGCCAAATTTGGACACCGAAAATGTTATTTGAGCATTTAGGGCACTTAGGATGTCTTTGGGTGAAAGCCCCTAAACTTTCATGGTACCAAGAGACGCCTCAACACCGAGACCGAGTAGAAAACATGAGCGCCTGAATGCCTTATACCATTAGGCCGCATCTCCCACTGTTGCGTAGTCGGTTGAAATGGGGTGTGGCCTTACCCGCCTGAGTGAGGGGGCAATTGCTAGGCTGAGTTTGACCAACTCGTAAATGGGTCCGCTACCGTCGAGCCTTGTTGGTGATTGGTTGTCCACAGGCGGGTAGTGAGGTCTCTTACGCTCGTTCGACTGTGCGGCAATCGGCTGGCAGTGTATTTGACCCCAGTGGTTTCCCTAAAGTGGAACTGTATGGATATGTGGACTAGATATGAGTACTGGCATGATCGCATTTGCACTTTGCATATGGCATTGGCTATGTAGGCCTCTTGTGCATTGCCTTGGTATGACGCTCAATACTCATATGTTACATTACATAGCCTTGGTACGGCTTACTGCATTCATGCTTAGTATAGCATAGCCTTGGTATGGCTGTTGGCATTGATGGTATTCATGGATCATGCCGTATTTCTGCATTCTCTGATATTGTTTTCCTGGCACTTGTATTACACACACTTACACCGCTCTCTAAGCTTTCTATAAGCTTATGCACGATTGATGTGTGCAGGAGATTCTAGGCAACAGCCGAAACTGAGGAGCGAGGAGCGTGCCGAGGACCTTTTTGAAGTTGCCTATTGTTCAGATCTTGTATTTCCCTTTTCAACATTATACCTTGTATAAAGTTTAAATTCCTAGTGGATTTTGTAATGGTGTTCCTGTAGTTATTACTTGTGGTTACTATGTTATGATCTTGGGTATGCTCTTATGGAATGGAGTTGTGTTATAGAAATCCTCCTTGTAGGATCCTAGGATCGGAACCTGGTGAATGGGTGCCAGGAGCCGAGAATGGGGTACTACGGAGGCTGTTGGCGTAGGAATCGGCTATCGAAATTCTTGTGAGTTCCGGTCACTGAACCTGGGGCGTGACAGCGCATGAGCCAGTGTCATAATAAAAAGAAAAAAAGAAAACATTCAGAGATCCTCATCAAAATTGATCTCTTGAACGTGATAGAGGTCACTTCTGACCACTTTTGCAAGGACAACGGTTTTCAAGGGCTTCCTCAAATACTGGTGCCCAACCACCAATTCTTTCCACCTGCCTCTAGCGAGGTCAGCATCACTTTATGGGATTTGCATAGGATGGCAAGCCTTCCTATAGCCAATTTTTTTTTTTTTTTACAAATATGTGCCTACCAACAAGAAGTTTGGCACTTCTCACTAACCAATCGCCAACCGAAGATATCAAAGACAACTATCAAGTTGTTCAAAGAAATGTCAAAATTCTCTGACATTCACAAAGTTCCACACCTCACTTAGCTTGCCCATTTTGCCAGGGACTTGCGGTATGCATTCTGTTCCCTTATAACTTGTTTGGATTTTTCGTATATTCCATCATTATCCCTTCTCTTTTTAATAATCATATTATTCTTTTAATATCACAGCTTCATCGGAAAGCATTCATAAGAAATAGAGCGCATTCGGCATAAGATCGAAGGACTTGTTGAATACAGTGCCTTTAGCAAGCTAGCCACCTTTTTAGCATAGTGGCTCAATTTGGTAGTGCTACCCGGCTCCAAATGGGCTGATGTCATCCATCCAACCTTATTCGTGGCTGCGGGGGCGATAATAGAGGGTAGAAAATATTCACTGGTGCCTCCAGTCATTTGCTCCCTATATCGTGCTTTCGACGATGTGGCTACACACTATAAAAGTCCAATTGGAGCATGCTCAACCTACACATCTTGGCACTACTTTGTGGGCTGGCTCAACGTGTATTTCCCATGGACATATGATGAGTTGGAGAAGGCATATATAAACCTAGACCATCTTTCGTTATGACACTACCAAGGGCGCAAGATGATAGAGAAGCCTGAATCTATCGGCTTCTTCCAATTCCCACTCCAACGTGGCTAAAGACAAGGATGTTGTAGATGACAATTCATTTTCTTCAAGTGAACACATTTTTTATTTGCATCCAGTCAAGCAGTCTTCCACTGAAGGAAGGTAGCAGTCAAGCAGTCTTCCACTGAAGGAAGGTAGCGAATTCTAGCACGAACCTTACCACTCCAGTGGCACTACCAAAAAACAGGGCAATGACGACGGTTTGAGCCATCGGGAAAGGTGGCATCTGCATTGTTCGTTTCCGACGGCTTTCGTTTCTCATTAAAATAATAATAATGAAAGTGAGTTGCCTAATCATTAGGCATTCAAACTAGCTTTACCCATTTTAAAAACATGCTCTCAAAAGCCCCAAACCAAACAACCTATATGGACAGGTGAGTCATCACAAGAAAAGGAAGAAATTAGAATTGAAATCGCCAGACTAAACAACCTATATGAACGAGTGAGTCAACACAAGAAAAGAAAGAATTAGAATTGAAATCAAAATCAGATCTACCATTCAAATCCCAAACATATAAAATCATTATTTCCATTTAAAAAAAGAAAAAAAAAAATTGATTGTATATATGATACCCAATCCCGAGTTGCCACCTGGCCATGACGGATCATGGAAACTCCATTTAAAAGCAATCTTAGGAAGATCATTGATACAAGAACTAAATCTATGCTAACAAAAAATATATATACCAAATCTCACAAATCAAATGAGGTAGACCTTTCAAACTATAAACTAATTCTCACTTTCTTAGTGAAGATAATAATTGCATTCAAACTAACGTATAAACCAAAGTTTGATCAAGAAATAAACTTTGGGCATTTTGGATTAAACTGCCTGAAATGATTAATGTAGTTGAATCTTAAGCTTCGAAACAAGCCAGTAAACCTCTGCGTTTTCAATGAATTACCTAAAATAATATTTAGATTTAGTTTTCTAAAAAAATTTACGACGAGCTGAGAAGAAAGATAAAATCAAATACAACAAATAAAACAAAAATTGTCATTAATTTAGATCTTAATCTAAAGCTATTTGTAGAAACAATCGAAACTTGATCTAAAAATAAGGGTTGTGTACAAATGATAGGGTTCTGTCATACTTGCAATCTACAACTCAAGCACATCAAGACACAAAAGCAAATGGGAAATGGAAATGCAATCAATCAACATTTACAAACCATAAAATATCATCAAAATCTAGAGTAAAAACACCAATTTGATATCGTAGTTATGAAAAAATAAGATAATCTGGGTATCTTATCAGAACTGACAACCCAATACCTCTTGAATTGCAGCTTCTGATGTGCATTCAGGTGTCCAGTAGCCATTATTGTGGAGCTGGACATTTAATAACAACAGCCTGAGAACATCAATACCTGCATATCCATTTGTGAGGAGGAAGTCATCAGCATCACATCAAATGAAAAAACTATCAGCCGCTAGTCACGTTCACTAAACCTACCAAACAACTATAGTCAGAAGAAGCTGTAATTCATTTCATGTTAGACAAACAGACAATGATGCAGCTCTACATTAGTAGCTGCATAAAATGAGCTATGTAACAAGGCCAGTATTTTATTTTTGTAATGTCATGTCAGCATGTGTTCCGCACTCAAGATGGATCATAAAGAAACCTAAATTTTAGTGTTATTTCTTACTAATTTATTTTTAGGGTAATTCTGCCAGTGGGATTTCTGGGCTATCATTTCCAGTCCCAAGTCCAGATAAAGGAGGATGGCGTCGGGTTGGCTGCAGTTCCATGTAGATCTTTTAGTCACTCCTGATTTCATGATAACTTCTAACATAGACCAATCCTTGGGTACTTTGAGCTTCCTGGGAACCACCAATAACTATTTTAGGTCTCCTGATTTTGGGAATCAGCAGGTGTTTCAATGTTTGAGTTAGTGAGTAGTCCGGCAAAGATGACTGGTGAACATATGTATGGATAAGGAAGCCATTGCTTTTTATTTCTTGTTATGGATTTTATGCAAATAACACAATTTTGGTTGTCTTCTCTTAATCCATCTAGTAAAGATTTATCATACAAGTAACTAGAGTAAGTAAACAGAAAGCAGAAGCAAAACCAAGCAGATAAAGACGGTATAGTAACAGTGTTACTTCATGTTTAACAAAGATATAAGGAGTTCTGAAATTCCGAAACTACTAAAAAAGAAGCATATCGTAATGGTTTTTTAATTGCAAAATCTAATAAATTTCTGGCATCTTAGATATTCAATGTTCTCATTAGAATTAAGCACTGCTGTTCAAATGTTTTACAATCGAAATTCCTAAGCAAATGTAAAAGAAACAGTTAATAACGAGGAATTGCAAACACTCATGTGGAAAGAAAATTTCCTAACCATCATTGCCAATTTCACAAGATGAACTCATGAATATGGCTTGAAGCATATTGCATCTTCCCACCACATGGTTGTAAGTTATGACCAAGCTAAGAATCAATCTGATTCCATGTCAGTATGCTTCCACAATGACTCGGTCCAATGCCTGCCATCCTCTTCAGGAGTAGAATTTATTTGTTTCTTTTGAACATATCCACCTGCAGTCCAATGGACAGGATGGATTTAATGCACGCATCATGTGTACCCAGAAGTAGCCCAATACCACCACAAGTTGTGGCTGCGTTTTCTTTTCTGACTAATATCCAATAGTATAGGAGGTCAAACTTATAATAAAACATACAGATAGATATCTGTTTCCTCACCATGATACCATCTTCATACATTAAACACATACATATGGCTACATTTTGTACGAGTGGATCTGTGGCTTGGATCAATTGGAACAGCTGACATTGTGTGTCCCGCTATCGATGGCCCATGTGCCACGGATCTCCCAGATGTTTGAAAAATAAAAATAAAAAACTAACAGCCAGACATTTGACCAAAAAGGACAAAAGCTTTTTATCTTCTTACCTGGCTGATTTTTTTATTTTTTAATGCAGGAGGCCATCCATGGTGAGAGGCCATCATATCAACAGTCTAGATCACTTGAACAAACCGAAAAACAAAGGTTACTGTACACAGTGTTTCAAATAGCGCCCGTAGCGTAGCGGTAGCGTACGCTACGTAGCGTAGCGTGGCCGTAGCGCTACGTAGCGTCCCAAATAGCGTAAATCCCCTGTAGCGCGCGCTACAGGGGTCGTAGCGTACGCTACAGCTACATAGCGCGTAGCGTCCGTAGCGTAAGCTACAATGTATTTTTTTTACTATTTTAGTTTTTTATTATTTTTTCACGTTTTCTTTGTTTCTAATGTTGAGGAATGTGACACTTTTATTGTACTTGATACTTTCAACCTATTGGATTTTTATTTCTTTTCATAATTGTGACTTGTGGTTTCAATTAAACATTATGAATTAAAGTGGTCTTCTTAGAAAGTTGTTGATGTGATAATTATTTGATTTAGCTTATATATGTGGATTGGCTTTTGATAAATGATAACTAATAACTTTTTTTAACATGAATCATCATTTAGGCATTTTTATATTTTTTCCCTTTTTTTTCCACTATTTATTATATTTGTCATATTTTTAAATTTAAAAATAGAAGCATTGTGTAGCTTACGCTACACGCTACCTATTTACGCTACACGCTATAGAGGGCTGAGAGCTACGCATCACGCTACCGCTATTTAAAACACTGACTGTACAATGTGTCATCCTAATCATTTAATCACATGTCAGTTCTCTTTTGTTTGTGGGTAGTTTATCCTTCTGCTCCCAAATTCATTGGCAGGAACAAATGAATTGAGTCTGAATGGTTAGAAGTGCAGCTGTATCATGTCAATCTTGTCCAAGTGCCTAATCTCGATGTAACCCTTGGATATAACCAATGCCGATGGTTCATACCCCCTCCAGCTGCGACGGTCACACTACAATTTGGAGGCCAAAGCTGTGACAACCATCACATTTCCAATAATCCCTGCTTATGGCATATGTTATGAATTGGTGATGAGCAGTATAACAAAGCTAGGAGACTTCTCAAACAAAACAAAACAGTAGACATTTGAAGACTAGAAAAGGAAAAGAAACAAAAAAAGAAAAAAGAAAAAGCAAGAACATTTACAGAATGGTTTATGTTTTAAATGCAGATAAGTTAAGCAGTTTTGAGCTGTCATAGAAATGGTATTCATGTATTAGGAATTGAAAATATTAACTAAGATTATACTTATCCATGCATCATGTGGTTGGAGATAATTATGAAATGAAATAATTGAAAACATTTCATAATTATCTCCAACCCACATTAACTAAAAAGCAGCTAGCGCTAATTGAAACTCTTACCACAATGCAGTGCAACAACTTCTTCGACTCCCCAACCTGTCTAAAGGCCTCAAAAGTCGAAACCCACGGCGCGAAGAACCCATAACCCACTCCAACAAGAACACTTCCAGCGATACTGAGAATCAACCAAAGACCAAACAGTGGGGGCAGCGCAAATAGGAAGGCAAATTTGAGAGCCGCATCAAACCGTTTAGTCCTGAACAACCGAACCGTCAATCAGTGGACCCTCCTAAATGGGACCTCTCATCCCATTGTTGAGAACACCAACCCAAGAATGCTACATTCATTACATGATTCTGTTTTGTCTTCTGAGTTTCAGCCCAATGGTTTTATTTTGGTAGAATCAGTTTAGGTTGTATGTTCTCGCGAGTTTGATACTTCTAATCCAACATAAACTGACTATTTAGGCAGCGTTTGGATGCACTATCCAATTAAATTGCAATAACTAGTTCAATAAAGTGGAAATGACCAAATTGCAATTAGTTAGTATTCATATTGTGGGATGAGGCTCCAAACTGCAATTATGTCACTTTCAAGTTGGAGTTGAAAGGAAGAAACTACATTTCAAGAGCTACTTTGTGAATTTTAAGGAAGCAGTTGGAATTTGGTCCTCTATCGAACTATTAACTGTAATTCAAACAATAGTACAACCAAACACAATCACGTTACCTACGTTTTGCAAATCAAAATCACCAATCCACAGGAATTGAGCTAAAACAATCGACATGAATTTGAGAACCCACATAGAAATCAAGCTACAAAACCAAATGAAGCAGTCATTCATATAAAATAAGAAGGTAAAAAAGAACTGATTACTTGACAAGAGCATAGACAGTCCCAAGTAACCTGAGCAGGAAGCAACCCCAGAATAACCCCAATATTTCCCAATATCAGTAACGAACTTGCAATAGGACCCACAAAAATACCTACAACATGATGAATAAAAAAAGTTATCACCTGTGGGTTAAACTGTCATAGAAATGTTCCAAATGAGGGTTGAGGATAATTATGAAATGAAATAATTCTGCCCCATTTTGTTGTTTCATATATATCTAATTGAGTTATTGTGATTCAATTCAACGAGCATCCAAATGTCCAACTCAAAAACCCAAAATGCAAGATACAGAGTTAGCAATCTCTGCATAACATACACAGCTCAAAAATCAAATCATTAACAACATGAGAAGACAATGTATAAAAGGTTTAAGGTTGGATTTTACAGGTTTCAGCTTCTAATATGCAAGCTTTTTGGAGTATGGTCTATTCATGATGGGGACCAACCAAGATATTAAAAAACAGTTATGTAACAGTAATGGTTCGGGCCATCGGCCGATTGTGCAATATAATGATGAATAGGTAGAATGAAATCAGCCAATTGTGCATTCAAATATTCTTTATCATAATTATTGAAAACCAATTTCAAACAAGATATACCATTCAACACAGTGTTTGTGGACATGCAGGCCATTGGAGTGCATTGCTTAATCTGCTTGATATGCTCAATTGTCGTACTGTTGGAATAATGCAACATCGGTCCAGAAGTGTGAGGACCAGTAGGTCCAAAGACGCCAATACACATTTTGTGGAATTATCAAGATCTGAATCCACGCTAGTGTGAGGACCAATACACATTTTTATGGTGTGGCCCACCTAATGGTTGGATTGGCCTGATTTTTAGTTTGCATAATCACAAAATAGTAGGATGGTCCTTGAAAGAGAAGAAAATCTCTAATACATAATGACTTCATGTTAACAGTAATAATGTATTAGAGATCAAAATCTATGCCTTGATTTGGGTCAGGCATTCCGTCAAACATCAAGCAGGCCTCCCGCATGAGGTAGAGTCACATGTTCCCAAATCAAGATACAACTTGTAAATGAAAATTTTCCATAACTTCTAATCAAGATCAAACCTACAACATCATTTCAACAAATTCTATGCACAAAAACCACACCAACAACAAGAAGCTAAAATACCCACACATCCACCGACTGATCTGCCATAAAAACCAAAATCGCTGGAAACAAATAAAACATTCGCCCAAAAATCGATCTAACCGCAGGCGTATGAACGAAAATGCCAGAAATTGGAGAAAATACTGCAAATTCTTACATTCTCTCACCGATCTGCAGAAAATACCTTAAGATTTTGGACGAGCAGCTCTGGAATGCGAGGATTTTGGACGATCTGCAGAAAATGCCTTCTATTTTTCCTATTTTGCCTGAGTGGGGAGGGAGAGGTCTGCATTTGGGGGGTTCTTTTCATTTCGGGGTTTCCTGATTTTGGGGAGAGACGGATTGAAAGGCGAAGGAAACATATTGCGTCCTACCGCCGCCGGGACAATGTTCCGTTCGGGCAGGGCTCTGTGGGGCCCACCTTGATGTAGAGTATTTATCCACTCCATTCATCCTTTTCTCAGATCATTTTACATATAAATCCAAAAACATGAGGCAGGTCCACAGCTCCAGTGGGCAACACCAAAAGACAGCAGCAGGGATAATGACATTCACCGTTGAAACCATTCTAAGGGCCACCTTTATTTTATTTTTTTTACCATCCAACCTATTCATGAGGTCATATAGACTTGGATGAATTGAAAATATAAATATCAGCTTGATCCAAAACTTCTACAGCTCCCAAGAAGTTTTTAATGGTGGGCGTTCAATAACCACTTTGTGGTCCATTTAAGCATTGGTTCCACCTAAATTTTGGGTCATATCCTAAAATGATCTATAAATATGGATGGACGGCGTGGATAAAACCTTTACATCAAGGTGGCCCCATAGATCCTGTCTGGATGGATCATCGTCCGTGTGGGGGTAGGAGGTCATCCGCTTCTGTATCCTTCGGACGCGGCGCGAAAGCCTTTCATAAGTTCCTGAGCAAGGATGTGGGGTGGGGCCCACCGCCATGTTTATGAGAAATCAACCCATTCATCCGCTTTGCGAGCTCATTTTAGAATATTCGGCCGAAAATGAGTTGAATCCAAAATTCAAGTGGGCCACACGAGACGAAACAGTGGGGATTGAGTGAGAACTGTTAAAACAGTCTTGTGGCCATAAAAGCTCTCTGGCTAACATTTTTTTTTGTATATTCACTTCATCCCAGTGGTAATGACCTTATAAACGGTTTGGATGGCATATAAGCATCAAGGTGGAGCCCAGGAAGGTTTCAACGGTGGGTATTTCTTTCTCCAGTTTTGATCCACCTCATTTTTGCCAGCATGTCCTGAAATGAGCTCAGCAAATGGATGAACTGGCTAGATTTCCTACAAACATGGCAATGAGCCGCACCCAGCATCCTTAGGCTTTCACAGGAATTCCCCGTCCTATCCGTTCAGCTCGTGATGCTGCCACTAGCCAATGGGTGGTGTCCAGTGCTCTGTGAGCCCAACCATGATGTATGTGCTTTATCCACGCCATCCTTCCATTTCTCGGGATCGTTATAAGTTTTGATCCAAAAAATGATCCAAATCTAAATCTCAGGTGGACCACACTAAAGGAAAACAGTAGTGACTGAATGTCCACTATTAAAAATCACCCCACTTTCACCTACGGGTTTTTGCGAATAGAAAGCCCTCAGAGACGCCAAGGGCTAAAAGCCGTCGGGGAAACCTATATACAACCGTTGGCATTGGTCATTTTTCTGGTAATGTAGGTTCACACGCCAGTTTGGTTATGACCAAATAGTCCCAGAAGATTGCAGAACTGTAACCCACATAATGAGGCGATACGGAGTAGGCCCGTATAATTGGGTGCTCATATGAAAGCAATTGTTGATCATTCGCACTGGATCCCATTTCGTTCTCCCTAGCTACAACCACTCCGTACAAGCATCCTATTGTTGGATGTGATGGTAGACGCATCAATTCCCTCTTGTCTATCATTGTCATTTGGTGAATTACTTGGTTTGGGTGCCTCATCCAAAATTGAGGAATTACAGACTGGAATAAGGATCGGTTACATAGTGGAGAGAGATCACACCCCCTGCCCCGGCCAAGCGTGCCTAAAGATATCCCTGAAGGAGTCCATCAAACAAGTAAAGTCGGTCAATAATCTGGAAGGTTAGATTGCATATGGGACTCCTTTATATGTTCTGATGAGGTTGGGTGAGCAATTCGCCACAACCGTAACTCCAAGCCTACTGGAGAGGGGTACTGAGCCAGATCCCCCAACACCCGCGACTGTCCTCTACACTCCCACTAGGGAGGCTGCAGGGGATGCTGAGAACAGAGCTGCCTCTTCAGCCATAACTCCTTTCCTAAGGTCAGCTTGACAAATCTTTTCGTCCCTGGTAACCCATTTTCAAACGCGATCCCGTTCTCCTCAAGCACTAGACAGCCAGCAAGGCATCTTCTCTGCCCCTATGAAAGTGCATGCACAAGTGGGCGAGGATGGTCCCTTAAATAAAGGCAAGCAAGTGATGACTGAAGAACTTTTTAAAGAAACTTCACCCGAGGGGAGCGAGAGTGAAGAGTCATCTGCTAGCAGTAGTTCAGCTAGAGAGAGTAGCTCTTCCGAAGGTGACAATCAAGGAGAGGAGGAAGAGGTGGATATCGGTGAGGAGGGTCAAGCCGGAGATGTGGTTGCCACAACCAGTCAAGAAGCACCACACAACGCCTCTACTTCGACTGACCAGGTAACCACTCCCAATGAGGAAGAGCCTTTAGATTATAGGGAGTTCGGCTACTCACCGGTAGCCAATATCTTCACATCGTTCAACGTCAACTACTCGCCTCTTCCTTGTGAGATGTCAGTTATTCCGCCGATCAACATTTCACTGCCCGACCCTCAAATCCTTCCTCGCGTCATGGAGGTCTCTTCCTCGAGGGAAGCGGGACTTTCAACACCAGTGATATAGATAGTAGCAGAGGCGTTGATTTCTCCACACAACGTGAAGGTGGATCAAGACATGACAGTCTTCCCACTAATCACTGAGGAGGCAATCATCAGTGCAAAGCTGTAGAGTTCCGATTTCATGTAGCCAATTATACGTGCACCTAGACATATATATCTACCTTGTGAGGAATACATTTAAAACTTAAGCATAATGAATCAGTGAGAATGATAGAAGTAATTAAATTTCGGGGACCAAATTTTGTGTAAGGGATGTAGATTGTAACACTCCGAACTTTTCAATACCCGAGTATTGAAAGTTCTCGAGTGTCACCATGAAGTTTAACTTAGTATGTATATGTGTATGATACCAATTTAGCTATCCTAACCTTACATCTATTCTCCAACATAAATCTAACCATTGAGAATGATCTTCATCCATAGATCAAGTCATCCAACCGTTGATTTTAAGACAAGATCATCATATGTCCAAGTATTCCCACTTGTCCATCATAACCAACCGTTCAGTCAACTATCCACCGATAGATAAATATATCTGACTGTCCACTTTGAGTTTGGACCACTCGATCATAGTAAAGTAACTACTTAATATCTTCATCCACTCGTACACATATCAAATTGAGATTCTGATCCGTTCATCTTGTTCACCACCTATGAATATGCTTAACCCACCATTAAAATTACAATCTGAGAAACTACACATGTGAACAAGCCACTTGAATCTAACGGCATACATGTTCTGCCTCTTGATCACTCCAAAAACCCACTTATGATCATCCGGTTACAAAACCGACCGTACACCCATTTACATATATGATCAAAGTACTAACCATCAAGTTTTTCTATTCTTAACATGTCATCTGACCATTCATTATGTTGGTTAATATATATACATTTGTAAGACCCGTGTTCTAGTCTGTACTGTTCCGATGAATCCTGCGATCATTTCCGTCGAAGTCCGGCAATCCACGACTGATAATCGACGTTGCGATCGATCGTAAGTCACATCCTTTAGATTCGAGTCGGTTTAATCCGAGACCTGTATCATTGCGACCGCACCGTCGCCGCGGTTCCAACGTCGCGACTCACGCATCGATCCGATACCCTAACCAGAAGATGTGAGCCGACGCTTATTTCGAAGAAACGCCGCGCTTTTACGATCCCGAGAGAATCTCTACAACATGTTAAACATCACATCAATCAATCAATCACTTCAATGACAAGCACCCATGCTTCCTTTCTCCACAAGGCAAGCAAGCCCAAAAGTCAAACCAATCCATCCCCTCACCCATCACTCACATCCATCACTCACCTCACATCACTCTCTCTCTCTCCTTATCTCTCTCTCTTTCTCATTTCTCCACAATTCCAAGCAAGGAAAAACCCCACGTTGGGAGCTCTCCATGAGAGAAGACAAGCAAAAGTGAGGCCCACCTTTCCCCTCCCAAAACTCTCATCCTAGCCATCCATTTCCCATCTCCACCGACGAAGTGAAGCACAAGGAGGTTGGCTTCCCAACGGACCAAGAAGATCGACCGGTGGGTGCTTTGATAGGGTAGTTTCATGCTTTCTTAGGTGGGCCAAGTGAGACCTA
>JAJHSJ010000008.1:55126558-55195395 GCA_021015155.1 Magnolia officinalis
GACCATGACTTAGCAACAGTGGGTTCCACAATATAGTGAATTTAACTTTAGTATATGCCATGTGTACCATTTCCAAGTGCCTGTGTATCAAGCATCAAACCTAGCCAGAGCATCAAAAACCCCCTTCTGGAAATTCCCTTACCTATATCTTTTTCTATAGTTTCCTCAATGGACCTGCAAAGTTAGGTTTGGATCGGCCTCATTTTTGGGATCCAAGGAAAACCTGAGGGGTCTCACATGATGTGTGGATTGGATGCCATGCACGCATCACGGTGGGCCCCACAAAGAGCTGTAGGTTAACCCTAACAAACAAAGCTTTGTAGTGGATCTAGCCTCTTGCTCTTCCAGATATCAGGAGGGGATTGGAAGGTAATGAGAAGGAGTGATTTGACTCACCTGGTCTGTTGCGCTTGGACTTCGGCATTTCTCTTCTTTCTGAAGGATCGGCTTCTGCGGCTGCTGTTGCTGCTGCTGGTGGTAATGCGCCTTTGGGGTTTTTGGGGTTTTGTGAACTAGGGTTTTATTAGACGCGAAGTTCCCGTGGCCTCGCTAACGGACGCGGATGCGTAGTGAGGAGAGCGTGATGTGGATACTATGTGGGGTCAACGTGATGTATGTGTTCTATCCACTCCGTCCATCCGTTTTTCCAGATCATTTTAGAGTACAAACTCATAATCGAATCATATCCAGAACACAGATGGACCACACCTTAGGAAACGTTGTGAATTGAACGTCTATAGTTGAAAGATTCGCGAGGCCAAAGAAGCTTTGGATCAAACTGATATTAGTGTTTTACCTTCATCCAGGTCGGTGTGACCTTGTGAACAGGTTGAATGAGGAATAAACATCACAGTGGCCATAGGAAGGTTTCAACGGTGGATATCATTATCTCCGCTGCTTGCTGTGGTGTGGCCCATTTAGACTTAGCAACTAGATGAAAAAAAAAACAAAAAAAAAAAAAAAAAAAAAAAAAAAAAAAAAAAAACAAAAACAAAAAACTAGATGGAAGGCGTGGATAAAACACACGTATCATGGTGAGCCTCCTTTTAAGTTATAAAGGGATTATAGGTAATCTAATTACAGGAGTTGTTTGGATGCATGCTTTGCAGGTTGTAAATATATTATAGTTAAAAGTTATAACATGACATGGTAAAAAGCCATGGTTCATATTACGAGTAAAGACATTACCATTAAAAAAGCATTATATATGTTAGAACACAGGGCCTAATATACACTCATAGCAAGTGGGGCCCACCATAATATGTATGGTACATCCAATCTATCAGTCTTGTACTTCTCTTGATGCTCTCTAACGGCCCAAAAAAATAGTTCGTCCTTTATCAAATGGACCATACGAAGAATGATAGGATGTCCACCATTAAAAACTTCTAAATTGCTTTTGGGGGCCATTGTGACACGCAGAAGACATTCAATTTATTTAGTGTGTGCATGCTTTAATGCACTTTAAGGCTTTAAAAAAAATCAAGTTTTTCTTATATGGATTTTACAAATTTTGAAAGGTTCATTGCCCAGCTATTTGATATGAATGCTTACTTTATTCATGGTAAATACCTTACAATCTATTTAACTTTATTCATGGTAAATACCTTACAATCTATTTACATATAAACAAATTATCATTTAAAAGCCAGACATAATAGCATATAAACTAATTACACTTAAAACTCTTTTAATGTGTAATGTGTTTATCACTAAAAAAATTATAGACATCCAAGTAAACCCTAAAAAGGGAGAGAGAGAGAGAGCTACAGCTCATGGCGCTCTCACCTTTTCACCATCCCTCTCCCTCTCTCTCTTGTCCATGAACGATTTCTACTTATTTGATCACCGTGGTGCAGTTAAGATGGTATCAGAGCTTTGAGAGGCCCATCTACATCTCATTGCTTTGATCTAGGAAGGAAAAACAATCTAATCAGTAATCTATTACAATTGTCAGTTTGAAGTTTTAAAAATAGATCGTACTCTCATCTTCCCAGAACCAGTTGGGTTCTAGATTGCCATTAATGATGTAAAAACATTGTTCCTCTTCTTCGTTGTGTGATTGGATCTGAAAGATCCAAACGCTAGTTGGGCCAACGAGATTCTCATACGATTGGACGTATGGTTTTTCCTTCGTTTGTAGCAATTTAGATATGTGCATGTTCCAGATCTGAATAAATTGGTGTAGATTGTTGATTCACATGGGCCTATGTGGGCCTCTGATCATTGATCCCTGTGTGCCCTGTGCTTAACCAGTTAGAACGTCTCCTTTTGCTCTAGACAACGTGTATCTGAGACAATTACTATCATCAATCTATGTATGTGATTTTTAGAGAATTTCAAATTACAAAGCCCCTTGTATGTACTTTTTTCAGCATCCATCTTTAGAATCTTAACCAGAATTACATCTAGTCTCAGTTGTTCCTGGCTTATTGCTTCTAGCCATTTGTGTTTATTATAAATATTATTGCTTGCTGAGATTCATCATCATTGAACATGTCATCTTTTGTGCGAAACTGCGGATTTGAGTCCTCTCGCAACCGGGATGCGAAAGAGAAGTTTCTTAAACTATAAAAGGGGTTTCCTAGGGTTTTCTAGGTATTGCTCATGGAGGTTATCTACTGTGCAATCTATATCTCAGCGTTTCTATGTCCTCGTAATCGGTTTGATCTCTCCGTTTTCTCTATTTCTCTTATTGTTTATCCACTTCTGCGTGAGTGAAGAAGGTTGTAACGTTCTATTTCATAGTGGATTGTTGAAAGGAGGATGATTATCATCTTCATCCAAAACAAAATTAGACATTCAACAAATTTCTTCGGTAAATTTACATGGGGTGAGTAATTTCCTCTCATGGGCCCACTCAGTTAAAATATTCCTTGCCTCTAAAAGGAAATTGAAGCACATCACTAATAGTGGACTGACAAAAATTCAGACGCCTTCTCTAAATGAAAAGAGGATGATTATCAAATGATGAATTGCCTAAGGAAATTTGGCAAGCTCTTGAGGAGTTGTACTCCAATAAAAACAATATTCAGCACTTGTACCACATTTTAAAGGAGTTTCATAATATGAAATAAGGTGATAGTTTTAATGATCATTATGCCAAAATTTCGGGTTTGTTGACGAGTGGAAACTCCATAATCCTTTCACTTAAGATATTGTGCAACAACATCGTTAAAGGGATGAAATATGTATTGCCCCATTTCTTACCACTATTCAGCCATACTAGGAACTTGTTAAGGCCCAACTCTTGGCTAGCGAGATCACACCCACATTATCATGTGTTTGCACGTATGATGTGTGTGCCAAATCCATCTGATTCTTCTCTCCATCCTATCGATAACGTAACATTAATTCTTTTTGTGTAGCAGAGGCATTCTAGCAGCAGAGGACAGGGACAGACCTCTTTCAATGATAGCTCCAGGTCTTCTTGACGGCAATGTTACTGTAACTACAAGAAATCGGGCCTTAGCCGACCCATGGGGCTACCCTTTGCCTGTGGCCAGTTTTAACGGCTGCGGCCACTACGCAATCCACTTCCTTCAAGGCCCCTCTCACGTCTTCAAGTTCTCGATCGTGTATCAAATAATGCACATCGATTAATGATCGGACAACACGAAGTGGGGCCCAACGTGATATATGTTCTTCGACCACAGGAACTTCATGTGAACCCTGGTAACAAGAAATCCACGTCCCTTTGTTTCCCATAGACGGATTTAGTACTACCTTGCCCCGTCTCGAGCTTGGTATACGCAGAGCTATGTGGGGCCTACCGTGATACCTGGATTTTATCCACACTGTTCATCCAATGTCCCATGTTATTTTAGGGTAGTAGTAAAAAAATGAAACACATCCAACCATCAAGTGGGCCACACCATAGTTGGAAAAACTCTGACATGGAATGCTTTGTCAGAGAGCTCCCCCGTGTTGTGGTCCACATGAGGGTTGGATCTGCCTTATATTTAGCCTCATGTTTACGTTGTCAGTAGCCAAGTAGCTACTAACAATTACCCTGTGGTCCAAATTGGATATCCCTCGTATTCAATCCAACATGTTGATAAGGTCACATGGCCCTGGATGAAGGGAAAAATCAAATTTCAGCTTAGTCCAAAACTTGTGTGGCCCCAAAAGGTTTTCAACAGTAGATGTTTAATCCCATTGTGTGGGTCACTTGATCTTTGGAATTGATTCTGTTTTTTTTCTTTAAACCCTAAAATGATTTAGAAAGATAGATGGACAAGGTGTATATATAAAACTCATGCATAACTATGGAAAATTTGAGATTTTTAAAAAGAAATTAAGATTTTGTATTTTGAAAAAAAGACAAGATTTTTAAATAGAAATTGAGATTTTATATTTTGAAAAAAATTGAGAAGTTTGATATTAAAAAAATAATAATAATAAATAAAAAAGAGAGACTTTGGAGAACAAATCGAGTTTTAAAAAAGCTGATATTTTGAAAAAAAAAAAAATCGAAAGTTTGAAAAAATCGAAATTTTGAAAAAAATAAATGATTTCAAATGTTTATATTAAATTTCATTCAAATCTGACCATTGGATATCAAAATATGCCCCAAAAATGAGCAACAAGCATTGTCAGCTTAACATCTTTCTCATCCGAAATCCAATCAGGATGAGTGATGAGTCAAAGCAAAGATCTTGACCAGTAGAATAGAGTACCTAGATTGGACGAAAATTTTAAGTCAAAATTAAGCTGCAACTTACTGACTTCATGAAAACCTAAGAAATGTGGGTAATAACTAAGTGCCTCACCATTCTAAAAAAAATCCAATTATTAGGTGGAGCATACTCCAGGAAGAAAAAAAAAAAGTGGTGATGGAACACCCTATTATTCAAAACTTCTTTGGGATCACCTTAATGTTTCCATTTGTCATCCAATCCATTGATGAGTTCAAATAAGCCTAGTAAAGAAGGATCCTTACTCTTGCTCGGGAGGTAGACTCTCAGGAGTTTCAACACCCAGTCAAGGGTTCTAGTCTCCATAGGTGGTGAAATTCCACTAGGGTGGGTGTGTGGGGGGTGTGTGCGCGTGTATTAAAAAAAAAAAAAAGAAAGATCAAATATCAGCTTGACCCATAACTTTTGTGGCCCACTACCGGTCAATCACCACTTTCGCCTATTGTATGGTCCACCTGATAATTAGATCTGCTTATTTTATTATTATTATTATTATTTTTTGATAATATCCTAAAATGATATGAAAAAAATGAATGGATTGGATGGATACGGAATGCACACGTCAAGGTGGCACCACATTAAGGTCCGCACCCGTCTTCGGGGTCTCATTTAGTCCCCTCCCCTGCACCGCACACCAGGCAATGGAATTTCTTTAGGTGTGAAATTTTTATGGGCCCACGATGATGTATTTCTCATATCTGCAGTATCCATCCAATTTTTCAGATCATTTTAAGATATTAACCAAAAAATAATGTGGATCCAAAGCTAAAGTGGACTACGCCATTGAGGATAGTAGGAATTTATAGTACCGTTGAAAAACTATTAGGGCCATAGAATGATCTGATCAAGTTGATATTTGTATTTTAACTTCATCCAGGTATTTTCGATCTTATGAACAGATAAAGATGGAAAATAAGTGTCACGGGATTTAACGGTAATTTATTCAATCCCCACTGCATTTTGTGGTGTGATCCACTCGAGCTCTAAATATACATAATTTTTGGGCTCATACTCTAGACTTATCTAAAACTTTTGATGGATGGTGTAGATATAACACAAAATTTATGGTGAGACCAAAAAATTTACACACATTAAAACTTGGAAACATTAAGGTGATAAGCCATCTGTTTGGAAGAGAAATCTGGCATATCTTGTTAGCGGAGATAATTGGAAATGACGTGGAGCAATGAAAAGCCAACAATACTTGAATTTTGTCGCCTAAAAAAAACTTCCTAGGGCTCACAAGTTTTGAATCTTGGTCCTTTTATCCGGATCTCCGTGACCTTATTAATAGGTTGGATGACAAATAAGTATTACAGTGGTCCCAGAATTTTTTAACGGTGAGCATTCAATCACCACTGTTTTCTGTGGTGTGGTCCACTGAAGATTTGGATCTACTTCATTTTTGGGCTCATACGGTAAAATGTACCGGATAAACAAATGGAGGGAGTGGATATGACATACGTACACCAGTGATCCACCGAAGTCACGTCCATGTGTCTAAATGTGCTATACACAATGGCCCCACGGGTGCTGACGAGGCACACAGATGTGAGATCTGGGCCTGTTATCTAGTTTGTCCCTTGTTGAATGTTTATGGGCTCAAAAATAACATTCTGTCTAAGAACACTAACCATAAGAGCTGTTTGGAGCATGGGATTAGATGGGTTTAAGTGGGATGGGACTGGTCGTCAATGTCGCTAAGTTTAGGACTCACTATGATGTATGTGTAATATCCAAACCGTCCTTCCATTTTATGAGATTATTTAAGACATACGCCTAAAAATGAGGCAGATCCAAAACTCAAGCAGACGACACCACAGAAAATAAGTGGTTACTTAACTCAAATCATTGAAAGCTTCTTGGGCCACTAAAGTTTTGAATCAAGGTGATATTTGTGTTTTCCCTTCATCTAGCACGGTGTGACCTTATGAGCAGGTTTGATGGCAAATAAAAATCATAGTGGGCATAGGAAGGTTTTATGACGGTAGGCATCATTGTCCCCATTGACTCCACGCCTTCCGTGGTATGGTCCAACTTGAGATTTAGCTCATTTTTTAGCCCATGACCTAAAATGATCTCACACGTCATGGTGAGGCTTACATAACTTGGTGACGTCCGTACACCTCCTGAACACCAAGCAATCTGAAGTACCACCTTAATGGGTGTTACCCTTGCCGTGGGGCTGTCTTAATGAAGTTGAGCATATCCATGCCATCCATCCGTTTCTCCAGCACAGTTTTAGGATTTTTTTAAATATTTTTTTTGTTAGCTTGTTAGTACATCTCACTGTCAGTTCACACTTCACTGTTAACCACCCCCACTAGGTATCGGTACCAAGACCTCAGTGTTGAAACGAGGCATCTTTCACTCAGGCTATGAGCTATGGATCTGGGTGTACGGCAGCAGATTAGGTGTCACCGTAACACCTTCCCTTACCTTGGGGTTCACCTTAACGATGTGTTATATATCCATTTCTCCGTCAACTTAATGATGTGCTGTATATCCATGCCATCCATCCATGATGTATGTGTGCTATGTGGCTAGTGCTCGGTGCTTGTGGACCCCACCATGAGGTATGTGCTTTATCCACACCGTCCATCCATTTTGAACGATAATTTTTGGGCTTGATCTCAAAAATGAAGTAGATCTAAATCTCAAGTGGACCACACCATGGGAAAACAGTAGTGATTGAATGTCCACCATTAAAAACCTCCTAGGCCCACTGTAACGGTTATTTGACATCTAACCTATTGATTAGGTCATACAAACTTGGATGAAGGGAAAATATATATATATTTTTTGGAGGAGAGGGAGGCGGAGAGGTGGCTACTGAGATCATTTTAGGTCTGTTATCCCCACATGATACATGTATGTTTTATCGAAGCCGTCCATCTTTTTTTTCAGATTATTATAAATTACTAGCCCGAAAATGAGAGAGATCTAGATCTCGAGTGGACCACACCACAAGAAAATAGTAGCGATTGAATGCCCACAATTAAAAACTTCCTAAGGCTCACTGTAATGTTTATTTGTCATCTAACCCGTTGATTAAGTCACGCACACCTAGATGAAGAGAAAACGAAAATATCAACTTAATCCAAAACTTTTGTGGACCTTAAGAAGTTTTTAATGGTAAGTGTTCAATCACCACTCTTTCCTGTGGTGTGGTCCATATGAGATTTGGATCTTACTCATTTTTGGGGCTCATGCCATAAAATAGTTTGGAAAATGGATGGAAGGCGTGGATAGGATACATACATCATGATGGGGCCCATAGAGCACTGTCAGTAGCCACCTCGCTACCAATGTTGTCAATATGTAATCCACGTCCGACGTCAAGCATCGCACTTAATGCTGTGCAGAGAGTTGGGGGGGGGGGGGGAGAGAGGAGAGAGGAGAGAGAGAGAGAGAGAGAGTACACACACGTGGAGAGAGAGAGAGAGATGTTCACACAACTAGTTGAACGTCCAACTAGTTGCTTGATTTAAAGGAGTAATTAATTCAAGTGGGCATGAGTGCCGGCTTGAGTGGGTCCCAGTGCGGCGTTAATGTTAAATTCACCCCAACCATCAGGTGTGTCAACCCATGTATATATGTATGTATGTATGCATGTATAGGTATCCAACCATATAACAGCAGAAGATCTCAGCCATGCAATGAACGATCAAGCTAATAGCTTCAGTGGGGTCAGCAACATAAGTGCATCATACAGTATTAAACATTCACTAGAATCATTCATATGTACAAATTAAAAGTAGATACATAATGTTTGAGAGAACATGCATGTGGTCGCAAGTTGTAAAGAGTGGAGATGGAAAATAACGAAAATGAAAGAGGACAGATTCACCAGCAGAAATCAAGTGATGCCCACCTCCATAAACCAAACAACATGCTGGCCAGTCAGTCAGTAAAGGTCAACCAAGCGATCGGCTGTCCCCATGCTACTCTCTCATTTTAAAGTGCTTGGAAGCTTTCCGTTTTCTCTCTTCTAACCGTACCACCTGAGCTCGACGGTTCGCATGCCACTTCAGAAGCTGCTGTTCGCGGCTCTTTCTTTAAAGAAGTTGGCATGCCAGAAAGCTCCTGATCAAAGTGCCAAATTATCAATTCAATTAGTAGAAAAACATCATTGACAAATCAAATGCATTTCTCTGTTATCTTTTATATATATATATATATATATATATATATATATATATATATATATATATATATATATATATATATATATGCATTTTTTATGTTGGACTATTCTTTAGCTCTTAATCATTCTTTTAATTTTCTCATCTTTTAAATAGCATGAAAAATAATACTGTTCCCATAATTTGAAAGGAGACAGTCCCGTACATATATCCATTTTCTTTATCCAAAAATGCCAAGTTGCATCAATGTTTCCGTATCCATGTACGTGCCCGGATGAGGATATCATAGGGTAACACAATCTAGCTAACCAATCAGACAGCACATAAATTATTAATTCATCTGTCACTTGTAAAATCAAACCATTTTTACTTTATCCATGCATGCAAACTCGACAGATAAAAATATTGAATACAAACTTAATGGTTGAGAACCTTGAGGCTGCTTTTGGCTTATGGCAGCTCAGGAGCAGAGAAAAATACTTTGCAGTTCTGGAATTTCTAAAATAGAAATTATAAAAATCGCAAAATGAGGCCCCTTCTGTGGTACCCGAAAAGAATAATTCTTTCATAATGACAAGAGTGACTCATGGTATGTGGAAATTCTACTAGTAGTAGAAATCCCAAAAACTGCAGATTATTTTCTTGCAGCCTGAGAAGAATGTCTATACTCGATTGGCAGTGATAATCGGAGATATCTAAAACGTTCAGCTTTCCACAGGCACAAACAAGAACTCTACTTTGTCTATAGCAGGAATTTGCAAATCCAAATGCATTTCATGCAGCAAAGAAATAGTCATTAAAGATATCTGGAAATTCTACTAGGCATAGAAACCACAAAAACCGCAAATTACTTTCTCACAGCCTGAGCCAAATGCAGCCTGAAGAACATGTCTACCCCACCATTGACAGTAACCACAAGCTACCTAATTCGTTCAGCTTTGCATGCACATAAAAAAGAACTTAACTTTGTCTGTAGTGGGAATTTGGAAATCCAAATGCGATTTATGTGGCAAAGGAATAAATTGCAAAATTAAAAATAAAGCAAATGAAAGCATTCACCTTCATTAAATGCAGTCTTAAATCACAAGGTCGAACTCCCTCCCCAATGCACACCATAACAAATTGTGAGTACTGGAATAAAACATCAGCAGCAGCTTGCCTCTTTTCCTTAATCTGCAAGTGTCTCCAACTTAGTCAAAAGAGAGGAGAGAGTAAAAACACCAAATTGATATGCATGGCTGAATAGGAATGGCAGAGTTAGAATTAAATGAATATAGTTAATAGTACAAACACCAAATTGATATGCATGGTTGAATAGGAATGGCAGAGTTAGAATTAAATTGAATTTGATATTTGCAGGTCTGAATCCACTTGAATAGTTAATAGAACTTGATATTTGCAGGTCAGGGTCAACTATTCCACTATCCAACATGCACACGGCATGCATGCACCAAGCAATAATTGATTCCCCAAACCCCCTTTCTTTTCTTCCATGCCTCACATAATGTGTGTGTGTGTGTGTCATTGGAGCTTTTCACATGAAATAAATAGGCACATTAAATAGAGCAACTTCAATGACAGTCATATGACCTCCCAAATAATTAAGATGTAGCTTATAAAAAGATCTAATTAAAGCCAACTTAAAACCCAATTAATTAATTTCGACTACAACTAAACTGATAGGTTTCTAAACCTAGCTAAGCTTTGGCCCCAAGTAATCTAATCTGGACGGAAACCTACAAAATGAGATAAGTAATTTCCGCTATAGAAATTAATCCAACGGTATGCACTCTTCCAAAGCTATGGACTGTTGAATCGAACAGTATGTACTGTTTGGTACTACAGATTGGTATCGTGACTCAAGCGGTCCACATATTTATTTGACAAGTTTTAGGCCCCACTTTTGACTACATCCAGAAGACCAAATATAGGTGACCTGATTCTAGGAAGCTAGCCCCTCCTGATGATCAATATTTAAAGCAACGAATTCTTTAAGAGCATGTGCAGTTGGTTGGGAGGGGACGGGTGGGGAATCACCAGAAACTTTCCCAACGGCATAACCATAGCAAGCACGCAATGGTAAGAATATCTGGAAAGGAATTATGTGGTCCTTGCCCCCAAGGATACGCATAGTTTTCTCAGGCCCCAAGGGCCTACAATGGAGATCATGATTGACTAGGGATGTTGACCGGTCAGTGAAGAGCAGTTCAAGCCCAAGACTTCCACAATCATCTGTGGCACAAAAGAGCAAAAAGAAAAATAGGCACAACGGTTGGCCAAAATAGATTTGGGGCAACTAAGACCTACAGATGATAGACTGCCGCATGAAAAAATGAGGAGAGAAATGAGTTGGTTAAGTGGTTTGAGCTTCAGACTTGAGGGGAGCTTTAAGAATTGACTTGTAGCACATGGTGCTTATGACTCAAAAGCTTTGAAGTTGCCTCATGACCTTAGGAGGCTAATGCAAGTAGATTGCAGAAGAAACTAATTGAAATGAAGTTCAACGTACCAAATCACACAAGAAAAGATGCAATGACTGTGAGCAAGCTCAACAGTCCTCTCGTATTATACTAGAGATCATCACTTTCCCCCATCAACACACTACCATAGAGAAATAAGAGAACTTGCACAAAGAAAATATCATTCAATTGTTTCTAACTCTATATGGCATGTGCCTCATTTATAATTAATGTTTTCCTCCTTGAGAAAATCTCTAGCATAATCTAAGGAATTTAAAAATAGAATTCCTTGATAGCCAAGATCTCTAAAATAAGAAAAACTTAAACATGAAAATCTAATAATACTTATTTCCTAGCATAGAGATATTTTCCTAACATAAAAAATGAAAGAAAGGAAATTAGAAACAAGCTATAAAAATTTTAAAAATAAATAAATAAATAAATAAATAAAGAAATTGGGTCTTTCTTGTGCACGTGTGAAGCATGCACATGGGATGTAGCGCGATTGCATCAATTCCCCCTGGCTTGGAAAAACTTTGCCCTGTCTGTCAAGTTAATAGCAATGTAATCATAGAGCTTCGAGTGGATGCACTTGAAATAGTCTACTGAGATCCACGTGCTATCAGATCTCTTTCGGCCCTTCCATGACAAAAAACTTTTGATATGCTCCTTGGTGTGTGGAAATTATCGGATTGTCTAACACATCTATAATGATTTCTTTGAATTGGGGTGGTACCTCGGGTATCTAAATAGCTCGTTCTTCCATCTTGTCATCTTCACAATGTCCAAGATAAACTATGAGGTCTTCTACATTGAAAATGAGGATGATCATATGCCTTTCAAGTGGAAACTCAATCATGCATACATTATCACCTAGCTTCTTCAAAATATGATAAGGACCCACCTTTTTGGAGAGGAGCATGGTGGAGGAGCCTACTAGAAACCTCTCAAGTCCGCACCATAACCCTATTCCCTTCTTAAAATTGTGAAAAATGCCATCGAAAATCTGCATGCCTTTTGTTATTTCCATTGCTAAGGATGATCTTCCATCTGACTTCCTCATTTATCTCCTTAATGTGTTGTGCAAAAGTTTCAGCGTTCTGGCTGAATCCAATCGCAATAGGAAGTGGGAACTAAATCGATAGGTTGTCGAGGTCGCATACCAGTCACATTTCAAAAGGGCAATCCTACATATAGGCAAACTCAACTTAAACGATGTCTATGATCGGATGCGATCACCAACTAAACATCTAAGGAAATTCCCAAGACAGCAGTTAACGACCTCAATCTATCCATCTCTTTGCGGATGATAAGCACTTGAGAACTTTAATTTAGTTCCCATATTAAATCATTTGCTAGAAGTAGCTCATGAACTTAACACCACGATCAAATACAATTGTCTTGAGAACACCATGTAGATGAACTACCTCTTTACCCCTTAAAAAAAAACACATTCGCGATGTGTAGAGCATCCGATTTTTATTTTATTTTTTTTAGAATTGAAATTCTATTGCAAACAAACAGCAAAAACAAAATGAAAGCTAAAATACAAATATACAAGCAACCAGAACCAACCGCAAGGGTTAGGTGCCCCACTCCCTAAGAAGCAAAAAAACCTTACAAACAGTGGATCCCACAAAATCCTTCTCGCCCATGAAACACCCCTCGTTTCTCTCCAGCCAAATGCAACACATAGCTACTAATAACGCAAGGCGCCAAAGATGCCTATCTTTGGAACATTGACCCCATGCGTGACAAGATAAAAACAGCTCCTTTAAAGAATTCAACATAACCCATGAAACCTAGAAGGCTGATAGAATGTTTTTCCAAACCCCTACAACAAAGGGACAAGCGTGGAAGAGACAAGCCACACATTCCTCATCTCTTTTGCATGGCCTGCAGGTAGAGCATCTGATGTCTTCTTCCATGGGCTGAAATGGGCCATCTTAGAAAACCTATTAATGACAACGTAAATAGAGTCAAAGCCATGTCAAGTCTTACGTAATCTCAGGATAAAATCCACGCTAGAGTCTTCACATAGAGCATCTGACACAAGCAATGGAGTATAAAGACCAGTATTCTTCTTGTTTCCTTTATCTAATGGACACACTCAACATCACTGAACGATGATTCCAACATCTTTCTTTAAACCTAACCAATAGAAACAGTGCTCGACCGGGGCTATTGTTTTGTCGATGCCAAAGTGACCAAAGAGGTCACCTGAATGAAGTGCCCATATCGCAAGCTCTCACAAGAAGCTTTTAGGAAGACACGAACCAATAAAATAGAATAAGTACCCATCATGCAGGCTATATCATAGTTACTTTGTGCCTGAGCTAGCAGAATGTTGAAAATACCTTTCCAAAATCATCATTTGCTTCGTAGTCTCTTTTAAGTTCCTCGAACCTAACAATGAAAACTGATAAGGTAGACAATAAATGTGATTTTCGTCTAAGGGGCATCTACTACACTATTTTCTACGATGGCATGATGCTTCAAGTTGAATGTGAACTCATAAATATAAGCACTCCTCTTATCATGCCTTGAGCTTAATTTCTTCTAGGAATTCAAATAATGTGATGCCTCGTGATTAGAATAGGGCATAAACTCCAAATGAATGAGGTAATGATGCCAACATTTTAAAGTCTGTACAATAACATAAAACTCTTCATCGTATGTAAAATACTTTTTCATACCTCATTGAGGTTGTTCGCTAAAGAAGGCCATTGGATGTCCTTCCTAACTAAGGACGGCTCCTATGCCTGTGTGATGCATCACTGGCAACCTCGAATACCTTCTCAAAATCAGAAAGCCTGAAAATTGAAGCTTCCCTCATTTTTCACTTAATTTCCTCGTGATTAAAATAAAGCATAAACTCTCAATGAATGAGGCAATAATGTTAATGTTTTAAAGCCTATATAACAACATAAAACTCCTCATCATATGTAAAATACTTTTTTGTACCTCATTGACTTTGTTTGCTGAAGAAAGGCACTGGATGTCCTTCCTGACTAAGGACAACTCCTATGCCTATGTTAGATGCATCACAAGCAACCTCAAATACCTTCTCAAAATCAAAAAGCCTGAGAACTGGAGCTTCTCTCATTTTTCGCCTAATTTCTTGAAATGCCTTTATTGCCACTTTGGTCCACTCAAATGGAATGACTTTCATACATTCAGTAATAGGTGTCATGATGGAACTAAAGTTATAAAAAAAAAAAAACTTCGATAAAACATTATTAACCTATGAAAACCACAAACCTCTTAAATAGTCATGAGAGCATGCCAGCAATAGCCCTTATCTTCTCAAGATCAACCCTCACGCTTTCTACTAAATGACGAACCCCATAAATATCACACTATAACTCATGAAGGTACACTTATTCAAATTGATGAGTTTCTCGTGGCGTCTTATCACCTGGCAAATATGGATTAAATTATCTTTTCATGAATGACTATAGAGGAAGTCGTCGAAGTAAACGACAATGAACTTGACTACAAATGGCAATAGAATTTGCATCATCTCCCACATGAATGTACTAAGTGCATTTTTCAAGCCTAAAGGCATGACTAGCCACTCATACAATCCATCATTTATTTCAAAAACAGTCTTCACTTCATCCCCAAAACAAATTATTTTCTAGTGAGACCCACTTCGCAAATCGATCTTTGAAAATTTTGTAGCATTCAGCATGCCATTTGAGGCTTGGAATTGGAAAATGGTAATTTAGCGTTATCATGTTGATGGCATGGCTATCAACACACATCTGCCAATTGGCATCCTTCTGTAGTGTTAATGATACCGGCATGACACATGGGCCAAAGCTGTCACAAACAAAACCTTGGCCAATAATTCCTCCGCCTGTTGATGAAGCTCTACATGCTCTGTCAAGTTCATTCAATATGCTAGGAGATTTGGTAATGACGCTCTAGTTACCAAATAAATCGCTTGTTGAATGTTGTGTGTGGGTGAAAGCTCACTAGGTAGTTCGTCAAGGATCAAATCTTGATATTGGGACAAAATGTCCTAAATTCCAAGTGGTTAGACAACATTACCAGCCGGATCAGTCTTGAACTCAAATCCTACCAGAGCATACATGATTCTTTGTTCTCAACTTTCCTCCGCAAACCAAGTCATACTCAACACTGTGAAAGCCAGCTTCGCCCCTCCGAGTTTGTCATCTCTCATAGGGTTGTGAATGATGGGCCTTCCTTTATGTACCTTTATGCATAAAGTTGTACACGTGTTCTTACAACCCTTATGAGTCACATTCTTGTCGTATATCCATGAGCACCCCAATAATATGAGAGACTTTCATTAGAATGATGTTACACCAAAGTGATTCTTCGTAATGACCCAAGGCGAAGTTCACTAAACACCGCTTGATCACGAGGATGAATGTGTCATTCACCCACACATCTTGTATGACTTGGGATGCTTTTAAGCTTTTGGCTTCAACTTGTCCACCACACTTTGCGAGGTTACATTCATACTACTACCTCCGTCAACAATGACCTTGATAACCTTTCCACCACATAATACTTGTGTATATGGAAAATATTAGTTCTCAACCAATCTTCTTGGGCTCCTTTTTTGGTGCTGTCAGAATCCTCCTAACTACCAATAATAACTTGTTTTCGTTATGGTCATCTATGCCTTCCTCTAGTTCATAATCATCATCTTCTAGATTGCTTTCATGTTCACCTTTCACTTGATTTTCAACAAAGTTCTCTTTATACCATTTTACCCTTAAGTCCCTAACAAAACTAGAGATTGCACGAGGAACATACTGTCACATAATGTCCATGACCACCACACTCAAAATAGGTGTTGGTCGACCTCCCCTAAATTGTTGCAATAGGCTTTCCATTTGTGTCAACCTTTTGGGAAAGAGGATTAGAGGCAAAGTTTTGACCAATTTTGAAAATTACAAAGGGGTATGACTGGTTGCAAACGCGTTGTGGAGCCACTAGCAGTAGGGTAGGTGGATGTATAGCCCCTGACTTGAGCGCTATTGCGTCTTATTGCCAACTTTTGCTCCTACATGCTTTAGGCCATCTAGTACACTTCTCCACATTGTTGAGCCGAACGATCACTAGTTCTCATTGAATATTGAATTGTAGTCCATTGCAATAATGCGCCACTTGTTACTTTCCCATCTTTGATTGACGGCAACGAATCACTAATTCACAATGACATTGAGTAAATTCCTCCATGGTCACATTGTGTAATAACCCAAATAAATCTTGACCGTCTAATTTTAACCATTGATCGACGTGCCCAATTAGTCCGATATGACCGTCGATATACAAGATCAACTAGTTCAATCTCAACCATTGATTTGAACATATCCGATCCAACTGTTCATTTACTAATAAATCCAACCATACATTTAACCATCCGTCCAACGATACAACCATCAAACCGTCCATATGATGAAATCATCGGAATACTTGTCCATCCATCTAAATTGACCATCCATCTCACCACTAATCCACAGGTACATCACGAAGTCCCTTCCCCGATCACACATGAACTCATCCAACCGTACATTTATCCATCCATCTATCCATACATCCATTTGTCCATCTATCATACATTGATCCATCCATCCATCTACATCATCCATTTATGTACCATTGAATACATTACAACCATAGGTTAATTCATGCATCAAATACTAGACACCATGTACAACCATTTCATTCATGCACACTTATCACACATACATCATGCACACATACCTTTCACACATGTGACATGCATGCATCAAATGCATCACAACCACACACATGCACCAAACACATCATGCACACATACCTTTCACACGTGGCATGCATGCATCAAATACATCACATGCATCACATGCACACATGTGGCACATATATGGCACACGTGTACTGCATAACTTGTGCATTGAATGAAAGCAATGTGGAACACGTGCTTTGAATGGCAAAACAAAAGCAAAACTTTAAACAACGTTAAGAGATTAAAGGCTCTCTTTCACACACGCCACATGTGTAAAAGGAGCTTATAAAAAGGAAGGCATGAGAGAGATCACGCATTGTGAAATTGTGAAAGCAATGTGGAACACGTGCTTTGAATGGCAAAACAAAAGCGAAACTTTAAAAAAACGTTAAGAGATTAAAGGCTCTCTTTCACATATGCCACATGTGTAAAAGGAGCTTATAAAAAGGAAGGCATGAGAGAGATCACGCATTGTGAAATTGTGAAACGTGGAAGTGGAATGTGTTGTGAGGTGAGGTGAGGTGAGGAACTGAGGTAAGAGAGAGAAGAGAGATTAAAACAAACAAAATAAATAAATAAAAAGGAGAGGTTGCTTGCTAGTCATTCACGCTGGAAAGTGTGGAGAGAGAGAGAAGAGAGAAAAAGGAAGAAAGAAAAGGAGGAGAGAGAAACAGAAAAAAAAAAAAAAAAAAAAAAAAAAAAAAAAAGAGAGAGGAAAGAGAAAAGGGAAGAAAAAAATAAAAGGGGGGTTTTTATTTTTTAAAGGTGAGTTTTCTCTCACTTGATCTTTAAGAAAAAAATATTTTTTATTATTACTATTTATTTATTCAATTGTTCAAATAATTAATGTTATTTTCCTTTAAAGAAATGAATAACCCAAGATATTACTTGCCCATCTTATTTGTTATTTTTTTTGTTTAGATGTTTTTATTTGTTTTAATTGCTTACCATAGTTTTAAACATGTCATTTAAATTTTTGTTGTACGGTTGTCTTTATTTTAATTGACATGGATCAATTTGACTTTAATATTAGCTTATTATTAATCCTGCCTTTATAAAAAAAATTTTAAAAAAATTTATAAAATTTTTTTTAAAATAATCTTTGCCTTTAGATTTTTTTTAATTATTACAAAAATCTTTAGTTTATAAATTTTAGATTCTTAAATCAAATAGATTATACTGCATGTTTATTTATTTATTATTTTTGTTTTTTTGTAGAACTTTAATCATATATGGGAATTTACATTGATTAAAATTTTTGTTTTTAATTTGATAAATTGTGTACATAACATATTATGGATTGATCAATAGCAATTGTTAAGTATTTTTTAAAATATTTGATTCATCCAATATTAAAATCATGTATCATTGAAATAGTTATGAAACACCAGAAAATAGGTGGGGCAATCAAGTCCTCTGGGTTGAAAATCTCTAAACCGTAAATAGGTGAGACGATCAAGACCCTTGAGTTGAAAGTCCCAGAAACCCAACTGGTACCTTTTGGAACCTCTACTGTACCCTTTGAGTAGGTGAGCATGTCAGGATTGCAAAAGGTTTCCACTGTCAGGTTCGGTAGGGTAGTAGTTTGACTAACTAACGTACAAATGTGTCCCTCACCAAGTGCCCTTTGGATGGGTGAGCATGTCATGCAAGAGGTTCCTATTGCCAGGCTAGGTATTGTATTGGCGTGGATGTTGGCCAACCAGTGTAAACTGGCCCTGGTGTTAAAAAGAATAAACTACACTTGTTATTGTGGATTTTAGCATATGTTGATTTCATTCATTCATTTTTCTTTGAATTTACATTTAAAAAAATAATAAAAAAATAAAAAAATAAAAAAATTCTTGTTTATTAATCTCCTCATCTGTTGCCTTACTTAAATAAGTATTGTATCTTTTAGTATATTCTATTCAGATTATATGATGTTATTTTTGAAAGCTATGTTGAGATTTCTCACTAGGCTTCGCAGCTTACCCTGTTGGGATTTTAAAATTTCTGGATCAGGATCTCGCAAAGGCGTTTAAAGAGATTTTCTTTTATTTATTGTGTTTGTAATGAACATTACGTATAGTATGATAGTATGGAGATGACATGAGTTTGGAGATAACCTTGAATAATCGGAACATGGATATCTTATTCTTCTTTAAATAAATGTTTAATTATTTAATTTTTGGATTGTTATATTTTATGAATGAGATTATTTTGTCAATATATGTGTGGATTATGAAATGTAAACATACAAAACATAAGTCATGCCTTCGGGTAAGGAATTGGGGTCGGATACACCCTGGTGCCGGATTTCGGGGCATGACACATTGTCTTGCCGTAGTGTGAAAAGCTGCTAGAAGGAAGTTGTATGATAATTCAGTGGTAGAAACATCTATTTCAATCTCGTGTTCATTTCCTCATAATTGCCTACACAAGGAAAGCCACATCAATGTAAGTATTTACCAACAGTATCACCAGTCTTAGGTCACATCCTTAAGTTTCAAGGCCACAAAACATACATTGACGGTTTCTTCCATTTTGTAACAACAAAAAATACTATCCATTGACTTCAGACAGTCATTGAACACCTTAGATTACTATCATAATCCCAAATCCCAATCTTGACATGCTTGGCGAGATCCGCAATGCAAACATTCCGCCCTCTTTCAGGATTAATTTGGATAGGCCTCCTAGAGGTTGTTCATCCCTCTTGTTCCTTGTTGCACATGGCAGCACATGGCAATGTTGTTGGAACCCATAGCTTGGCTCATACTCGTCGTGGAAATCACAATTTCGGCCAAGATACCTTAGGTCAATATTCCTGGATTCCAAGTCTCCCTCAAGGTCATCTATGTATGTTTGACTGTTCAGATTGATTCCCTTTCTTGCTTCTTCAAGAACAGTAACCCATCCTTCTAGAGTATCTACTCTATTCATGAAACGAGCCTCCATATTTTCCAACCATTTCGCAATCAAATCAACCACTCGGTCGATACAATCCCAACCTGAGGTTCAATAGTTATCCCACGATTATAAGTCACCCATCCTTTAATGCTCATGTGACAGCAAATCTATGCAAAACATGTGAGAATAGTTTTAGGTGTTTTTTTTTTTAGAAGAAGAAAAGGGAAACATTTTTTTTTTTAATATACAGGGGGATCGGAAAGGTTTTGGGAAGGTTAAGTGTATAATAGAGTATGGGTTGTTTACTGGTTAAATAAAGGGCAAAGTTTGGTACTATGTGGGATAGAAATAGGGTAACAGCTTCGATGAGATAGAGGTTGCATACGGTCTGTGGTGGAAGGACTGAATAATAAGCTGATTTGGGGTCTTAGCAATACAAGGGAATTTCATAAAGGGACCTAAGAAAAACATCACAATGTATCAATATATCACGATATATTGGTGATACATTGGTGATACATTGCCATATTTTATGCAATGGTGTCAGCAGATAATATCAACATTTAAATCACTGCACGGAACAACTAGTCAGCAACAACATGTCCATGACTAGTCTATTGGGAGTCATGGGGTCCTCTATAATTGATTCTTTTGTCACCTCATGAGATTACAAAACATTGAATGGACTAATTCGGGAACGATTGAATGAGGAAAAAATAAAAAATAAAAAAGATTGAGTTCCTTATATCTATTTAGAAATAGCCCTAACAGCGTGCCATGGATAGCTAGTCGCAACACAACTTTAACCAAATCCAAAGAGGCCCTTAGGGTGGGAAGGCAAAAGATTATGCATGTGTGCACAAGGTTAAGGCCTTCAGTTGTAGGGGGACTGGCTTCAACGTGGGCATCTGTTGTGGCACAACACAAAAGTAATAGGTGCAAAAACTATAACCCGTGACAAATTGTGTCCAAATAATAATGTCGCTTCTGATAGTATTAAAGCGGTTGGCCTCTTATGCCGGCATATAGAGGTAAGTTGCAATTGGAATGGAAGACCAACACGGATTTAATGTCAGTGCTGTTGTACAAATAGCTAGCATTGCCTGGAACTCTACATCGAGATGCTTTCGCAAGCATCAATCATTGGGGAAGGATTATCATGCAAATAGAATTATAAAGGAAATGTTTAGAATGAATCTAAAGAAATTCATTCTATGATGGGGGATTATAACGTACCAATGCAAGAGGCCCTACAAAGTGTCCTAATGCATCCATTTGCACAAGTAGGGTCCATGACAGTCCAAACCATTGATCTGATGTGCCCTAGCATGGATAAGCTAGTCCATGAACTTGGAACATCCCACCCCTCTAATTCTCGCCTTTTCTCCAGACCTTTGTTGTATTCTTTCTTAATCTACTGATCAAAGGGTAATAATCTTCCAATCTGGTAGGAATTTGGGGCATCCCCTGTCCATGGTGCGGCTAATCAAATCAATGGTATGTTTAAAGGATTATTATTTCAACCATACTGATGAAACGGGTTTTAATCTTCCAATCTGGTAGGAATTTTGGGGCATCCCCTGTCGATTGTGGGGCCAATAAATTCGACGGTCTGGATGTAACCGAATCATGAGGCATCAATTGTATGGTAGACAGCGTAATCATTATAACCATACTGATCAAATAATTTTTAATTTTCCAATCTGGTAGGCATTTTTGGGGTATCCACCATCGATGATGGGACCAATCAAATCAACAGCCTAGATCACCAAACCATGAAACCCCAATTGGGATTATCAGGACACTAATAAAATCCTAATGAATCATGACCCTACAATCCCTCCAATTTCGACATCCAAAAGAAACCCCATGTCTTGCCTTTTTCTTCTTTCTTTTTTAATAACTGGAGAAGAACGGATTTGTAGATAAAAGAGAGGTTTGTGATGAAACATGAAAATGGTGTTTGGAGATTCCCAGTATTTGAAGAAAATAGAATTCAGAAAAAAAAAAAAAAAAAGGATATTGGAGAGGCATGTAGTTTGAAGAATGGAAGGAAATTCACCTCATAATCTTCCATACCGGGACTCTTCTCGCTCGTGAAAAGGGGATCGGAGTGCTCCATAACGGGGAGCGGATTATCTGAGTACGACGTAACCGGTCGGTGAGTAAGTCCCTTTTGGTGTTTTTTTTTTTTTTTTTAACACACGCACACACACCACCACACACTCACGCTTTTGTGGGATTTCACCACCTTTGGGTACTTGAACCCTTGACCAGTGTTGAAACTCCTGAGAGTCTACCACTGGAGCAAGAGCAAGGACCCATGTTGACTAAGTCCCTAACGGTGGGGCCCACCACCTCAATATATTTGTTGTATATCCACTCCGTTCATCCGTTTTGCCCGATCATTTTATTGAAATCGGATTGCGTACTGAGTTACTCATTACGCTCTTATCGTACTGAGTAAACTCAGTTGGGCCCACTGTGAATGTATGTGATTTATCCACACCGTCCATCCATTTTTTCGGATAATTTTAGGAGTTGATTCCAAAATTGAAGTAAATCCAAAGCTCAAGTGGATCATGCTACAGGAAACAGTGTGGAATAATGATTTCCACCATTGAAACCTTCTAGGCCCCACAGTGAAAGTTTATTTGTCATCCAAGCTGTTCATAAGATCACAAAGACATAGATGAAGAGAAAACACAAACATCAGCTTGATCCAACACTTCTGTGGCCTCCAAGAATTTTTCAATGGTAGAGGTTCAATCACACTGTTTCCTGTGGTGTGGTTCACTAGAGCTTTGGATATACTTAATTTTTTGGTCTCAAGCCCTAAAATTATCCGTTAACATGGATGAACGGAGTAGATAAAATAAATAAATATCAGTGGAGCCCACAGAGTTTACTCAATACACCGAGGGTACTGAGTTACACAGCACGCAATCTGCTTCCCATTTCTAAAAATGAAAAAGGACCCAAATCTCAGGTGAGCCACACCGCGGAAACAGCAGTCTTTGGCTGTTAAAACTTTCTGTGGACCTCAAAATTTTTGGATCAAGGTGATATTTTTGTTTTCCCTTCATCCTTGGAAACATGTCAAATAAACTTTCGGTTAAAACTAAGAAGTTTTTAGTGGTAGGCATTCAATAACACCGTTTCTTGTGGTATGTCCCACCTTATAATAGATTTGCTTCATTTTTTTGAATAATGTCCTAAAATGATCTCAAATGTCAGATGGACCTTGCAGCCCCACGCCTTGGTGTGTGTATTCTGTATCTGCATTATCCATCATTTCTTCCCTATCATTTTAGGGCATAATTCAAAAAATGAGAAAAAAATCAAATCAAATCAAATCTTAAACAAAGGAGATTCAAATACAGATGAAACATATTCTAGGAAACAGTGGTGATTAAGCACTACCATTAAAAACTTATCAGGGGGCACCTTATGTTTGGTAGTTTTTATTTGTCATAGGTCACCTAAGCCTATACAATGGGAAAATAAATAAATATAAAATACACACATCAAGGTGGGCCCATAATAAGGGTCGCACCATCTTAGGTGAGGCCTGGGAGCAGGTGATTACCATGGGGCCCAGCTTAATGTGTGTATTTTGTATCCACACTATCAATATGTTTTTTCAAATAATTTTATCGCTTGATTCAAAAAATGAAGATGATCCAAATCTAAAGTGGATCATACTCTAGGAACCAGTGGTGATTAAACACCCTACCTTTAAAGACTTCCTAGGGCGTACCTTATTATTTCCATAGTTTTTATTTGCCATCCAATCCATTAATAAGGTCACATAAGCCTAGATGAAGGGAAAAAATAAATATTAGCTTAATGAAAAACTTTATGACCCATTAACGGTCAATCACCACCATTTCTTATGGTATGTTCCACCTTATAATTGTATTTATTTTTTTTATTTTTTTTGGATAATGTCCTTAAATGATCTTGAAAAATGGATGGAAGAAAAAACGCACAAGGTGGGCCCCGTAGCAACAATGACTGCACCATCATGGGTGAGGCGGGTCTCACCTAATCAACTCCCCTCTACACCACATAAGACAAAAACACCTGCCCACCTCCATGGCCTGCTGTCCCCACCATGATATATATGTTATATCCACACCATCTGTCATTTTAGGGCATGAACCCAAAAATAGGATAGACACAAAGCTCAAGTGGACTACACTAAAGAAAATAGTGGGGTTAGTGATTCCTACAGTTGAAAGCTTCCTAAGGCCCAACATGATGTTTATTTGTCATCCAACTTGTTCATAAGGTCACACAGGCCTTGATGAAGAGGAAAACACAAATATCATATTAATCCAAAACTTTCATGACCCCCAAGAAGTTCTCAATGGCAGATGTTCAATCCTCTCTTGTATGTTGTGGTGTGGTCCACTTGAACTTTAAATTTAGCTCACTTTTGGGGTCAACTCCTAAAATGATATCACCAAAGGGGCGCCAGTTTGAATATAACATATACATCATTGTGGGGCCCACATAATTCAGTGATGTCAACACACCAAGGTTGGTGGTGTGTGGCACTCCACCCAATTTGGTTCAGACCCACCATGTTATATATGTCAAATCCACTCCATCCATAAAATTCTGTTGAGCAAGATCAACAAATAAGGTGAGATGCACCACATATAATAAAATGGGGATGGGATGCCAACCGTGGGTTCAAGTAACCAGGTCTAAGTAATCCAATCCTTATGAACATGAATGGTTATCTCCCATGCTTTGTGGGGACACCGTGGTGTTTATGTTATATCCACTTTGTTAATTAGTTTTGCCGGCTCGTTTAAGGATGTCAGATGAAACATGAGGGGAAATCAAAGCCTGAGTGGTTTACGCATTAAGAAACAATGGAGATTGGATGCCCACATTTGAGACCTTTTTCGAGCCTCACAAAAGTTTTCTAATAAATTATATTTTTGTCTTTCCTTATCCACATGATAATCACCTTGTGAATAGGTTGGATAGCATGTAAATGTCAAGAGTACGCCCTGAGAAAGTTGCACTAGCAAGTAAGCTTTTCCATCCCACTAATTCTTAGTTTGTAGCTCATTTGATCTTTGGATCTCCTCATGTTTGAGCTTATCTCCTCAAATGAGCTGATGAGATGGATGGACGGAGTAAAAATAATGTGGACAACACCGTGGACATGGCCCTGTAATGTGGGATCATAGGAATCTCCCCAATCCATGTAACGCCGAGTATGGCCTAATGATAGCGTACAGTGTGCTTGTTAGGTACAAAGCCCATGATAAAGGTCTGCCTGCAACAAATGACAATTTTATCATTTCTGCATATACAAAATACGTACGCTTTTTCATTGGGTCACATCAAAGTTATAAAAGATTTATGTAACTTGTGATTAGAATTTTATAACTCTTAGTCAAAAGTAACGTAAGTCAATACATGATAGCACTATTATATGGAAGTTCAAAATGATGTCCTCATGATTGATGCAATTGATAGGAGGAGATTCTGAAGCTCGATTCTAATACATGTATCTAACAAACCGCCTTACACATTTATAAATTCAGTAGAGAATGAAGATATTGAAGGCCACACTACTTCAATACGGTACAATACTACTATTTTCAGCTCAACAATGCTCATCCTCCATCTATCACAGATATTTATATTTATTATTATTCTTCAATCTAACTCATCTATTGTAAAGCTAATGCAATGCTGCAAAATCAACATAGATTGAGTAGGTTAAAATAAAGTGGTTAGGCACCCTATGTTTGTGACTATGTTGGTAGACATATAAAGATCTATAAATCTCAAATGGATGGCCAATAGGACCAGCTTAGCACATGACTAGAGATTTTGCTTGACTATCTCACCAAGAAGTGTGACCAAGTTATGAACAGGTTGTCATTTTAACTATGGTTGCCCTGCCTTGGAGCTCAATTGAGTTACGAACAAGTGATTGTCTCATGACACCTCACCTATGAAATTGGGGTCCGAACAACGAATGGATAATCGCTCCTATGACTATCTCACTACGAAATGAGGACGCAAAGTGACGAACAATTTGTCACCCCACCGACCTTCCCGCTACAAAGTAATGTGCTAAAGTGCTGAATAGTCAATTGTCTAAATAACGATTGACTTGCCCACAAAGCCCACCATGTTAGGTAACAAACGAACGATCATTTTTCCAATGAATCTCTTGCCATGAAACTTAGTTATATGAGAAATAGACTATTGACGATTTGCCTATTATTGGGTGTCTAACTATGAAACCCAATCATGCAAATGAACAGGCCGTTGCTAAAACAATTTTCCATCCACAAAGCAAGTCATGTGATGAATAGGCATCCACCCATTCCCATGAACCACGATTGTCTTGCATAACGAAACACAACTCGTGATGAACAAAACAATCATCTCGCCATGAGGCCAGCTAAGTTGTTGATTCAACGTTCATGCCCGACGATCTTCTTACCCTGAATAGACAATTGTTCCAACGATTGTCTCACTACAAACATATTATTATTTGTTATCTTTTTTTCTTTTCTTTAAAATTATTTATTCTTCTAACTGAGTTTAGTTAAAACTTATTTAATTGACCATTTTCAGCCTAATTCATTATTTCTAATTATACTCTTATATTATTGAATGGTTTAAAATAATCACACACTTAATTGAAAGTTAAGCTCTCTCTCTCTCTCTCTCTCTCTCTCTCTCTCTCTCTCTCTCTCTCTCTCTCTCTATCTCTCTCTCTCTCTCTATCTCTATATCTCTCTCTCTCTCTATCTATATATATATATATATATATATATATATAATCATTGGAAGGATAAACCCTCCCATTTACAAATCATTTGATTCGTTGCAAATTAATGGTTGAACAGTTAGGCCAATCTTTATACATTTAGTATTAAGTGACTATTTTGTGCATGGTATCACAAGGTGTTCAATTCAAGTTAAGCCACTATTGGCTTGGACATGCCAAGACACATACGCATACACAATACGTACAACCGAATTCAAAACCAACAAGATAAAGGGAAAAAACAGGTATCAACCTGATCCACAACTCCTGTTTCCCTAAGAAGGTTTCAATGGTGGGTATTTTCATCCTACTGCTTCCTATGTTGTGGCCCACTCAAACATTGGATCTACATTATCTTCAAAATCATGTCCTAAATTGAGTTGCTGAAATGGATGAACGGAGTGGATATAACATAAACACTACAGAAAATTGATCAGGCCGTGCATGCGAGGCCGACCCATGGACCAACATAGTAAGTCCAAGCATGACCCAAACCAGGTCGAGCTCGTTGGGTTGGGAAGGCAACACGGCCCATTGCTGCCCTTACCTAGATCTGGCCTCTGCTTCCTTTTTACTACTTTGTAATGGGAGACACAAGAAACTTTTCCTTAGTTTTGAAACACCATGAGCCACAATGTAAAGTTATGCCATTCGAATGATCGTATCCATTGATTTGATGATCCAAAAAGCTGATCATATGGGCCCACCTTGAGCTAGGTTAGAAACAAAAGGGCTTGATTCGAGGCTTGAGTCACCCAAAATGGAACAGGTCTAAATGTTCAATGTGCCTGCTGAACTCATTGACCCCTAACTAACTAACTGAAAAATTCAGGCAGTTCTCTCATGACACACGAGCCACCAATGTATTAACAGTCCATTGTTTTTGCACACGTGTGGGCCACCCCACTGAATTAGCCAGTCTGATTGTTGACCAACTAGCGCCGTTTGGGCTTAAAAGTGCTTGGGCTAGTTTCATAAACCCTAATCTTGGGCTAAGGAAAATATTTAAATGATCAAAATTCAATAAATTTCTTAACATCTTTTATTTATAACTAATGTTGTTATTTCAATCTCCATCATGTGATTAGTGAGGGTATACCATAATTGAATGTGCGGCTCAATTCAAATCAAACAATTACGGCTCCAAGTGCCAAGATAGATAGATACATCGAAAATCGATTGTATATAACCGATATATAATAAGATCGATCGCTTATTCAGCCACTTGCACAGTGTTGCTTAAGATGATCAGACGATTATCAGAGTGTAGAGTTCGTCTCCGAAAAATGTCTCACACTTCTGCCTTTTTACAAAAGAACTTTTTCTCTTCAGTATAAATAAAACGAAAACAAAATTCTTATTGTCGGCCACAAATAACAAGTATAAAATATATATTTAGATGGTGAACTTTGCTTAATACTCGAACTGAATCTAACATATGAGCATATACTCGAATTACAACTAAAGTTAACAACTACTTGATAATTATTATGGATTATGCTAAGGAATGTAGATGGCAGATAAAACGTCAATATTACATTAAAGAACATAAATGATAGATAATTAAAAGATAAATTTGATTTAGTTTGATTGGTATGAGACTAATTCTTCGGCCGAATTCCTTTGCTATTTATAGTCTTAACTTGACTATATGGATACTTTCCGCATTTGGATGATTGCTATAACCACTTCAATACTACTGAACTCCTGGAGTATTTGTTTCTTAGCTTGTCACTTGTACAAATAATGCTCCATGCTTCCTTGAGCACTGTATTTGACTCATTTTTGGGCTCATCCCTTAAAATGATATCAGAAAAGGGATGAATGGTGTAAATAAACAGATACATCACAACGAGCTAGGGTAGGACACAATCCATGCCATTTGTTATTGTAAAATAGTGGCTCACTTAATTGGTCTGGGCCATCAGTCCAGCCCATTTCAAGCCATATAAATACCCAGCTAGTCAACATGCAAGCTTGTGTCGGTGAACATGGAACGTCGGAATCACTTACTAACCGCACATTGTTTCGTATCTGTCCGTTTGATGAGTGGACAGGCCCGACGTGGGCCAAAGTCATTCACACCGTGGATGCTGCTGTTAACAGGCCAGGGTTCGGCCACATTCTCAACCGTTGGGTCTGGGTTTTTGGGCTGGGCCTATTCAAACATTTGCACGTGGGCCTTGCGCGGCCCATTGATAGGCCTGAGTGACATAAATAAGAAATGGGGAGAGTATGGGTTCGTGGCAGATGGGTGGAGGGCTTTGTAGCAATGCTAATGTAGCACACGTGTGACATATCTGCTACATTCATTCGAATGGGGCATGGCTTAGTTGCAACCACGCAGGTGGGTGTAACCCTGACCGTCGAGCCCATCTCAATGCATGTATTGTATATCCTCGCCGTCCATCCAGTTTTTCAGATAATTTTAAGGCATGGTACAAAAAATGAGGCAGTTGTCTCAGGTGGACCGCACATTGGGGATTAAATTCCTACCATGAAAAACTTCTTGGGGCCACGAAAATTTTGGATCAAGCTGCTATTTGTGATTTCCCTTCATCCAGGTCTTTGTTACCTTATCAACAGGTTGGATGGCAAATAAACATTACAGTGGGCGCTAGGAATATTTTAACGGTAGGTGTTCATTCACCACTTTTTTCTGTGGTGCGGTTCATTTGAGATTTGGATCTACCTTATTTTTGAGACCATGACCTAAAATGAGCTGGAAAAAAATGAATAGATTGGATGGAGTTACAATGTAGAAATCTAGTTGGGTCCCACGGTCAGGGTTGCACCCAACTGGCTGGCTCTGGTTTCGCGGCTAAATCGCATCCCTAGTGGGTGACCGAGCTGAACCCTCTATGGTATATATGTTTTTATTAAGGTCGTTCATCCTTTTTTAGCTCATTTCAAGACATGAGCCAAAAAAATAAACAAATCCAAATATGATGATTGAACACCTACCATTAAAAACTTCAAGCGAGCTCTAAAAGTTCTGCATCAACTGATGTTCATGTTTATCTAGGACTTTGTGACCAAATTAAAAGGTTGGATGGCAAATAAATATTACAATGGGCGCTAAGAAGGTTTCAACTGTGGGTATTCAATCACCACTATTTCTTGTGTGTGGTCGACCTTAATCTTTTATATGCCTAATTTTTAAAATCATGCCTAAAATAGGCTGAAAAAATAGATGAATTACTTGAAAAAAACCAATACATCATGATGAGCTCAGAGAGCTTTTTCTAGCACCGATCAGTACGTACTTGAGGGGTCCTCTCGGACCAGATTGGGTATCACCCCACCGCGGTCCATCCATTTTGCCCTACAATTTTAGGATACAAGCCACCATATGAAGTAGATCCAAGGCTTAAGTGGACCACACCACAGGAAGAATCAGTGATAATGACACCTACTGCCCAATGTTGAAACCTTGATGTTTACTTCCTATATAACCTGTCCGTAAGGTCGCGTAGACATAGATGATGACAAAACAAAAATATCAGCTCGATACAAAACTTTTGCAGCTCTTAAGATGTTTTTGACGGCCAATTTAATCCCAATGTGTGGTCCACCTGAAAATTGCATCTGCCGCTTGTACTATCAAGAGCATTTCACACTAAAACTTTGGTCATACAAATTAGGTGGGCCCACTGATGTTATTAAGAAATCTAATATGTCCATTTTTTTTTCCAGATTATATTAAGACATGGCATAAAAAAATGAGTTAAATCCAAAACTCAAGTGGGCCGAAACGGTGAGAATTGAATGTCTATGGTTGAAATATTTATGGACACAAAAGTTCTGGATGGTGCTAATTTTTATGTTTTTGGTTCATTTCAGTAAAAATGGCATTATATTTCTACAACAATGAACAATATGGATGATATATAAACATCAATCTGGACGAGGGAGGCTTCAACGTTAGACATTTTCATGACCACCTTTTGATATAAAGGGCTTACTTGAGTTTTGGATTTAAATTATTTTTTATTCATATTATAATATGATCTAGCAAAATAAATGGACAAACGAATTTCTCATTAACATCACGTGGGTCCCACTTAAATTCCCTTGAGAAGTTCTTACGAAAGTATTTGGTAGGAGATCCGCGTCTCCCCACATCCGGATGCGGCTTAGCTGGGACGCAGGTTTCCTGGGAAAGCCTTTCCCAGGAAGTTACCGCACAAGGATGGTGGGTGGGGCCCACAGCAATGTACGTACGTGCAACCAAAAATTAGGTGGATACAAAACTCAAGTAGTAAGAGCGGAAAATTGGGAAAAGAAATTCCTACAGTTGAGACCTACCTAGGCTCCACCTTGATATTTAGGGCCCGTTTGGACGGGTGGATTGAAAGGGATTGGATGGTATTGGAAGGGATTGGAAGTTAAATCCCGGGATTATCAGGGCATGCCAAAGAGACCGGGTGATCTGATCCTGTGATATGCAATCCATGAATCTTAAGACAATCCACTGACAACCCTATCATTACCTTTAAATCTCATCCAATCCACCCTAATCCGTTCAATTTTACCCTGGACGTGTTTGGTTCGATGGATTGGAAGGGATGGGAAGGTTTAATCCCAAGTTTGGCCAGGCATGCCAAACAGACTCCATATAGCACTATGGGTATATAGCAACCATATAGCACGAGAAATTTACGACTGTGGACCCCACCTTTTATCCAGCGATTTTTCTGAAACAATACAAACTTAGAATACGCAACTGGACCTCCTCGTACGGAGTCGGATTTCAGGACGAAATTACCCCCCCTTTTGACGGAACGGATTCGGGTACTCCCCCTGTCACGGCTAATGGTGGACGGTCGGTGGTCTGTGGACCCCCCATGATGTATACTTTTCATCTATGCCGTCCATATATTTTTCCAGATCATTTTATGTTATGAGACCAAAAATGAGGTATATCTAAATCTCAAGTGTACCACATTAACAAGGAAACAGTGTTGAGTGAAGCGTCAACCATTAGAAACTCAGGTGGAGCCCACTGTGATGTTTTGTGAGAAATCCTCCCTGTCTAAGTTTACTCATAGGGTCACAAAAGACCTGGATGAAGAGGAAAAACAAATTTCGTAATAATCCAAAACTTCTGTAACCCTGAAAGGGTTTCAATGGTAGACGTTCAATTTCCCACTGCCTTTTACAGTGTGGTCCACTTGATAGCTAGATCTGTCTTATTTTTCACCTCAAGCCTTAATTCGAGTTCGCCAAATAGACGAACGGTTTGGATATAACACATACCTCATAATGGGACCCACAAAAATCGGTGGGAATCACAACAGAGGAAAAAAAAGGAAAAAAAAAAACAAAGAAAAAAAAATGTATCCAGTGAGTTGGGGTCGACCGGGATAGGACCCGGTCGACCGGGTCAAAGTTGGGTCTATTGCTACGGATTATAACCGTAGCCATAACTATAGTGCTATGCACTTTTTTCTCTTTTTTATTTTTTTTATTTTTATTTTTATTTTTTACATGGAGAACATTTTTCTATAATACATAATTATGTAAATATGTATATATAAGTATATAAAAATATTTTTCTATCTTTTAATTCATTTATTTGTCTATTTATTTAACAAGCATATCTCCTAAACTAGAATGATTTACTTAACTTACCATATATGATTTTGGGGTAGGAGAAGCTAATTTAGCCAACCAACCTATTTATTTTCCAAGATTCCATCGGGTCGATGGTCAAAAATCTATTTCATTCAACTCTCGTGATCAATTTCAATCAACATCAATGGGTTCGGGTTGGTGCTCAACCCTAACCCAACCCAAGGTTCCTATACTTAAACCTTGACCGACCCAACCCAATCTTGGGTTGGGAATTCTCAACCCAAGCCCAACCCAAGAGGCTCAACGGGTTGATTGGGTTGGTCAGGTGTATATGTGCTAATATTTTCGTTATTACATTAGTTATTATATTTCAATATAGGACTTATTTTTGTATCTATGATTTTATTATTATATACGTGATTATTCATTATAAAGAATTCATTTTTTTTCTTTAAAAAACCAAGCTAAAATATAGGGACTACTTCTTAAAAAGTCATGTAGCACAACACGCATCTATTTGGGAGAGAGAAATCCGGCATATCTTGTTAGCGTGAGTCCTTGGAAGTGACGTGGACAAATGAAACCCAAACACTAGTGTACTTTCTACACAAACAATCCACACTCAATTATAATTTATAAGTAACTAATATATTGATCGGGTTTGGGTTGGGTTGGGTTGGGTTGGGTTTGGGTTGGGTTGGGTCGGCAACCTCAGACCTCAACCCAAGCCCAACCTAAGTTTTATCGGGTTGGTGTTTGTATAGCCCAAGCTTAAGATCGGACCCGATATATCCTACCCGAGCCTAACCTAATATCGGGTCGGTCGGGTTGAACCCGCAACTTTCAGTCGTACATGAAATTGAGCGAGACAAACATGAAAATGAGCCATTTTTCATTTTGCTCTGCCGATTTTCTAGTTTGCCCCGCCGTTTTTCATGCTTGCCTCGCCGATTTTCTAGTTTGCCCCACCGTTTTTCATGCTTGCCCCGCCGTTTTTCATGCTTGCCCCGCTGATTTTCTAGTTTGCCCCGCCGTTTTTCTTGCTTGCCCCGCCGATTTTCTAGTTTGCCCCCGCCGTTTTTCATGCTTGCCCCGCCAATTTTCTAGTTTGCCTCGCTGTTTTTCATGCTTGCCCCGCCGATTTTCTAGTTTGCCCCGCCGTTTTTCTTGTTTGCCCCGCCGATTTTCTAGTTTGCCTCGCCGTTTTTTCATGCTTGCCCCGCCGTTTTTCTTGTTTGCTCTGCCGATTTTCTAGTTTGCCCGCCGTTTTTCATGCTTGTCCCGCCGATTTTCTAGTTTGCCCCGCCGTTTTCTAGTTTGCCTCGCCGATTTTCTAGGCTACGGATATGGCTACGGTTATAATCCGTAGCTATAGATTCTTTTTTTCTTATTTATTTATTTATTATTATTATTTTTTTTGCTGTTGTAATCCCACCGCCTTTTGTGGGTCCCATCATGAGGTCTGTGTTATATCCAAATCATCCATCGATTTGGCGAGCTCATTAAGCTTAAGACGTAAAATAAGACAGATCTAACTATCAAGTGGTGGGCCCTACAAATTTTTTAAAGGTGAAAATCAGTTTTCCTGCTGCTCTTTGTGGTGTGGTCCATTTGATCTGGATATGATTTTTTTTTTTTTTGGATAATGCTCCGAAATGATCTCTAAATATGGATGAACGTTGTGGATATAATAAATACATAGTTGTGGGGCCATGTAACTTTGATCTCTTTTGAGCCGTTCGTATAATAAATACATAGTTGGTGGGCCCACCATGATGTATGCTTTTCATCCATGCCGTCCATATATTTTTCGGGATCATTTTATGGTATGAGACAAAAAATGAGGTATATCCAAATCTTAAGTGTACCACATTACAGGAAGCAGTGTTGAATGAGCGTCAACCATTAGAAATCCTCCCCCGTCTAAGTTGGGGCCCACTGTGATGTTTGTGAGAAATCCTCCCCGTATAAGTTCATTCATAGGGTCACAAAGACCTGGATGAAGAGGAAAAACAAATCACATAATGATCCAAAACTTCTGTAACCCCTAAAAGGGTTTCAATGGTAGACGTTCAATTTCCCACTGCCTTTTACAATGTGGTCCACTTGATAGCTAGATGTGTCTTATTTTTCACCTCAAGCCTTAACATGAGTTCGCCAAATAGATGGACGATTTAGATATAACACATACCTCACAATGGGACCCACAAAAATTGATGGGGATTACAAAAAAAAAAAAAACAAAGCCAGCGAGTTGGGGTTGACCGGGTTAGGACCCGGTCGACCGGGTCAGAGAAAAAAAACCGCAGTCAGCAAGTTGGGGTCGACCGGGTTGGGACCCGGTCGACCGGGTCAGAGCGTGTCCTATGGCTACGGATTATAACCGTAGCCATAGAGACCGCCAAATCCGTAGCCATAGGTGGGCTTTCTTAAAAACGAAGCCAGCGAGTTGGGGTCGACCGGATTAGGACCCAGTCGACCGGGTCAGAGCTTGGCCTATCGCTACGGATTATAACCGTAGCCATAGCTATAGTGCTATGCACTTTTTCTCTTTTTTATTTTTATTTTTTTTATTTTTATTTTTTACATGGAGAACATTTTTCCCCTTACATTTTCTATAATACATAATTATGTAAATATGTATATATAAGTATATAAAAATATTTTTCTATCTTTTAATTCATTTCTTTGTCTATTTATTTAATAAGCATATCTCCTAAACTAGAATGATTTACTTAACTTACCATATATGATTTTGGGGTAGGAGAAACTAATTTAGCCAACCAACCTATTTATTTTCCAAGATTCTATCGGGTCGATGGTTAAAATGATTAAAAATCTATTTCATTCAGTTCATGGTCAATTTCAATCAACATCGATGGTTCGGGTTAGTGCTCAACCCTAACCCAACCCAAGGTTCCTATACTTAAACCTTGACCCAACCCAACCCAATCTTGGGTTGGGAATTCTCAACCCAAGCCCAACCCCAAAGGGCTCGACGGGTTGATTGGGTTGGTCGGGTGTATATATGCTAATATTTTCGTTATTACATTAGTTTATTATATTTCAATATAGGACTTATTTTTTGTATCTATGATTTTATTAATTATATACATGATTATTCATTATAAAGAACTTCATTTTTTTTTCTTTAAAAACCAAGCTAAAATATAGGACTACTCCTTTAAAAGTCATGTATCATAGCACGCAATCTACTACTCCTTTAAAAAGTCATGTATCATAGCACGCAATATATTTGAGAGAGAGAAATCCAGCATATTTTGTTAGCTTGAGTCCTTGGAAATGACATGGACAGATGTATTAGGAAGTAGCGAGGCAAACTAGAAAAAGCAGCGAGGCAAACTAGGAAAAGCAGCGAGGCAAACTAGGAAAAACAGCGGAGCAAACTAGGAAAAACAGCGAGGCAAACTAGGAATATCAGCGGGGCAAACTAGGAAAAGCAGCGAGGCAAACTAGGAAAACAGAGAGGCAAACTAGGAATATCAGTGGGGCAAACTAGGAAAAGCAGCGAGGCAAACTAGGAAAAACAGCGAGGCAAACTAGAAATATCAGCGGGGCAAACTAGGAAAAGCAGCGAGGCAAACTAGGAAAAGCAGCGAGGCAAACTTGATCTATTAGCGGGGAAAACTAGGAAAAGCAGCGAGGCAAACTAGGAAAACCAGCGGGCCAAACTAGAAAAAACAGCGAGGCAAACTAGGAAAAGCAGCGGGGCAAACTAGGAAAAGCAGCGAGGCAAACTAGGAAAAGCAGTGGGGCAAACTAGGAAAACAGATTTTTGTTCAAACTCTCCCTCTTCAAGAGAATATTTTCTCCATAATGCGTGTTTGATTTTTCAATTTCATATGAAATGCAAAAGAGCAATCATTACCATTTTCAAGTGTTTGTTTAAACATAAATTGTGGCTCGTATATTGTGGGTGAAACAAACAATGCAGCAAAATCATCATTACAGTCAAATGCGAGTGATGTGAGTCATGTGACCAATGTTGTCAAAATGATTATACAATCGCAAATCCGGAGGTTTTTAGGTGATTGTCCAATGATTCCTATGGTGTATCCTACCTAATGATTGGATTATGTTAATTTTTTATATGATATATTTTCATTATAAGATGTCTATTTTATATGCGTTTTATGCGTGGTGGGCCCATGCAACTAGTTATAGATTATTATCATCCACAATAGTTGAAGAGGAATTGATTCTATAACAAAAAAAAAAAAGAACATGAATAGTTTTGTACAAAAGTAAAAGGGTATTCATGTAATTTACGTACAAAGTTATTTTTCAAGCCAAAACATATCTATATTTTACAAATATTTCTTCCATCCTCTAACTTATAATAACTAAGGAAGAAAATCAATCCAAATTGGAAGATCCATCGACGGAACGATAGAACCATCATCCCCTAGGTTAATGACCGTAGTATTAGTATTGCATGCCCAAAAAACCTAACATGGATCTTGTCTAATGATAATGTAATGATATTGAATATTGATCATGATGACTAGATCTTGTGTTGACATGTTATTAATGAAATAATTAATGAGTGGGTTTACCTTCACCATATATATACATGGCTTAAAAGGGAGGGTTCCACTTGAGCTTCTAATTTTAAAATGAATTTGGATACATCAAATCCATCAATAGAGAAAGGGCCACTTTTATCATCTAGTAGAGTAAGAAGATGAGTGAGGTTTGGAATAATACACTCTAAATGATGAACATCCTGATGAACATGAACTGGTTTCTGTGTTTCACTAGAACATCGTTCTACAAATGAGAATCAAAGGAGGCTCATGAAATGTAAAGTCGGATGTGCATGAACAGCGATTTTTATATCCTGTTGGGACATGAAAACAACAAATCAATTTAAAAAACAAGGACATGCATTAACAAAATCAATGATGAGGAGAAAATGGTTCCTATGTGTATTGCGAATTGCAAGAATCTGTAATTTTTTATTTTTCTCAAAGAAAGTGTCACGAATTGCAAGAATCTGAAATTTCCTAAAACTCAAGCCATAGTACGAGCTCTCCAAATAGATGGACGGTTTGGATATAACACAAAATTCATAATGGGACCCACAAATATCGGTGGGGATTAGGATTAGAAAAAAAAAAAAAAAAACTAAACGCCGGAAAAAAAACAAACTAGGAAGGGTCTATTGCTACGGAGTTGTAGTCTCAATTGCTACATATTATAACCGTAGCTGTATATACATAACCGTAGCCATAGGTAACCCGCTCCAGGGATCCAGTTTTTGTCCAGCGAGTTGGGGTCGACCGGGCCCAACCCGGTCGACCCCAACTCGCTGGACAGTAACCCGGTCGACCGGGTAACAACCCGGTCGACCCCATTTAGGTAGATTTCACGTAAATGGGGTCGACCGGGTACTTACCCGGTCGACCGATTAACTCTCCAGCGAGTTGGGGTCGACCCGAATGTTTTCTATATTTTTTCATTCAATCTCCACTATTTTCTATCATGTGGTCCATTGAGCTTTAGATCTACATCATTTTTGGGTACATGATAGTGAATTGAAGGGATTGACCGTGAAATGCATTGAATTGAAGGGAATTGTCCGTGAAATGAGTGGAATTTACCGTGACGCTCCAGGGATTGTCCGTGAATTGCAAACCCACATAGAAGTTTATCCGTTGCACTAATTGAGTTCGCGTTCACATTCACATTCACATTCACATTCATATCCATTCATCACATTCACATTCACATCCATCTAAACCAAAACTACGTAAATCCATCCAAACATACAATCTTCCTGATATACACCTGTTATACAATATATTTCATCACATTCACATTCACATTCACATCCATATAAACCCAAACTACGTAAATCCATCCAAACACAAACTACATCCATCCAAACACAAACTATCTTATTCACATTACATTCATACACGCATAATACATATAAAAGTTTAGGTTTAGGTTAGGTTATAAGCTATAGGTTTAGGGAATTGACAATAGGTTAAGGTTTAGGTTTAGGAAATTGGGCTCGGGTTCGGGTTCGGGATCGGGTTCAGGTTTGAGTTTTCAAGTTTAGGTTTAGGTTTAGGTTTAGGAAATCGGGTTTAGGATTAGGGATTTAAGAATAGGTTAAGGTTTAGGTTTAAGAATTCAGGATTGGGTTTAAGTTTGGGTTTTCAAGTTAAGGTTTAGATTTAGGTTTAGGTTAGGGAGTTTAGATTAAGATTAGGTTTAGGTTTAGAGATTTGAGAATAGGTTAACGTTTAGGTTTAGGAAATCGGGTTCGAGTTCGGGATCGGGTTCAGGTTTGGGTTTTCAAGTTTAGGTTTAAGTTTAGGTTAGGGAGTTGAGATTAGGATTAGGTGTAGGTGTAGGTTTAGGGATTTGAGAATATATTTAGGTCATAGGTTATAGACTAGAAAAAACAGCGAGGCAAACTAGGAAAAACAGCGAGCCAAACTAGGAAAAACAGCGAGGCAAACTAGGAAAAACAGCGAGGCAAACTAGGAAAAGAAGTGGGGCAAACTAGGAAAAGCAGCGAGGCAAACCAAAAAAAGGAGCGAGGCAAACTAGGAAAAGCAGCGAGGCAAACTAGGAAAAGCAGCGAGGCAAACTAAGAAAAAGCAGCGAGGCAAACTAGGAAAAACAGCGAGGCAAACTAGGAAAAGGAGCGAGGCAAACTAAGAAAAGCAGCGAGGCAAACTAGGAAAAGGAGCGAGGAGCCATCATTACCATTTCCAAGTGTTTGTTTAAACATAAATTGTGACTCATAAATCGGGTTCGAGTTCGAGATCGGGTTTAGGTTTTGGTTTTCAAGTTTAGGTTTAGGTTTAGGTTTAGGAAATCGGGTTTAGGATTAGGGATTTGAGAATAGGTTAAGGTTTAGGTTTAAGAATTCAGGATTGAGTTTAGGTTTGGGTTTTCAAGTTAAGGTTTAGATTTAGGTTTAGGTTAGGGAGTTTAGATTAGGATTAGGTTTAGGTTTAGAGATTTGAGAATAGGTTAAGGTTTAGGTATAGGAAATTGGATTCGAGTTCGGGATCGGGTTTAGGTTTGGGTTTTCAAGTTTAGGTTTAGGTTTAGGTTAGGGAGTTCAGATTAGGATTAGGTGTAGGTGTAGGTTTAGGGATTTGAGAATATATTTAGGTTATAAGTTATAGACTAGGAAAAGGAGCGAGGCAAACTAGGAAAAGCAGCGAGGCAAACTAGGAAAAGCAGCGAGGCAAACTAGGAGAAACAGAGAGGCAAACTAGGAAATATCTTGAGTCTATCGAACCATTTGAAGGATTTGAGGCCGGTTTGATCTGGTGGAGTTGCCAATATGAGTCACCTCCAGCCCCCACGTGTGGTGCGTTGAGGGGGAATGCATGTGTTTTATATTTATATATTGCGTATATCAACTTTGCTCTTCGGATACAATAATTTTATTTAAATGAGGTGTACATTCGATCTTACCCATGTAAATTCAAACTTGCTCTTTCTTGTTTATCCATGAAAAAAATGTAAAGAAAAAACCAACTAATGGCTAAATTAATAGGAGGAGAAAAAGAAGGCTTATGGGGACATGGATTCCTTGTAAAGCCTTTAATGAGAAGTTCCCGTGCAAGGATGTTGGGTGGGGCCCACTGCAATGTATGTGAGAAATCCATTTTGTCCATCTGTTTTGCGAGCTCATTTTAGAAAGTGCGTCAAAAAATGAGGTGGATACAAAACTCAGGTGGGTCACAAGAGAGTAAAAATTGGGGAAAGAAATTCCTACTGTTGAAACCTTCTAAGGCTCCACCTTGATGTTTATATGCTATTTAAACCGTTTACAAGGTCATTCCCAATGGGATGAAGTAAAAACATCAAACTTATAGCCCCAAACCTAAAACTTTTATGACCATAAAAATGCTTCAACAGTTCTTAGCGAATTCCCACGCTTTCCTCTCGTGTGGCCCACTAGGAAAAGGAGCGAGGCAAACTAGGAAAAGCAGCGAGGCAAACTAGGAAAAGGAGCGAGGCAAACTGAAATATCAGCGAGGCAAACTAGAAAAACAGCGAGGCAAACTAGGAAAAGGAGCGAGGCAAACTGAAATATCAGCGAGGCAAACTAGAAAAACAGCGAGGCAAACTAGGAAAAGGAGCGAGGCAAACTAGAAAAATAGCGAGGCAAACTAGGAAAAGGAGCGAGGCAAACTGAAATATCAGCGAGGCAAACTAGAAAAACAGCGAGGCAAACTAGGAAAAGGAGCGAGGCAAACTGAAATATCAGCGAGGCAAACTAGAAAAACAGCGAGGCAAACTAGAAAAACAGCGAGGCAAACTAGGAAAAGGAGCGAGGCAAACTAGCTATAGATATTAAAGGATTAATTAGCTTCAACCGGCTAGGGTCAGTTTGGGCAGTGGGATTAGAAGGGATTAGGTGGGGATGGGATTCATCTGCTCTTGTGCCAATTCCACTCCTTGTTTGGGAGGAATGGAAATGCTTGGAATTACATTAAATGGAATTGCATTGGGTCGTGTGCTAATTTCACTCAATGTTTGGAAAGTTGTGTAGGTCCCAACATGATGTGTGGGCTATATCCACACCGTCCACCCATTTATCGAGATTATTTTAGAGCATGGGCCAAAAAATCGGGTAAATCTAATGCTCAAGTGGACTCCACCATAGAAATCGATAGGGATTGAATACTTACGGTTGAAAACTTCTTTGGTGCTACATAAGTTTTGGATCTATCTGATTTTTAGGCCCATGCCATAAAATGAGGTTACGAAACAAATGAACGGTTTAAATATAACACATGTATGTTATTCTAAGTAATTTCAAATGATGGTGGGTATATTCATTCAATGTACCACCGTATTATCAACAAAGTAGGGCATTAATTTAATCCCATGGTAATAGGGGACAACCCTGCCATGGGTAATAATTATGTTTTTTGAATCCCATCCCCACCTAATCCCTTCTAATCCCACTGCCCAAACTGACCCTAAAATAAGCTCGCCGCTTAGGCAACTAGCATTGAGCAATGCTCGCAAGGATAACTCAATGAGGTGTTCATGAGTCAAATATGACTTTCCTCGTTATTACAAGGTTGCGTAGCTTAGTCAACGTAGCGCGTCACAAGGTTGCGTAGCTTTGTCAGTACAAAGATAAGGAACACTTGCCTTTATTCGGCCAGCATAGGGACATGGCCGTATGACAGGGAGTCAAGGCATGTATCTGTTCAAGTTTGTAACTTTTACAGTGTTGGACCCCACATCACGTTATATACAAGGAGACATAAACATACCTTGGCACATGCCCGCAATTACATTCAAAGGAAATCAGCGGGGCAAACTACAAGATCAGCGGGCATGCGTGTATATATACGTCTGTGTGGGAAAACGGTTCTATATGGTTGAGCTCATGTGAACTACCAATGAGGTCGAGCTGTGTGGGCCCTATCATGAGGTATGTCAAACATCTACCCCATCAGTTAGATGCACCATTCCATGGTGGGCCTAGAGCAGAAAAATCAAGTTAATTCGTGACTTTTGTAGGCTACACCACGTACAAAACTTGAGAGGGGTTACCTTCCATTAAAACATTCATATTTGCCGTTTGGGCCCACCGAAATGTGTTTCACAAATCCAGCCCATCCACAATGTGTGTCCCACTTGGATGAGGGGTCAGACAAGTTTTAGACACATCCAAATTTCAGGTGGGCCCCACCAAGTAATTTTATATGTTTTAGCCATGTCTTCACATGATTTTAGATGGTATGGCCCACCTGAGTTCCGTATACGGCTGATTTTTCGGCTATCCCGTAATTTAGAGGGGACCCATCAAGTTCACGGTGTTGATGTTCGACATACATCATGGTGGGGCCCACACAGCTCGACCTCATGGGGAGATCCCATGAGCTCGATCGTATATAACCTTTTCCTCTAGTTAAAAAATATAAAAGGAAGTACATACATTCCATGTGGGGGCAACTGAGTTTAAAATATACCTTTGCTGCGTGCTGTCTTCTCTGGACCGACCATTTTGAGAAGAAGACAAAATGCAATTGAGGGGGGCCCACAAAAAAGGTTTTTAGAGGTCTTTCTGCCGGAAAACAGTGAGGAAAGGGGGTGAAAGCAACGGCTGTGAAAACAACGGTTGTGAAAGCAACAGTGGAAAGGGAGGGGAAAAAGAAGCAGTGAAAATGGGAGAGGAAAAGCCACAGCCGTGAAAGGAGGGGTATTTTCGTCCTGAAATGCTGCGTCCGTACGAGGAGGTCCAGTTGCGTATTCTAAGTTTGTATTGTTTCAGAAAAACTGCTGGATAAAAGGTGGGGTCCACATTCGTAAATTTCTCCATATAGCACTATGGGGATATAGCAATCCCGTGGATCTTAAGACAATCCACTGACAACACCATCATTACCTTGGAATCCATGCCATCCACCCTAACACTACTCAATCCCTTTCAATCCACTCGCCTAAACAGGCCCTTACATGCCATCCAAACTGTTCATAAAGTCATTCCTACAGTGAAAACACAAAAAAGTATAGCCTGATATAGAAGCCATGAGAATGCTTCAACGGTTCTTATTGAATTCCCACTGCTTTCTCTCATGTGACTCATTTGAGTGTTGGATACATTTAATTTTTGATCTTACGTACTAAATTGAGCTCTAAAAACCGATAGACGGGTGGATTTCTCAAAAACATCGAGGTGGGCCCGACCCAGCATCCTTGCGCGGTAACTTGGAGAGGGTTTGGCAGGAAATCCGCGTCCGCTTAGCTGGGTGACCCAACACCAACCACCTATGCCGTGTAAAAGCTCTTTGGGTCCACCATAAAGTATCTGTTTTATCGTCTCCGTTCATCTATTTTTCCTGCTCATTTTAGAACATGAGATTAAAAACGAGATAGATTTAAATCTCATGTGGACCACACCACACAAAAACAGTGGGGATTGGACGCTTGCCGCTGAAAACTTCTTGGTGGGCCACCCAAGTTTTGGATCAAGCTCATATTCTTCATTTCCTTTCATATGTGATCTAAACTGGTTGGATAGCAGGTAAACATTAAAGTAAGCCTTTGGAAGTTTTCAACGGTGTGAGTTCAATCATCACTATTTCTTGTGGTGTGCTTCACAGGAGATTTAAATTTACTTCATTTTTTTCTTTCGCAACTAAAATGAGATGGAAAAATTGATGGACGGCATGGATCAAACACATACATCATGGTGGGGCCCACAGATCTTTCACAGCAGCTAGAAGGCATGCAAAACCACGTCCAAGTCCACTGCATGATCTGACCCAAACAGTCGCTATTCTGTCGAGGACATCCAAACACACTCCATCAAAATCCCAACTATACATGACCAAGAGTTCTCAAACCTCCAACGGAAACTTGGTTTTCGGGAATTATAGTTTTCATAAATCCTCCCTCCAAACAGGACTTTTTCAGAAGTCTGAAGAAAAGGTTTCAAGTTCAGATCTGCACTTCTTATTTCCTCATTTCTATCTCAGAGATCGGTAAATCTCTCTCTTCTATATCTTTCTCTGTAATTTCATCTCAGAATCGATTTTCTGTTTTTTTCTTTTATTGGATTTTCAAATGTTCTTGAATTTTCAGCAATGCGTTTGGGTTTTTATACCTGCGTTTTCTAAATTCTAGATCTGAAACAGATTCCGATTCGTTCGATCTGTACTTGCATTCGCAAGCAGACAATGACAGATCTCTTTCTCTGCATATCGTTGCAGAAATATGTAATAATCTAAAATTTTCCTCGTTTTTATTTTATTTTTGAATAATTCCTTCAATTCAATGCAAGAGGAACATGTATCGTCAAGCCCTGAATGACTACAAATGGAGCCCACATTTTGTTGATCCGGGCGATTCATTTGATGGGCCCGGTATTAGATGGTTAAGGCAACACTACACATTCAATTGGTAAAGATGAAAGATGGCTGGGATCTAGCTGTATGGATGACCTTTAGGGATCATCAGATCTACTGCCTGGATCACCGAACTGTGGGCCCCACCTGGTGGAACTCCATGCCCATGATACACTAGCAATTTGGTGATCCAGGCCTTTGATCTGATGGTGGACCATGATCCACAAACCTGCCTGGTAATCTTAACCATTCAACCTGTGGCCTGCAAATAGAGAGCCTAGTGAGGAAACAGAAGCATCAATCCCCGTCAACAGAAGAAAGGTCAAAGATTGGATGGCTGGGGTCTTCCATGCCAGATACCTTTTGGGGTGGGGTCCATCAGATCAACTGTTTGGATCACCAAATGATAGGCCTCGAGGGAGTCCATAAGCTATTTAATTATCTCTATGGGTTCTAACAAATTTAAGTATCTCAATTGCTTACTAAATTTACTTTATTCTTTCTAGGTGCTCGATTGAGAAGTGAGTTGTTGTTGAATAACTGTATCAATCAGTCTCATACGTTCGGATCTCTCACAATTCAGAAGCATTCACAATGGTAAAAGCCTCAACCCATTTATTCTTTCCTCATTTCTTTCCACAGTTTGGGTGTGCCTTTGATCTCCAGATCAGGTGTGTTGAGTCATATGCTTTATTTTTTAGTAATCTGTAAGTAAGCTATATTTAATTGAGTTCCATCTCTCAAAATATCCAAATAAAAAGTCAGATATCTTTTGTTCAGCTTATAGAAATGTTGCCTTTTTGTGTTGAATGTCCCTCTAGTTACTTGTGACCAAGGACTGAATATCAGTTTTGGTGTACTGACCAATCATGAACCAAAACTGGGTCAGATTGCCCCATTTCGGGCCGATATATGTGTATCGTTCTGTATTGGGTGATACGTCCTTATTTCAGACGATGCTTGTTACCTGATGACACAACTAATTTTACCCAGTGTTGGAATTTCACCAAAATTTGCCTTGTATGAAGGAAAATAAAAGCCTTTTTGGACCAACATCTATTCCCAGCTTGGATTTAAATAGTGGGTTTGCGACTCACCAGGTGAAGAAAACTGGCATCAGTATGACTCGCACCATATTGGTCTGTTCCGGTTTGGACTGAAATACTCATCATCTGGGCCTGTTCCAGACTATCAGTGGATTTTTTTATTTTTTATTTCAATTGTGGCAAAAATTATTGGGAAAAGTAATTGAAGCAGACCATTCTGTCTACAATTTTTGTCCGACCAAACAGTCTTGTTCCTGCATTATGATCATGCTATTCCCATACATAATGGTTAATGGATTGTGCAAACATCCAATCATTTTCTCTATCTATTAAATTGGTATGCCAGATAGCAAAGTGGCCATTCATCAATCGTCGCACAAGTTAGCCTCCGGTCTTCTTTGTAGTTACTTATTTTCTTTAATATTGAATGAGAAAAAAGTTTTGGTTGTTTTCCCCTTGCAGTATTGATTCTGTTTTATTTGTGAATTAGGTGGTTCTTGCCGCTTCTATCATTAGCAAGTCTGGTAAAGGTCAGTTTTCTGCCGCTAAAAAAAAAAACATATGAACCGGTTTCTTTCATTATCACATCACACTATCACTTTATATACATCAGACCTGCTTATTGCATATGTATGGGCTTCTTTCTTTATCACATCACACTATCACCTACAATTTGAATGTAAATGATGAGTTTACATTGGAGGTACATGGTCTCTTGGACCTTATGCTAGCTGCAGTTTCATTGCTATTTAAGTAGCTTTCTTTCTTTTCATGTGTTTTAAAACCCGGATCTGATTGGCTGGTTTGACTTGTTTGGAAGTAGGTGGAATAAAATGTCAGGTCACCTACAGGCCTATTTTGCTAATAAACTGTTTGGACTGTCCGAACTCTCCAGTTCAGATGACATTGTGTCCTGGTTAGGTATTGGATAGGTTGGGTCAACTGGTCAACTGCTTTCTTTCTAAAATTTGAATATAAAAGTCTTTTTAGCTTGGTAGAGTTGAATAGTGATCTCTTACTTCAGAAACCATGATCCTAAGCAGTTAGTATTGATAATTTTGTTGTATAATAAAGTACCATTTTATATTTTTACTCCAGTAGAAGTCACGGGTTGGACTGTTTTGTCACCGACCTCTGACAAGGAGCAGGTCTAGTTCTGTTCTGTGTTTTATGACATTGCTTTTTTAAGAATGGATCATCTACAGGAATAAGATAGTTTTCTCGGTATTCTTGTATGCTAATTTTAAAAGGGTTGACAGAATGCGCTGTATAATTCATCGAAATGAAGTTGCTTTCACTTTTTTTTTGGTAGATGACAAAATGATTATTTCAGACAATCATGTCAAACAAGGAATGACTATTTAACGAGAACATACGTTTGGTTTTGTAGTGTTGAAGCATTTAGTTGACCTTTCTGATTGAATTGATTTTATTTAATACCTTTCTTCTGAAGCTACTTGTAGTTTTAGTTATACAAACATGGGATCAATTAAAAAACTCAAATGGACAGTTGCTTAGAAATTAAAAGATCTTATTTTTTGGCTTAACTTTTTTTGAACCGTTGATTCTCTATTCTCAATCCAGATTGTAGCTAGTGATTATTTCTGATTATGAATACTACATAAATGTGAAGGCTACTCACTAGACCTACCTGGATGTTTGCTTATACAGTTCATTGTTATTGGTGACATCATTTGAGTTAACTTCGGTACCTCTACTTCATTGCAGCACTGGTCTCGAGGCAGTTTGTGGATATGTCTCGTATAAGGATAGAAGGATTGCTTGCAGCATTTCCCAAGTTGGTTGGCATAGGAAAACAACACACATACGTTGAGACTGAAAATGTCCGTTATGTCTACCAACCGATAGAAGCTCTATATTTGCTGCTTGTAACCAATAAGCAGAGCAACATACTTGAAGACTTGGACACCTTGAGTATTCTGTCCAAACTCGTATCCTTTGTGTATTGGTTCGTGAAATTATCAATCGTGTTTTTAAATGGAGGGTGTCATATACATTTGCGCAAACACATTCATATATACATCTGTACATATGTACGCTGGTGCATGAGTGCATATGTGTGCATCCTATTTTCTTGAATAGAGCATCTGAATAATATGTAATTATTAAGATTTATGCCAAAGTTTCACTCTGCCTAATTATCTAGTAGATAATGTGTGGTTTACAAGAATGAAAGCAGTTATTATTGAATGAAATTGGAGACATGCATGTATTTTTTTTTTCCTTTTCTTTTTAGAACTTACTTGCATGGATTATATCAATTATAGCACATCTGTACTATTTTTTCTGTTTGAAAAGTTTAGGGTTATTTTAGCCATCACTTGTGATTTTTGGGATTCCTTTCTATTCCAAAATATTTCCAAGGTGCCCACCATATTCTCCATATGTAGAAGCTTGCTATAAGTGTGTATTTATAGCATATTGGGACATTTAGTTGAGCTTTAACTTGATTCAGGTACCTGAGTATTCTCCCTCTCTAGATGAGGAGGGTATTTGCCAGACAGCCTTTGAGCTGATTTTTGCTTTTGACGAAGTCATCTCTCTTGGGCACAAAGAAAATGTAAATGTTGCACAGGTTAAACAATATTGCGAGATGGAAAGTCAAGAAGAAAAGCTGCATAAGCTGCTAATGCAGAGCAAGATCAATGAAACCAAGGATGTCATGAAGCGCAAAGCCAGTGAGATTGACAAAAGCAAGGTGTATTTTCATTCCACATCATGAAGCTTAGGCATTCTTATACGGCTTGGTGTTTTACCTCATTTCCTTGCTCCTATATCTTGTTCTTTGCTGGTTTTATTTTGTGTTCTTAGTTTCGGAGCATGTTCTTATGCAGTTAAATTTTTTTTTTTTTTTTTTTTTTCCAGCAGATTGATAGGAATAGAGGTGATAAAGGAGGTTTTATGTCTATGCACTCAATGGGTTCAGGAAGAATTGAAAGTAGCCTTAGTGATATGAGTATATCTGGTGGAGGAGGCGGTTTTGGAAGTGGTTCTGGTTCTGGTTCTGGATTGGGCACTGAGGTTGAATCCTTTTCTATCAAGCCCAAAGGTTTGTGCATCATAGAGTGCATTACTTCCCTAACAGCACCTTTCATTAATGATGAAATAATTGAAGTTCATTATACTAAATTTGAAGTAGATGGCATCGTCAATGTAGAAATCATGCAGACAGTTATGATTACTGCTGAAATACTTGTTATTCCATAAAATGTCTGATATACCCATTACTTGGTTGGTGGCTTTTGGTTTTGGGCAATAGTGGTGTTTTAATTTATATGAATAGTTGAGGTAAGCCACTAAGTATTCTATTTCACAATGTCAAATCTGTAATAATTGTTAGTATAGCCAAGATACCAGGCTTTGGAACTCTCAGATCCATTTTGGTGTACTATTGCTTAGTTATTAGCACATGTGGCTACTGGCGACATGCACATTTTCTGGTCATTTCATGGTAAGATAAGATAGATCCCTGGAAACTGCTTTTTACCTTGTTCTTTGTACCCGAGATCAATGTTTCCAGTATCGGTATCGATGTGATACAGAAACATATCGGTTATTGCCTGGGAAATATCGGATGTATCACGTAGTGTTTCGTGTTTCTAGGAAACATTGTGAAATTGGCCGAAATTTTCAATGGAACTTCAGGGGATGTTAAAAAAGACATCATTACACACTTAGAAATAAAGAAAATCACAAAAAAAAGTGACATAATAAGTTTCCTTTGTATAGAGTCCTAAACTAATCTTTCTGACATATGAAAAATATGTAATTGAATTTGCCACATCCATTGATTCCCTCACGTCCCCTTTAGAATTCTCTCGACTCATGCCCTATTCTTCCCCATTCAAAAAAGTCACCCAAGTTAGGAATCATGAACAGTCACCCTAAATGACTACAAAATCCTTACTTTTCTCTACAAAAATAGAAGAAACCCTCCCTCATTGTCACGAACAATCTCTCTCAGAAACATCTACAATAAATTTCCAAAATCAAAATTTCCTTATCTTTCTATTTTTTAGTTACTTATCCTTTTTAATTTTTTTTTTTAAATTTTAAATTTTATTTTTTAAAGTACTTTTCTTACACTCCAATACAACCCCACACACCATGGGCTTTTGCTCCCACACGCCTTTATCTCTTGACGATTCAATGGTCGGCACCGTCCAAAGTGTAGAAAATGCTTGCAAAGCAACTCCTGAAAAACAACAAAATTTTGATTTGGTGCATCTAGGAAAACTTTTGATGTTAAAGTTGCTCATTTTCTTTAATTAAAATTTAGAAATTGATCCTTAATCAAGTTAAATTTTTTAATCCATTAGATTCATATTCAATAATTAATTTTCTTTATTTGAATTCAATTGCACACTTTTAATTTGTTAGGTCCAAACTTAATTGCTTATATAAATTGAATTCACTTACATTTATTACACAGACTTTTAACATACTCATAGTTTTATATTTAACTAATCTGCTGAAGATTTCCTAATTTAGGATTTGAATCTGATTTAATCTGTTTCGACTTGATTGTTGCCTCTTTTATTTGGGAAAGGATTCATCTATTACGTCCATTGTCAATTTAAGATTTGCCGCCTTCGTTTTAACTCTAGTTAGTAATTCAATTCAATGATTATATTTTCTGTTACCTCAAATCCAGCAAAACTATTTATTTATTTTTACTATTTTCAGTTTATAATCCAATTCATTGATTTCTACTAATGATAGCGAGAATCTCATTGATGTTTCATTACTCCAAGTTGGTAGTCTGATTTATTGATTTCCATTTTATCTTATTCACAATCTGATTCATTTTTATTTGATTTTTAATACCCATGACTATTAACTGGAAGAAATTTGGATTTTGTTATTGTTGATTTGATTGTTAATTAGGAGTTTAATCTACTTTATTCAAACTTAATTACTTATTAATTTTGTCCTTGGTCAGATTCAGCATACACCTTTTTAGTCGTTTCGATTTATTGATTACCTTCATTTCGTATCAATCTAATTCATTGTTCTTATTTTGTAATCTAATTCATTGATTGCATTTTTATTGTTTTTAGTATTATTTTCAGTTTATTACTTAACTAGCATTTTTCCCTCTATTTCATCATCATTAATTAACTCACACCTTAAAACCATGGAATCAATTTATTATTATTATTATTATTTTTATCACTGAACTCTCTGTTAGATTACAAATTTTATGATCTTTTTCAATTTCATCATCATTTTCTTTAATGCATCAACCTGTATACCGCATGTTGTTTGAGGCACTGAACAAACTCCAACTATTGAATATATATATTTCCATTAACTCACGAATAAAAATAAAAACTTTGTTTCACTCAACATTATTGGATGAGAAAAAAAGAAATCTTAGGATTAAAGGAAAAGACGCAATGGTGTTCTCTAAGTCCAGTACGAAAGAGAAAAGTGGCATTGGAACTTCGATAGAGATGGATCTTTGTCGGTCAAATCTGTCTACGGGGTATTGAAAAGGGGTGGGGGGATAGGCCAAAATTGGAAGCTCAAATATGGCAATTCCTGGGTGTACTGAAAGTAGTGGTTTTAAGTTGGCTAGTTGCTAAAGAAAGAATGTTCACAATATACCAGCTTCAGAAAAGGAGGATCATCATCACACACACACACACACACACACACAAAAAAAGCATAGTGAGGGATGAGGAGATGATAAACCATCTGTTCACCATTTCAACATCACTGTTAGAAGTTGGAATGAGTCTTTGATATTTTTTGAATTATGTGGGTCATGCTGGATACGCTGCATCGATACTCCTAGCTTGAAAGGGGATTGCCTTCAACAAAAAAGGACCGCACTGTGGCATGTAGCCTTTGTATATTCCATAGGATCAAGGGGTATATCATAGCTTGAGCTTCAGAGGTTCCCCCATTTAAGGTTTGTAAAATGAATGAAACAGAGATTGTCTAAATGCGCGAAGAGCTCTTTAAGGAGGCCTATCAGAAGGCTGCCCTTGGTCCTGTTGTATATAAATGGGCTGTATGTTGAGTAGTTAAAGAAATTTCACTGTTCAAAAAAAAATTGATGACGATGATGGTGGTGGTAGTGGTGGTTCTAAAGCTTGCAACAGCCGAAATTAATGCTTGATATGGTTTGGGATGCATATGTACATACATCCATATGTCATGTGACCCTTAATCTTGTCCAAATCCTTGATTGAGTCAATCCACACACTTCAAATGTTCCATATCAGCAATCAGGCCAGTTTAATGGTCTGGAACTATAATCTGACCTGTGATCAGAACCATCGGAAGAGCCTTACCAAGCCTAATAAATATGTTCTATGGCCTGACCTTTAATTGACCAGCTTTGGTGACCTAATTGCAGTGTCTGATTACTCGTGTATAGTCCCAAATGCATCATATAATCAACCAGTTCCTCTTCCTGCCAACACATGAAGGTTGAAGCCCATGTTAGGGAGGGAAATGCCCCTTTGTTACAAGTTGTTCAAGAGAGGAATCTTGTTAGCTACGGCACTTAAGAAGAACACTTTGACATGAGAGTACAAGATCACCAAACCTTGGCACATGGAGAACTATCGTGGATGATAAGAAGCAAAGCTATGCGAAACTTTGTAGCAAAAATTCTCCAAGACACGAATTAGGGAGTGACTTGCAAAGGCTGGTTGTTGTTGGAACTTGGAAGTTTGTCTCTTGTTGGCGTTCATAAATAATCTGGAATGGTCCCAAGCAATCCGAATGTATATAGGTGCTCGAAAAAGGTTGAGATACATTATAAGAGAACCAAGAAACAACCCAAGCCTGATGATCCCACCTATGAATTATGATGAATGAGAAAGTGAAAATTAGCTTTGATGTGGTGGTTATTTAATTTCATGCGACCTAAAATTAGTCATGGTTTATATCTCTTAAAGATTGAAAGATGCCTGGGGTGAAGTAACCAAAATGTACTCTGAATAGGAAGAATTAGTCGACCTCTACCAACTTTACATCAAGATCAACAATCTCTAACGGGGTGATGGAATAGTGGAGTGCTTTGTTAACTTGAATAAAAGATGAGATGAACTAGATATGTCAAATGACTATTCTACACTTTGAAAATTTCAAAAATCAAATGAGACAATTCTGAATCTTTTAAGTTTTTTCCCGCCCTCCATTCGGACTTCGAACCATAATGGATACATATTCTTGGGAGAGAATCTCTAGCTTAGAATCCGTATGTAAACTACATACGGGCTGAAGCTTGATATGCAGTGCTTCTCGCTTTATCCTTCCGGAATAGTCGGCCTTGATAACAAAATCTAAATTCATTAAAAGGGTAAAGAATTGAATGTGGAAACATGGACAGAGATAAGATCTGATGTACATGTTGTGGCAAAAGATGACATTCAAAAGATCACCATTGGATACTTCATCTTAATTTTCATCCAAAGACCTTCGATCAAAGCCTTGTGCCAATGCGGGCACTATTGAAGAGTCTTCTACCAATAATGATGGTGACTCAAGGAATAACTATTAATGAGTTGCAACAAGTGGCTGCTTTTTAAGTCTCTCTTTCCACTGCTAACCATGCAGTGTAGTCAAGTACTTATGCATCTACAAATCACATTTCTTAGACATCCTGGATCGTTAATTCAGGGACATTTGACCACATGGCCGGTATGACCCATGGATATATTTCCTACTCCCCTATTTCTAGAAATATTAGATTGGTTGATGGCTCTCTTTCTAAAGCTCTAGGACATGGAACTTTCCACCTTCTGATTTCTTATCCATCTCATATGTAGTTCATATTCCCTCGTTTTCATCTAATTTACTCTTTGCAATTGCCCCTAACCAAACAATGGAATTGTTGTGTTATGTTTTACCCATCACCACTGTTTTAAATAGTGACAACATTTAACCCTATGAAGTGTGAGGCATAAGGTACTGTGTAGCACACTATTTTTAGATTTTTGATGCACTCAGTTGCATCAAATAATGAAATTTCATGATATTTTGTACCAAATTAGACTGATTAATAATGAAATTTCATGATATATGGTGCAACCAAATACTGTTACTAATATTAAGATCACTAAAGAGATAAACTAATTTTTATTAAAAATTAGAAAAAAGGTAAGAATCATAATAAATCATTGAAAACATAAATTAATTTATGTTTTAGTGAAAATAGCTTGTAGTTTAAGCTATGTAGCATGTAGTGTATAGCATGGGCTACATGCAACTTAAAGTTATTTTCATGAGCTACGTAGTGTAAGCCATATGCTACATAGCGTAGTTATTTAAAACACTGCCAATCACAATGTGTCATCTAGGATCTAGCAAGACAATTGGTGGTGGTTGTGAAAATTGAGGGCTCTATCTTCTTAATCAAGAAAGATCCAGTTTTGCTCATGTTTCTTCGTCCAATGTGGGGATTAAAAATCGAGTAACTCTCTGGCACACCTGTCTACATCATTTATCCTTAAAATCCTTGTCTCGTTCGTTTCCTGGAAAGTTCAATAAATGTCAATTTACAATGCATTATATAATAAAGAGACGCTGTGTCCATTTCAACTCATTTACAATTGTCCAAGCATCATTTATCATTACAATCGAGTGACTCTCTGGCACACCTGTCTACGTCATTTACAGTTGTCCAAACATCATAGATTACCTTTCCTTTATATAATAAACGGACGTTATGTCCATTTCAACTTATGTATTCAAACATGTGGAGACTTGCTCAGCTTGTCTCTGTATTTGGTTTTGAATATTTCCTATCGTTTGACCATTTTCTTAGGATATACATGGGCTTTTCTGTTAAAAAGTCGTGATGAAGTTCCATTGATTGCAAAACTATTTCATCAAATAGTTTCGACCCAATATGATACTAAAATTAAAATCTTTCAATCTGACAATGCTCGAGATTACTTACACGATGAGTTACAGAAGTGCTTCATAGAATATAGTATAAAATTTCACTCCTCCTGCCCATATACATCACAACAAATCGGCATGACTAAGCGTAAAAATCGGCACTTACTGGAGGTCACCTGGTCTTTATTGATAGGCATATCAGTACCAAGAGCATATTGGGATGAAGCCATTCTTCCTGCCACCCGTATAATCAATCAAGCTTCTGCTAATATTTGAAAAGGTAAATGCCAATTACAAGTCTTGCAACCCCATGTGTCTCCATTTATTCTCCCATCAAAGGTGTTTGGGTGTACTTGCTTTGACCACATTCCCGGACCATCTCGAATAAAACTTGGACCACGGTCAATGAAATGTTTGTTCTTAGGGCATTCAATCTCTCAAAAGGCGTATAAATGTTGTTGTCCTATAAATGGAAAAAAGGATGTTACATTGTTTGAAAATGTACCTTATTTGACTTTATGAGACAGTACTACTCTTTCCACACATCCCCCTCTTTCAGTCATAGATGATTCTCATATTGTACTGGTCCCATCAGTTACTGTGCATAAGATGTATACATCACTGTACAATATTTTCCCTTCACACAGCGTGTATAATGGCTTCTATCATTGGTAAGCATGGAAATTTGATAGAATATTGATGTTTGGCAATAATGCAGTGGTATTTAGAGGTTAAATGTACCATTTGATATCCATGTTTGGAGTTTTGCTCAACTGTAGAGGGTGCATTCAGTTTGGATAAGGCGACACAATTGGTGTTTTAGGAGTAAGAATACATAAGGACACTTTGCTGTCTGATTTTTAGGAATTATTTTTTATATTTTATTTTAGGAAATTTCTTGTATGAATCAATAGGATTTCTTTTATGCTTTTCTCATTAACTAATCAATAGGAATTACCCTTGGCTTTTAGCATTTAAAACAGTTTGAGAAGGCTGCATAAGATAGCCATACTTATGAAATGGAGAATGAATGATGGAATTAAAAAAAAAAGCAGTCTCCTTTAAGGTTTTCAGGATCCATGTTTGGTTCGGGTTCGTATCCAAACCAGAATATGTCTCACCCGATTTCTTGTTGGGTACCTGACTTCCTCACCTGGTTCCAGTTCAATCAGAATCATCAGACCTGAATCTGACCCAATTATTGATTGTGCCCGAAACCCAGACCTAGACCTGATTAAGTTGGATCATATCCTTCAGGGTATCCGTGGATTTGGGTACTGTTTAACTACCCTATCCATCATCATTGTGAAAATTTGATCTTTTGATTGGAAACATTTTCTTCAATCGCGCTTTGAACTGAAAAAAGCATAGAAGGGAGTCTAATTCCTACACATGGTATCCAACCATGTAGAGCTACTAAAATCATCACCAAAATTAGCATAATAACAATAACCATCCATGGTATGGTGGGAGGGCCCATAAGTCAGAATATATAAGAAAAAAAGAAAAAAAGGAAAGAAAAAGGAGAGCCTACTCTTTTATTCTATAATGGAAAATGCAAGTTTGCAATGGTTTGTAATTGACAGCTTGAATAGATGTTAGAGGAAATATCTTTATTAGGGATCACCGAACAACACTGCCTATATTCAATGTTTTCTATATCATCATCACGTAATGTATCGCACCTAGTGTTCGAGTTGTCAGTATCGCTACAAGTTTCGCTAGCTAGAGATGAAGAAACAATATCGCTATTGTCGATAACTAGAAATGTGGGGAAAACAGGGGGAAACATGAGAAAACGGTGGAATTTTTCAATGAAACGTAAAGAGATGCTTAGATACACATATTTATATATTTAGAAATTAAAAAAATTACAAAAAGAACATATGCATAGTAAATTTTCATTTACCGGGGCCTAAAAATATGTGCTGTCGTAAGATGGTGTGGTCCTCCTGAGATTTGGATCAGTTTCATTTTTGAGTCCATGCCATAAAATGATATAGGAAATTGTATAGAGATGGTTAGCATAGATATACAATGCATGCATTAATCCTTGCGACCCCAGGACCAACGATGCAGGTGGGACATTGACCTTAGGGCTCAACTTGATGTATGCCTTGTATGTCCATACCGTCCATCTGTTTTGCCAGCTTATTTTAGGGCATGATCCCAAAAATGAAGCACATACAAATTTCAGGTGGACCACACCACAAGAAACAATGCTCATTGAATGCCCACTATTAACAACTTCATAGGGTCCACTGTAATGTTTATGGACCATCCAACCTGTTGATAAGGACACAGACCTGGATGAAAGGAGAAAAAAATTAGATTGATCTAAAACTTTCGCGGCCCACAAAAGGTGTGTAATGGTTGGTAATCACTGTTTACTGTAGTGTGGTCCACTTGAAATTGGTATTTGCTTCAGTTTTTAGACCACGCCCTAAAATAAGCTGGCAAAATAGATGGATGGCGTGGATATACAAATGGGACCTACGGTCACAGTCTCATTGACATCAATGGTTTCTGGGTAGTAGCCAAGTCACACTCGTCGCATCGGACGTGGATCACTGTTTACTGTAGTGTGGTCCACTTGAAATTGGTATTTGCTTCAGTTTTTAGACCACGCCCTAAAATAAGCTGGCAAAATAGATGGATGGCGTGGATATACAAATGGGACCTACGGTCACAGTCTCATTGACATCAATGGTTTCTGGGTAGTAGCCAAGTCACACTCGTCGCATCGGACGTGGAGTATGAGGATTGCCCAGCGAGAGCCTTTTGCATGAACTTCCTCATGAGAAGTCAAGAAGCTAGGTGGGGCCCACCATCATGCTTGTGCCAAATCCACCCCGTACATTTGTTTTTCCATATCATTTTAGGACATGGGCCTAAAAATGAGGCAAATTCAAAACTTAAGTGGGCCACATGACATGAAACAATGAGAATTCAATGTCCATTGTTGAAACATTTGTGGGGCCATAGAAGTTTTGGATTTGGGCCATTAGGCGAATAATTTTTATTTTCAGTTTATCCCAGTAGTGATGACCTTATGAATGGTATTTATGGCATATAAACATCACGGCGGAGCCCAGGGAGGTTTCCACGATAGGCATTTCCCTACCCACTTTTTTTTTCCTATCGTTCGGCCCATTTGAGTTTTGGATCTGCTTATTTTTTAGCCCAAGTCCTAACATGATATGGCTAAATAGATGGATGGGGTGGATTTCTAACAAACATCATGGTGGCCCCCCCAATCCCCACCTAGCTTCGTCGCAAGAAGTTCCTGACTTCTCCCACAAAACTTTTGGGCTTCTGTCCCATGCCAACAATTAGGGGTGTACATCGAGTCGAACCGAGTCGAGCTGGCCTCAGCTCGACTCGGCTCGGCCACTAGCTAACCTCAGCTCGAACTCGGCTCGGCTCGGTCCTCGAGCTTGACCGGCCAGCTTGGCTCAGGTCGGTCAGCAACTCGGGCCAGTTCGAGCCAAGTTCGAGCCAAGATCAAGCCGAGTTCGCCTGTGCGGCATCTTCACAAACACCTGGACTGCACCTTCAAAATCCCACTGTTTGTAAAACAGTAGCAATGGTTTCACAGGTATTTTAATAAACACCTTCTAAGCAACATAAAAATCAAGAAAAAAAGGGTATTTGTTTCATATACCTTCCTTGCCACCAGCCACACTCCGTTGAGTCATTTCATCAAACACTTGGTGAGCAACATCAATATCAAAGTAACTGAGTCACCGAATTGGTTCGATCCGAGTTTGATTCGAGCTAGGTTCGATCCGAGTCGAGTCGAGCTGGGGCTAGCTTGAACTCGGCTCGAACTCATTTTCGAGCTCAAAAAATCAGCTCGACTTGGCTCGAACTTAGCTTCGAACCGAGTCGAATCAAGCTTTTTCGAGTCGAGTCGAGCGAGCTAACCGAGCTAGCTTGGTTCATGTACACTCCTACCAACAATGTGGGTGTAATGACACTTGGCCGTGGGCTTACCTCAATGTATGTGTTATATATCTATGCCGTCCATCTGTTTATTCAGCTCATTTTAGGGCATGAGCCCTAAAATTAAGCAAATCCAACTCTCTGATGAACCAATTACCATACCACAAGAAACAATGGTCAGTGACCATTAACAACTTTTTGTGGGCCACCATTTTTGGATTAAGCTGATATTTTTGTTTTCCCTTCATCGAGGTCAGTGTGACCACATGAACAACTTGGATGGGAAATAAACATTAAGGTGGGCCCTAGGAAGTTTTTAATGGTGGGTGTTTAATGACCACTATTTCTTGTGGTGTGGTCCACCTGAGATCTAGACATGCTTCGTTTTTCGGCCTATGCCCTAAAATGACATGTCAAAATGAATGAACAGTGTAGATATAAAGCACATATATTAAGGTGGGCCCCACAGAGTCGTCGCATCTTGCAACATAAGTTGCGTTCGTATTAAAAAAAGGGAAGATAACCCGATTTTTAAAAAAACCCTTTGTAAACAAAAGAAAACAGAAACCCCTTTCCTCTTTAAACCCTAAAATCCTGTTCGAAACCATCTTCAACGCCATTTTTTTTTTACCGGGAAAGTGCCAACGGAAGAATTTTCTATGGAAAATCCCAACAAGATTAAGAAAATCTCACCAAAATCCTTCAAATTCGTTCTTCTAACAGAAGACTTTGGGTTTATTTCTTAACTTTTGAAGACCAAGCTATCGATCTGCAATCAAACCACAGGGAAGGGGAAAAAAAAAGGTATGTTCTACTTTTTTTTTGGATTTTTCAGCATTTACGCTAGTATCTGGTTGATTTTGCAGCCGATAATCCGTCGACAATTTCGCCATTTTATTAAAAATTGAAAAAATTGGCGAAATCTCACCAATTTTCCAGTAGAGATTCAAAATTAGTGGGTTTTGGTTTCACCGGCTTGGCGACACTGATATTATCGATTTTTCACCGACAATTTGAACACTAATCGCACCCTTAGGATACGGATGCATATCGGTTATCACACGGGATATATTAGTTGTATTGCGTAATTTATTGCTATCGTTGGGAAACATGGGGAAACATTGGGGAATTAGTTGAATTTTTCGATGAAACTTCAGGGATTGTTAAAAAAGGCACCAATACACACTTAGAAATAAAAAAATCACAAAAAACGAGTGCACATAATAGGTTTTCCTTGTATAAGGTCCTAATGTATGCGTTGTCCAACTAAATTGATGCAACTATATTCAAAGTCAATTCATAAAATTTATAAACGTAAGAAGGCATGTATGAAAACATAAGGATTACATTCAAAAGCAAAAGAAGTAGAAAACTAGAAATATACCTGTGGAATTAATTTTTTTAAAAACAATTTTTAATTTAAAAATTATATTTTTCCCCGAAAAATCCCCAACTTTCCTAGAATGTGTATATTAGGTTGTATACATGTTCGATTTCGTATTTGGACACTAAGATTGCAACCGATTTGGGAACAATTGGGAAATTTCGATTTCAAATTTCCCCCCAATTTTCCGCAACTCAACCATCTCCCCCAACTCTCAAAATCAAAGCTCCAAATCCATAATTTTTTAATACAAAACATGAAGAATCATGGATTTCTTATCATTTAACACTATTTACGACATATAAAAACGAAAAAAAGAGAATGAAAACTAAAAAATTATGCACATTTTAGAATCCAACCCTAAGAAGCCTCTGATTGCGAATTTGTAGAAATTTTGAGGATTTTCTTCCAGCAAATTAGAGTGGATTGGTCAAAATCACCTTACGATGTGGTATGAAGAAGCCCTTTTTTTTTGTGAAAATTTGAGTATTTTTTAGACAAAACACGTCGATTTCCTTTTATTCCTTTTGATATTGCACTCGGTATCGATATATCGCATGATACATTAAAAATTATAAAGGGGGAGTGTGGGTATATTGCACGATATTACAATCTCGTGCAATATATTGCATGATACCATGAAAAATGGTTATTAAAGCTGGGTTTCATATCGCCTAGTTGGGATAACCAATATATTGTGGGATATATCGTTGATATCGCAAGATACTGAATACACTGGTCGTATTAAGCTCAAATGGTTTTTACTGGTGAGCGACTAAGTATCTGATGTTAAATAGAGAATGACACATGGAACATAGAGTTTCCCTTATTCATGAGGTGGTCAGTCTTCCCATTATAGATCTTACACTGAAAGATCTGATGGTGTGAATTAAAAGAGCATCAACAAATGAATCTTCTTCATTCCACTAACTGAGAAGTTAAAAGAGCATCAACAAACTTCTCTGAAGGGGTAGTAGTTAGGTTCAAGCTAAAGTTGGCAGTGTTAATTCAGGCTAGCTGCATCACTGTTGAAAGAGATTCAGGGGTTGTGATTAGATGGCTAGAAGGTGGAAGATTTCCTTGGGATGTAGCTAATGTGATGGAAGAACTTGTTGACTTGAGCACTACTTGAAAGGTAAAGCTGTCCCGTGTGCACAGTTCATCCAACGCACAAACTATAATGCCCTAAAATTCAGATTCTCGTGGACAACACGAGCAGTCGAGTCCCCAGGTGTTAACTTGAATATGTCAGAGTATAAAAACTCTGCATATTCCTTATAATCATTATAATTCATATTTTCATGCTAATCATGGCATAAATGATAGGAAAATAAATCTCATTCCATTTTAAATAACTATTCTATGTTCTATTCACCAAAGCCCAATCAAACACGAAAATAAAATCCAAGTTCTGTCCTCCAATGAAGGCACTTATTACAAATTGAATTTAAATAAACTACCACTAAAGGAAAACAGAAAATAAATGACGTCATGGCTGAGCCGCCTCACCTTCATCGTTTGCCATCTGTTGCCATGATCCAATGTACTGCTCTCCCTGGAGCTCTTCTATGGGATCGTCACCTGCAAAGCCTACGTGTTTCCGCAAGAGGAATGAGTTTCTTAGGTTCAACTCAATAAAGGAGTCCCTCCAAGATTAACTCACAACAATCACATAACCAACATGTGTATAATTCATCCAAAACATCCATATATCATCTTCTTAATGCAATGCATGATATGCATGCTCTGATGGAAGTACCCGACTAAATGAAACAGGGATGCCCACGCTTTCCCCAAAACAGGATCTCCATACTTTCCCCAGAAACATGAATTCTCATGCTTTCGCTAATCGCTTAGCCACCAAAGGTTCCGAGCCCACAAGTGAGATGGTGAACCCACCACTCTCACATGCTCCCAAACCCAACTAATGAAACGGGATCCCCACACTTCCATTAGATAGTGTACAACTAGAGAAACAAGCATTCCCACGCTTTCCGCAACTAGAAATAGGACTCCCACTCTTTCTAGGGAATTGGGAATTACCACGCTTCCTCCATTGTAACAACCAAGAGGGGTTGATCCACCAAGTCGGATCCTAGTGAGGGCCCGTTTGGCCGGTTGGATTGGAAGGGATTAGATGGTAGTGGAAGGGATTGGATGATAAATCCTGGGAATGGCCGGGCGTGCCAAACAGTGCAGGTGATTTGATCCAAATCCTATGGATCTTCAGACAATCCACTGACAACACCATCATTACCTTTAAATCCCATCCAATCCATTCTAATCCGTTGAAATTAGCCTGCGACATGTTTGGTTAGTGGGATTGGAAGCTTTAATCGCCGGATTGGCCGGGCGTGCCAAACGGACTGGATGTATGAATCCAGGGATATATCAATCCCATGGATCTCAAGACAATCCGCTGACAACACCGTCATTACCTAGAAATCCACGCCATCCACCCTAATACCATTCACTCCCTTCCAATCCACCTGGCCAAACGGGCCCTGAATGCATGGTTTTAAATCCAACCTTTAGTTAATTTGGTTTTACATCCAATTAATTCAACAGTGCACACATACTCAAAGTTACCACCACATCCATCGCCAATTCATGGTCCCACAATATAATACAGTTGTTCACACAATTCAACACAAACGTCCACGCATGGACCCACAATGTAACACAATCGTCCACACATGGACCCACAATTTAACATAATCGTCCACACATGGACCCACAATTCAACACAATTGTCCACACATGGACTGACAATTTATCATAACTTTTACATGTGGAAGTGAGGCTCCTTGGGATGTTGCATTCTCAAAACATGTCTCATCATATAATTCACCACATAAATATCTCAAGTCTCAGTCTCAGTCTTAGTCTCATATAGTTTCATAATGATAAACCTCATAACATAGCATAGTGTGTGTATCTCACAAAAACAATCCCAAATTCATGTTCACATGTACTCAAACATATGGCACTTCAAAAATTTCAACAACATAGCAATACGTCAAACTCATGATAAACATCAATAAATAGCACATACACATGTTCCCAGTTAGATCCATCAAAATCACATAGTATGGGGTTCATATTGAACTAGTTTGGTTGGCGAACCGAGTTGACTCGGTGGGTTAACTCAACATAACAAGTTGACTCGCTGAGTTTCACGTCCCCACATGTATTACAATCACAATTGACACCATTCACAACATTTGATCACGACAAGTATGTAAACTATGTGGTTTCCAACACCATACGATCATTAGACATGAACCCACGTACATGTAGTTTGAATCCCTAACCTATCCTTGTTCAATTTCTAATCCAAACACATCCATTCGTGTAATTAATCACTCAACACATGATTCACGACATTAATTCATCACAAATCAGAGATTTAGCATAAGGGATTTGAATCAAAACAATCAATCAATCAACAATTGGAAACAACCTACAACTACATGAAGGTTAAGCTAGTATTGGGGAAAATCTAGAAGGGATCCTCACCTTGGCTATTGGATGATCTAGATGATGCTAGGATGATGATGATGATGATGATGATCACAATCAAGACAAGGGATGAGGTGGGAGGTCCACTATGATGGACCGTTTGATGTGGTGGGCGTCCTCTCTCTCTCTCTCTCTCTCTCTCTCTCTCTCTCCTTCTCTCTCCTCTCTCTTCTTCTATTCTTCTCTTCTTCATTGGGCAAGGGACGTGAGAGGGCCGGAGAAAAGAGTTTTAGGCGTAGAGTGGTTGGGTGTGAGGATGGTAGAAATCAATGTTCGAAATATCGGTATCGTGTTACGTATCTCACCCTTGGGATACGGATATGTATTGGTTATCGCATGGGATATATCGGTTGTATTGCGTAATGTATCGCTGTTGTTGGAAACATGGGGAAACATTGGAGATCAGTCAAATTTTTCAATGAAATTTCAGTGATTGTTAAAAAAGACATCAATACACACTTACAAATCAAAACATTACAAAAAACAAGTGCACATAATATGTTTTCTTTGTATGAGTTCCTAATCTTAGCCCAATCCAAACTTTAGGTCGGGTTGTGTTGGTCTCAAACAGAAAATCCTTAACCCGACCCAACCTGACCCGAGGTTAGGTTGGACTTGGTTTGAGGAGTTTGGTAACCTGAGGTCAACCTGAACCCAACTTATATGTAGATTATAGTACATATACATGAGTTATGATTGATATCCTCATCACCTAAGTCTTATTCCAACTAATTGGGGTTGGTTACATGAAATCATGTTCCATGTTCCACTTTATTAAAGGACTATATCCTCAGTTAAACTATATAGGTCATCAAGTCTTTTCTTACTACCTCTGCTCACGTCCTTTTGGGCAGAGCCTTCAACTTGAACCATGTAAGTCTACTTTCCCTCATCTTATTGCCTATTGGTGCTACTCTTAAATTGCCTCGAATGCATTCATTTCTACTTCCATCCTTCCTCAACTTTCCACTCATCCATCTCAACATCCTCATTTCTGTTATGCACATCTTGGAACTGCCCAACATTCTGTCCCATAAAGCATGACTAGAGAGTTATAGCTATCATATGAAATTTCACCTTCAGTTAGATTGGTATGGGGTGATCACATAAAACTCCAAAGGCACATCTCCACTTCATCCACCTAGAATTATGAACCTAAGTATGACTAATATGACTAGAGCAACATCCTTCTCAATCTACTCATGAATTATGAACCCAAGTATGACTAATATATTGTATACATGATATGAACATAAAGTCACGGCCTGCATGTTAAATAGGGTTCATGATTGGAACTGTTAATGCTGTGGACTCTATGCTATACAGGGTTCATGATCGGAGTTGTCTATGATTCCTTTTGAATGACCTCTTTAAACATTAGTGAGTTTTTTATTGTTTATTTATTTATTTAATATCTATTTCTTCTATTTTATTTGTTTATACGTAGTGATTGCAGATACCATCTTGCTAGTGTTGTTTGGTTAGTTACATATATTACTTTAGTGTTGTTGTTTGATGGTTAGATGTTTAGTTTTGTGCTATTTTACTAGTTGCACTAAAGTATCGCACCCCTGGGATACGGATAAATATCGGTTATCGCATGGGATATGTCGGTTGTATCGCGTAATGTATCGCTGTTGTTGGGAAACATGGGAACATTGGGAAATTGGTCGAATTTTTCAATGAAACTTTAGGGATTGTTGAAAAAGACATCAATACACACTTAATTAAAACATTGCACAAAAAAAAAAAAAAAAAAAAAAAAAAAAACGTAGTAGGGGTGTCCTTTATATGGGGTCCTAATATATGTGCTTTCCAACCGAACTAATGCAAGTACATTCAAAGTCGGTTTAGGGGCTGTTTGATTTTTAATTTCCCACGGTAAATACACAGAAATAAGTAATTATTACTTACTCCACCTGTTTGAAATTAGCCGGGAATTACGTTTCGAAAATCAGTCCATACAAACCTTGTTATTACTGATCTAAATATGTGGGCCCCACCATGATATATGTGAGTTATCCACACCATCCATCCTTTTAAAAAATACATTTTAAGGCATGAGCCCAAAAATGAGGAAAATCAAAAGCTCAAGTGGACCACACCTTAGGAAACAATGATCATTAAGATTTCAATGGTTGAAAGTTGTTTTATCCCCTGGGCCCACATTGATGATTATTTGTCATCCAACCTGTTCATAAGGTCACACAGTCATGGATAAAGTGGAAACAAAAATATCAGTTTGATTTAAAACTTATGGGGTCCTCAAGAAGCTTTCAATGGTAGGAGTTCAATTCCGATTGTTTCTTGTGGTGTGGTCCACTTGATCTTTGGATTTGCCTCATTTTTTCGGCTCATGCCTAAAATGAGTTGGCTAAAGGGATGGACGGTGTGGATAAGACACAAACATCATGGTAGGCCCCGCGATTTAATATTTTTCTCCTCGGGTGATGTGAGGAGTGCTATAAATGAAAGGTGGCGGTCAACATCACCTTGGAAATCCAACCAGAATTACAAGGGTAAATAATTATTACCCATTTACCTTGAATTACCTCTGTAATTAGAAAATCAAACAGGCCCTTAGATAATTTATAAATGTATGAAAACATGTATGGAAACACAATCAATACATTCAAAAGCAAAAGAAGAATCACTAGAGCAGGTTACATGCATGTTTAATTTTGTGTTTGGATACAAAGATTGCAATTGATTTGTGAGAAATTGAGAAATTTTGATTTTTCTCAATTTTCCGCAACTTGACCCATCTCCCACAAATCTCGAAATCGAAGTTCCAAATCCATGATTTTTCATGGAAAACATGAAGAATTATAGATTTGTAACCATTTGACACTGGTTTAACATGATTTCCAACAAAAACATGTATCAAAAATTGAAAATGCTCATTGGATCGAATAAGTGGGATATATCGGCACTACCTGTGCATTTGTATCGCACAGGTGGGATACAAGATATATCGTGGGATATATCAGCTGATATCGTCGATATTTAAAACATTGGTTGCAGTATTAATGATTATCCCAACTGAACCCAATCTAGTCCAACATAACCCTTCCCTCAGGTTGGGCCTTGGGCCGACTCTTTAGTTTGGGTTGGGTGTGGGTTGTGATCCTCAACCGAACCTAATTCGCCCAAGTTGCACCCCTAGGGGCTCATCTTCTCCATCTAAGTGTTATCCCAACTAATTGGGGTTGGCTACGTGAATCATTTTATGCCATTCCACTATATTGAGGGCTCTAACTTCAGTTAGACCAGTGGTCATCAAGTCTTTTCTTACTAGCTCAATGCACATCCTTTTGGGCCTTTTCTCCCCTTGTTGTTTTAGTCTTCAACTTGCACCAACTCCTAACCGGCTCAGATCTTGGTCTTCGTTGCACATGACCAAATCATCTAGGTTTACTTGCCCTCATTTTATTACCTATCGATGCAACTCCTAAGTTCCCTTGAGTGCATTCAATTCCATCCTTGTCTTGCCACTTATCCATCTCAACATCCTCATTTCAGCTACGCTCATCCTATGAACATATTGTTCCTCAACTGCTTGTTCCTTAACTGCTCAATATGTTGCACCCCCTAGGGGCTGTGTGTTGTTGTTTTGGAGCTAGGCCTTTTATTTTAAAGGTTTCTGTTGTTGCTTGTTATTTTCCTTTTTTTGGTCTTTTCAATAAAATACTCCATTCATAAAAAAAAAAAAAAATCCTCTAGATCATATGTGGAACTAGAACTGAAAATTTCATTTCTATTTAACTATGGATCGAGTCTTGATCTGCCAGTGCAGGTGAATATGATGTTTTCTCCTCCACAAACTTGTTTAAAATCAGATCTATAGAGAATCAGGAGCTTGCTAATTGTTCTTGGAAATTATATTTTTATGAATAATAATTTTTTTTTGGGGAATTTCGGTTTCTCTACTTAATTATTTGAATTGAAATTTGGCTAGGCTTCATTTACAAGGACAATTATAAATGCACTTACCTTCACAATTGACAATTAATTAAAAGAATGCAATGAAGAAAAGTTACAGAGTGAGTGCATTTCTCAGGAACATGTCAAAATGAACAAAATCTGAAAGTGAGTGGGCGGGAGGATGCTGGATAGTCATTGGCCCCTTTGTGTAGCCTCAAAATGAGTGGGAGTATGTTGGGTTGTTTTCGTGAGAGAGGTTCTCATCTCTCAATGGTTTCCATCTTGGGCAATCAACTTGTGTGGGTGCACCGTTTGCAAGAATTTAAGTGAGCAGTTGGAAGAAATGGTTTGATTGCTTCTTCTTCATTAGTTGAGACCTCTAGATGAAAAGGATGATTGGGCATGGAAAATGAAAAGGCCAGGAAGTTCTCTCATTCAAATCCTTTTCTTGGCTTTGTATAGCCCTGCTTTCCCGAGGGATCAGGATCCAAAGGGTGCATTTGGTCCTATGAAGGTCCACCTAAGGTCATTTTGTTCTGATGTCTGGTGGTAAAGAAGAACGTGCTAACCATTGATAATAGTAGGGGAGGGCATATGATTTGGCCGATTTATGCATCCTGTGCCTTTAGGATGCAGAATTGGTGGACACTTTATTCATGCATTACAATTTTGCACAGGTCATTTAGGGAGGTTCTTTGATCTCCTTCAATGTTGCAGGGTTATGCCTAATTCAATTCGACCAATTTTTTTTCTAGTTTCACACGATGCCAATCAAGTTCCTAAAGGAAAAACCGTGGAGGCTTTCCTGCAGGCTTTTGGTCGATTGTGCTGAGTGTAACAAGAGAACTTTTTGCAGTTGGTCAAGTGATCCTGCAGAGGTTTTTAGAATAGTCAAGCTGAATGTGTCCGAGTGGGCCTAGTCCCATAAGCCCTCCCCTTGTTGTTCTTTCAAGTTTTTCGATTATTTCTGGAACGTTGCATTACTGTTTTGGGGATGATGGTTGCTTATCATCGCCCTTCTTTGTACTCTCTTTGCTTTCAATACAATTCATGATATCTCTCAACACACACATGCACACCATTTCTTGTTGCTTGAGACCTATTATATTGGAGTCTTTGCTCCAATTCACACTTTCACTTAATGTGAGACCTACTATTTTGAGAGTCTTTGTTCTAGTTCACTCACTATTTTTGCTCCGATTACAATCATCATCATCATCATCATCATCATCACCACCATCATAGTCATAACTGTGTACAATTCCAATTTACTAAAAAATTTGTGCCGTTTGTCAACACTATGAAAAACTACTTCTCTATGTGCGATGATGCCACTACACACCATTGTAAAGTTGTCAGTGTGGAGCAATTATGTGTTTCGTGAAAGTTGGCATGTAGGAGGAACTTTTAACATACTTATCATGCCCATTCTTATTCCCACATGATAATTTTTAGGGAGTTCTATCATTTAAAAGAATCTAGTGTGTTTCGATCAGCTCTCGAGGAGAAATGTATGACATTATTATTATTTCTTTTGGAAGATGGAAAAGAATTATGGCTCTTGAAGGGAAAGTAATGTATCGCATTAATTAATTTGTAACCAAATGATTTGACCTATTGGACTGCTTGCTTATTTATGATTTTGGCTTTGGGAATTGTTCTAAGACTTGTTTGTATCATCAGGTCGTCCATCTGCATCTGCCAATGCTCCTCCAAAAGGTCTTGGCATGAAACTCGGCAAGACACAAAAAACGAACCAATTCTTGGAATCTTTGAAAGCGGAAGGCGAATTGATTTCGGAGGATGTGCAACCAACTGCTTCTCAGTCAAGGTCATCCGTTACACTTCCACTAACTGATCCCATCACATTGACTGCTGAAGAGAGGCTTAATGTGACACTCAAGCGAGATGGCGGAGTTAGCAATTTTGATGT
>JAJHSJ010000008.1:55195495-55348606 GCA_021015155.1 Magnolia officinalis
TTAAACAACTACCATAACCTTCTAGGGGTGCACAAACATTTTATTTCAGGCCAACATTTGTGTTTTCCATTCAGCTTGACTAACTTCACAGGACCCACTGTAATTCATATATTTTAACCACTCCTTCCATCCATTTTCCTAGATAATTTTATGGACCACCCCAGAGGAAATAGTAATTTTATGACTTCTTCTTTTGATCAGGCCTTCTATGATCCATCTCGGACATGAAAGTGTCTGCGACCGCTGTACATCAGTGTAGGCATGCATATAGAATCACAAATGGACTAAGCTAAAGGATGTCCAAGTCCTGGCCGTTGAACGGTCCAACACATGGCCCTTTAAAAGCAGACCTGGACCCAGGTTGGGACAAGCCAGCCCAACCCAACCACCCTGTATGCATGTATGCATGTGTATGTATATATGCTATTATTTAAAAATACCATCCACTAATCAATGGCCCATGGCACAGGTATAAGAGGTCCCCATTGGATATATATATATATATATATATAATATATATATATATATATATAATATATATATATATATAATATATATATATATATATATATGATGTATTTTTAAAGAGAGAGATTCACCAATCAATAGACAATGGTACTAGTGTAGGAGGTCACATTGTATATGTGTATGTATGTATGTATGGTGTAGTTTTAAAGAGACCATCATCAATCAATGGACAATGGCATAAGCATGGTAGGTCCCTACTATGTGTGCATGTATATTGGTGTAGTTTTAAAAAGAGCATTCATCAATCAATGGACAATGACACTAGTGTGAGAGGTCCCACTCTATATATGCATGTATGTGGTGCATTAAAGTGATCATTAATCAATTAATAGAGAATCCCATGGTGTGGGAGGTCTTATTGTATGTATGTATGTATATGTAAGTAGAGCACCATCTTAAATGAGCAACCATGAGCACCTTCGCACACATGTCATGGGCATAGAATTTGAACGGTCCACATGATGCGGCATCCCTTAAAACCTCGCAAGCCCAATTTTTAACCTAATCCAAAACTCTAGTGGGCCATAGAAAAGAGAAATGCAAATCAAGGGAAAAAATTGTTTCCTTTTTCCATGTCCCACCAGAGTTTTATATCAGGCTGAAAGTTGGACTTGTAAGGTTTTAAGGGGTGCTGCATCACATAGACCATTCGAATTCTACACCCACGACACATGTACAAAGGTGCTCACATAAGGTGAGTAAGTGAGCATTCCTTTATGCATGTATAGATATAGTGTACTTTAAAGAGACCTTTATGCACAAGTGTGCCACTTGTGAGCCATTATCCATTGATGGGTGAATGACCTCTTTATAGTTATATATATATAGAGGGGGAGGTTCAGGTACCATGAGGTCAACCTCACAGAGTTTTTAATAAAGCTCACTGATAATTTTATGGACCACCTCAGAAGTCATCAAATTATCACATGCAAAAAAAAAAAATAATAAATAAAATTATTGTCTGCTTGTCTCTTCATTGGAATATGTATGTGCTGTACACCTTCCATCCACTTTACCATCTCATTACAGGGCATGAGCCATGATGGGGTGCACAAAACAACCCGAATTCGTCCTCCATCCATTTGACAGATCATTTTAGGTCATGGTCCCAAAACTAAGCAGATCCACATCTTAGGTAGTGTACCATACCACAAAAAACAGAGGTTATTGACCATTAAAAACTTCTTGTGGGCCACCAAAGTTTTGGATCAAGCTGATATTTGTTTGGTCCCTTTATCTAGGTATCAACAGGTTGTATGGTAAATAAACATTCCTGTGGACCCCAAGGAGTTTTTAATGGTAACTTTTCAATCACCACTGGTTCCTGTGGTGTGGTCCACCTAAGATTTAGATATGCTTCATTTTTTTTTGGGACCATGACCTACAGTGAGTTGTTGAAACGGGCGTGGATGTAAGGAAAATACATCACGGTGGGTCCCACACTTAATTGTTCACAATATACTCTCTCCAGTTTACAAACATCTAATTAGGTAAGTGATTAGACTTGATTCATGATCTTGATGATTCTTTCATTTTCATGTGCTTGTGTATTTGGAATTGTTAGAGCAGACCCGGATGTGCGTCAAAGCTATCTATGGTTGATTTCTGTGGATGTATGTGGATGTTGAGCGGGGGTCCCTAGAAGGTGGGAACCGCTATTATGACCATGATGAAGCTATCCATTTCCTATGGACAACAATATGGGTGGCCTAGCCATTTAGACAGGCCTGTGTTTATGGGTGATAAACCCAAACCTGAACTCGAATTCCTAAACCTAAACCTAAACCGAAACTCAAATCCCTAAACCTAAACCTACACCTAATCCTAATCTCAACTCCCTAACCTAAACCTAAACCTAAACTTGAAAACCTAAACCTAAACCTAGTCCCGAACCCGAACCTGAACTCGAATCTGAATCCCTAAACCCTAAACCTAAACCTATTCTCAAATCCCTAAACCTAAACCTACACCTAAACCTAAACCTATAACCTAAACCTAAACCTGATCCCTAAGCTGAACCCGAATTCCTAAACCTAAACCTAAACCGAAACTGAAATCCCTAAACCTAAACCTACACCTAAACCTAAACCTATAACCCTAACCTAAACCTAAACCTAAACTTGAAAACCGTATGATGTATGCTTTGTATGTTTATTGAGTTGACTTATATTGTGAGGCAAATGCTTTGTGAAACTTATCATAATAATAACCATATGATGTATGCTTTGTATGTTTATTGAGTTGACTTATATTGCAAGGTCATATCAAAATTTATACAAATCCAGTGCTCACGTGAGTTACAATAGGAAAATACAAATTTGGGCAGTATGCTTAATATGTATTACATTTTTTTTCTTAAATTATTATTGTGACTTGTTAGTTTATAGTTGTGACTTGTGATTGTGATTTGTAAGTTAGATAATTAGTTACCCGTTTGAGGATTTCTATGTGGCCATATATAGATATGGTGTGTTTTGATGTCATAGAAATCGCTCAAATTGTCCCATTTTAGACAGTTTAAGGTTAGATGGATAGTATGCTTTCATATAATCCATTTAAATGTTCATGCCTGATCCGCGTCTATCTCCTCGTTTATCTCTGAATATGTTTCTTCCGTTCCGTATCCAATGCCAAATATCTTTACATTGCTTTAGATATTTGACATCGGAATGTAACGTAAGATCAACTTATCTAAAGAGGCATGGGGAGATGCTGCCGGATTTTCAGCATGGATGTTTAAATGGGAATATGAAAATATTACAATCTATCCAACCTTGGATGGGTAACTAATTTAGGATTTAATTGTTACTTGTAAGTTAGATAATTAGTTACCCGTTTAAGCAGGGGTCCTTGGAAGGTGGGAACCGCTATTATGACCATGATGAAGCTGTCCATTTTCTATGAACATCAATATGGGTGGTCTGGCCATTTGGACAGGCCCGTGTTTATGTATTAGGTCGAAATTGATGGAGTAGACCCGGATGTGCGTCGGAGCTATCCGGATGTTGAATGGGTGTCCCTGGAAGGTGGGAACCGCTGCTATTTATTTTTTCCCTTCATCAATGTCTGTGCAATCTTGTGAATAGGTTGGATGATAAATAAACATCACTACAGGCCCTAGAAAGTTTTCAATGATGGAAATCATTATACCCACTGTTTCTTGTGGTATGGTCCACCTGAGTTTTGGATGTGATTCAATTTTGGTTTCAACCCCTTAAATGATCTAGAAAAGAAGATGGACGGTGTAGATAAACTACATATATTTACAGTGGGCCCAACTGAGCGGACTGAGTAACTGAGGACGCAATCCGATTTCAGACGTAACTAGCTTAGTGGGTTAGGCCTTGACTGTGGGACCCAACTCGATCTATGGGTTGTACATCTACGTTGTCCATCTGCATTTACAACATCTCATTTTAGAGGATGTCCCAAATTGAGGCACATCTAAAGATCAAGTGTGGATCACACCATAGGAAAACCTAAACCTAAACCGAAACTCAAATCCCTAAACCTAAACCTACACCTAATCCTAATCTCAACTCCCTAACCTAAACCTAAACCTAAACTTGAAAACCTAAACCTAAACCCGATCCTGATCCCGAATCCCTAAACCCTAAGCCTAAGCCTAAACCTAAACCTAAACCTATTCTCAAATCCCTAAACCTAAATCTACACCTAAATCTAAACCTAAACCCGATCTCGAACCCAAACCTGAACCCGAATTCCTAAACCTAAACCTAAACCGAAAATCAAATCCCTAAACCTAAACCTACACCTAAACCTAAACTTGAAAACCTAAACTTAAACCTGATCCCGAACCCGAATTCCTAAACCTAAACCTAAACCGAAACTCAAATCCCTAAACCTAAACCTACACCTAAACCTAAACCTATAACCCTAACCTAAACCTAGACCTAAACTCAAAAACATAAACCTAAACCCAATCCCGAACCTAAACCTGAATTCCTAAACCTAAACCTAAACCGAAACTCAAATCCCTAAACCTAAACCTACACCTAAACCTAAACCTATAACCCTAACATAAACCTAGACCTAAACTTGAAAAAATAAACCTAAACCCGATCCTAAACTCAAAACCGAACGCGAATCCCTAAACCTAAACTCAAATCTCTAAACCTAAACCTACACCTAATCCTAAACCTATAACCCTAACCCTAACCTAAACCTAAACTCGAAAACCTAAATCTAAACTTGATCCCGAACCCGAATTCCTAAACCTAAACCTACACCTAATCCTAATCTCAACTCCCTAACCTAAGCCTAAACTTGAAAACCTCAACCTAAACCCGATCCCGAACCCGAATCCGAATCCCTAAACCCTAAGCCTAAACTTAAACCTAAACCTATTCTCAAATCCCTAAACCTAAACCTAAACCTAAACTCGAAAACCTAAACTTAAACCCGATCCCGAACCCAAACCCAAACCTGAATTCCTAAACCTAAACCTAAACCTAATCTCAAATCCCTAAACCTAAACCTACACCTAAACCTAAACCTAGAACCCTAACCTAAACCTAAACCTAAATCTATTCTCAAATCCCTAAACCTAAACCTAAACCTAAACCTAAACCTATAACCTAAACTAAACCTAAACCTAAACTTAATTCACTTAACTTAAACCTACACCTAAACCCAAACCTATAACCCTAACCTAAACCTAAACCTAAACTCTAAAATCTAAACCTAAACCCTATCCCGAACCCGAACCCGAACCCGAATTCCTAAACCTAAACCTAAACCGAAACTCAAATCCCTAAACCTAAACCTACACCTAAACTTAGACCTAAAGTCAAAAACATAAACCTAAACCCGATCCTGAACCGAACCCGAACCCGAACCCGAATTCCTAAACCTAAACCTGAACCGAAACTGAAATCCCTAAACCTAAACCTATACCTAAACCTAAACCTATAACCCTAACCTAAACCTAGACCTAAACTCAAAAACATAAACCTAAACCCGATCCCGAACCCGAAACCGTACCCGAATCCCTAAACCTAAATTTAAACCTAAACCTACACCTAATCCTAAACCTATAATCCTAACCCTAACCTAAACCTAAACTCGAAAACCTAAACCTAAACCCGATCCCGAACCCGAACTCAAATTCCTAAACCTAAACCTAAACCTAAACCTAATCTCAAATCCCTAAACCTAAACCTACACCTAATCCGAATCTCAACTCCCTAACCTAAACCTAAACCTAAACCCGATCCCGAACCCAAACCCGAACCCGAATTTGAATCCCTAAACCCTAAGACTAAACCTAAACCTAAACCTAAACCTATTCTCAAATCCCTAAACCTAAACCTATACCTATACTTAAACCTATAACCTATAACCTAAACCTAAACCTAAACTCGAAAACCTAAACCTAAACCCGATCCCGAACCTAAACCCGAATTCCTAAAACCTAAACCTAAACCGAAATTGAAATCCTTAAACCTAAACCTACACCTAAACCTAAACCTATAACCCTAAACCTAAACCGAAACTGAAATCCCTAAACCTAAACCTATAACCCTAACCTAAACCTAGACCTAAACTCGAAAATATAAACCTAAACCCGATCCCAAACCCAAAATCGAACCCGAATCCCTAAACCTAAACTCAAATCTCTAAACCTAAACCCACACCTAATCCTAAACCTATAACCTTAACCCTAACCTAAACCTAAACTTGAAAACCTAAACCTAAACCTGATCCCGAACCCGAACCCAAACCTGAATTCCTAAACCTAAACCTAAACCTAATCTAAATCCCTAAACCTAAACCTACACCTAATCCTAATCTCAACTCCCTAACCTAAACCTCAACCTAAACTTGAAAACCTAAACCTAAACCCGATCCCGAACCCGAACCCTAATCCGAATCCCTAAACCCTAAGCCTAAACCTAAACATAAACCTATTCTTAAATCCCTAAACGTAAACCTACACCTTTTTTTTTTGGGTTAGCTTGTCAGTACACACCCATGTCAGTACACACACACTCCATGTTATCCACCCCCGCTAGGGATCGATACCAAGACCTCAAGTGTTGAAACGAGGTATCTCCACTCAGTCTACCAGTTGAGCTATGGATCTAGGTGTATGTAAACCTACACCTAAACCTAAACCTAAACCTAAACTTAAACCCAATCCCAAACCCGAACCCGAATTCCTAAACCTAAACCTAAACCTAATCTCAAATCCCTAAACCTAAACCTATAACCCTAACCTAAACCTAAACCTATTCTCAAATCCCTAAACCTAAACCTACACCTAATCCTAAACCTATAACCCTAACCCTAACCTAAACCTAAACTCGAAAACCTAAACCTAAACCCAATCCCGAACCCGAATTCCTAAACCTAAACCTAAACCGAAACTCAAATCCCTAAACCTAAACCTACACCTAATCCTAAACCTAGAACCCTAACCTAAACCTAAACCTAAACTTGAAAACCTAATCCTAAACCCGATCCCGAACCCGAAACCGAACCTAAATCCCTAAACTTAAACCTACACCTAATCCGAAACATATAACCCTAACCTAATCTTAAACCTATTTCCGTAAACTGACTCTAATCTTTTCATTGTAGAGATGGATAAGAGTTGGATGCAAGCTAAGAACAGGTTTGACCCAAAGTATAAACAAGGGGTTCAAGAGTTCATGGAATTTGTGTGATATCGGCAGATTTAGGCAATAGGATTAGGTGTCTATGTCGAAAATGTAAGAACATGGTTCATCAGACTTTAGACAAAGTAGAAGACGATTTGTTCATAGTTGGGATTTACTAGGGTTACACTTGGTGGATCCTTCATGGTGAAGAGTTCCACTAAAGAGTTTAGGCCACTTAAGTCCTTGCTGACCCAATTGTGCCAGATGACGAGGATGATGACATTGATGAAATGCAAGATATCATAGGGGATGTGTTCAAGGGAATAATTGCGGATACTGATTTTGCAGCGACAAGTAGTAGCCAAGATATTCCTCCTATGGGTTATATTGAATCAGAAAAGTTTAGTAGGTTGTTGACAAATGCGCAATGTCCACTTTATCTAGGGTGTGAGAACTTCTCTAAGTTGAATTTTCTTACAAGGTTACTTCATTTGAAGACAATAAATCGTCGGAGTAACAAATCGTTTGACATGTTGCTTGACTTGTTGAAAGAAGCATTACCGGACGGTGAGACATTGCCTAAGTCTCATTACGAGGTAAAATCCTTGATGCGAGACTTGGGCCTTCGTTATAATCCCATACATGCATGTATAAATGATTGTGTATTGTATTGAAAAGAGCATGAAAATGTTGAAGAGTGTCCAGAATGTGGACAGTCTAGGTGGAAGTATGACGAAGCCAAACGTAATAAAATCTCGTAAAAGGTGTTAAAGTACTTATTGAATCCCAGATTGCAAAGATTGTTTACGTCTCGCAAGATGACTAAAGATATGAGGTGACATAAGGAGAAATGCGTTCATGATGATAGTACACTGAGGTACCATGCGGACTCTGAAGCCTGGAAAAATTTTAACAAGCAATATGACTGGTTTACAGAGAATTCTCGCAATGTTCGACTAGGTCTTGCAAGTGATGGTTTTAATCCATTTGGTAATATGAGTAGCTCATACAGTATGTGGCCAGTGGTACTTATGCCCTACAATTTACCTCCTTAGTTGTATATGAAGGAGTCATTTTTCATGATGTCATTGCTTATTCCCGGACCCAGGTCACCAGGGAATGACATTGATGTATATTTGTGACCGTTAGTAGATGAGTTAAATGAGTCGTGGACTCAAGGTGTACAGACGTGTCACGCCCCAAACTCGGTAACCGGACTCACAAGGAACCCGATAGCCGGTTCTGGCCGCAACAACCTCCGTAGTACCCCCATTCTCAGCTCCTAAGGCAAGTTCCGATCCTGGGATCCTACAAGAAGGATTTCCATAACAGTATAATCATTTCCAATACGGACATACCCAAGATCACAACAAGTATATCTAAGAATAACAAAGGCACACATCACAAAATCCATTATGAATTTGAACTTTTACAAGTACAAAGCAGGAAAGAATACATCTGATAACAATAGAGGTAGGAAGAAGATCTGCAACACTGGGGGTCCTCAGCTTAACTCTAATCCAAGCTCTGACGCTACGACGCCTGCCTAGGATCTCCTGCACGCATCAATCGTGCATAAGATTATAAAAGCTTAGAGGGTGGTGAAGCTGTGTGATAAAGGTGCACAGAAGAATAGTAGGAGGTATAGGAAGGAAAACATGCTCAATGACAATATTACTAGCCTTACTAAGGCTTATCATGAATACGATGCAATGAGTACTGGGCGCCTTACCAAGGCGATGCATAAAGGGGCTTATACAGCCGATGTGAATGCGATGCAAAGTGATGCCAGTGCTCATATCCAATTCACATATCAAGTACATTTCTAATCATAAGGAAATTACAGGGGTCCAGTACACTGCGGAATGACTGTCGCTCTACAGACCCGCACAGTCAAACAAGCATAGGAGACCTCACTACCCGTCTGTGGACAGCTAATCACCAATAAGGCTGGACGGTAGCGGACCCATTTCACAAGCTGGTCAGACTCAGCCTAGTAATGCCCTCCCTCACAGACCTCACTACACGACAGTGAGAGTCGCAGCCTAACGGTATAAGGCCCTCGTGCGCTCATAGTTTCCACTTAGTCATGGCGTTGGGGCAGATCCTTAGTACCATAGAAGTTTTGAAAATTCCACCCATGGGCATCCTATGCACCCGGTATGCTCAAATACATTTTCGGTATCCATACACATAGTCATCCACGTATACCCCTGTGGAGCCAAGGCCCTGATGAAGCAAGGGCAGAATCATCATGAAATGCGATGTCAATGCATGAGTCACGTATACAGATCATGCATTAGCTTCAGACACTCAATGTGCACAAGGGGAGAAACTCCATCCCTCTATGACCACCACAAATGCACTAGGGCATACAATAATCATGATCACACAAATGCAAGTGCATGAATCACCTACCAAACATGCAACAATCCTGCACGCTCCGCGTGCTCATGTAGGGCAACTCCACCTATCAGGGAGCCCATAAACAATCCGCCCGAAGGCATATGCTATGATCAGTCACTCGTCATATCAGACATACATATGATGCGTACGATCATGAATCATAGATCTATACTAAACATGTTATATAGTGACGGGCTTGTGTATAACGGATATAGGCCTAGACGGCCTACTCACTACAGGTATGTATGGGTCTATTACTGGGCCCTAAGGAGAGTTACAATGCAGACATTTAACCAACATTGTACTTACAATGTGGACGTCAAACCAACATTGTTCCCAAGGCATAGCCCGCCATAAAATATCATTACACAAACCATAGGGAATTACACATTGCAATGGACCTATATATATCTTATTGGGCCTTGATCGAACGACCTTAGATTCATTAAGTGGGCCGCCTCATATGGGCCTTATATAAGTCAAGTGGGCCGCATCAATGGCCTCATGTACATTGCAATGGGCCATACTCCATGGGCCTTTGAAAACATCACAATGGGCCAATCCACCATTAAAATTCTTAAGGCCCACCATAATATAATATATATATATATATATATATATATATACACAACCTAATATAAATAATATATATAGGGAAAAGGTACACTGAGCTTAAACTGACGATAAGCTCCCCATGAGGTCGAACTGGGTGGGCCCCACTATAATGTATATTTTCCATGCAACCTGTTGATAGGATCACATGGACCTAGGGCCCACCATAATATTTATTTGAAATCCAACCTATTCATAAGGTCACGTGGACCTTGGGTAGGGCCCACTGTAATGTTTATTTGAAATTCAACCTATTCATAAGGTCACGGGACCAGGGCCCACCGTGATATTTATTTGCCATCAAACCTGTTCATATGGTCACGCAGACCAGGGCCCACCGTGATATTTATTTGCCACCCCACCTGTTCATATGGTCACGTGGACCAGGGGCACACGGTGATGTTTATTTGCCACCCAACCGTTCATTGAGTCACACAGTCAGGGGCCCACCGTAATGTGGTTCACAATCCAGCCCACTCATTATGTGTGTCTCACTTGGCTGAGGGTTCAGACCAAGTTCCAGCCGCATCCAAATTTCAGGTAGGCCACACCAAGTGATTTTATATGTTTTAGGCATGTCTTCACATGATTTTAGATGGTATGGCCCACCTGAGTTCCGTATACGGCTGATTTTTAGGTGGGCCGTAGCCAGGAGGAAGGCCCACCAAATACACGATGTTGATGTTCGAAACGCATCACGTAGGGTCCACAGTTGGGGCCGTGAGGCCCAGCCGGTCCGTCCGTCAGGCAGCCAGCACAAACGCTGCCTGCGTCTTCTGTCAGAGCAGCAGCAGCGCTGCCGCTTCTTCTTCTTCCTTTTTTTTTTTCTAGGTGGGACCCACATTGACCAGATTTACTCCGTCCATTATCTGTGTCTCACAAAATTAGGGGTCCAAACCAAGTTTCAGGTGGGTCTAAGCTTCTTGTGGACCCCAACAATCATTTTCCCAAGTTTTAACAGAAAATACTAGCATTAGCAATGCCACGGCCCTCTAGATAATTGGATCAGTCTCATTTTCCGGCTCAACGCCTAAAATGATGTAAGGGTTGGGATGGACGGCTTGGATCATGCATAAACATCAAGGTGGGGTCTACATGGGTGGCCCACCATTTTTAATTTTATTTTTTTCTTTTTGGTTAGCTCGTTAGTACACTCCCTGTCAGTACACAACACTCCATGTTGGCCACGCCCGTCCAGCGTCCAGAGACGCTGGACGGCATGGATATAAAACAAGCATCATGGTGGGCTCTGCACACTGCCATGGTGGGGTCCACGTGGCGGCCCACTAAGGTTTGGTTCAGCTGATGTTTGTATTTTCCTTCATCCAAGTTTGGACAGCAAGGTGGGCTCCACCAATGGATTGTAGTGTGGTCCACTAAATGGACAACATGGATGCAATATAATATATCATCGGGTTGGCCATCAACAATGAAAGAGTGAGAGAGAGAGTAATAGAGAGAGAGAGAGATCGGTGGAATGGAGGGTCCCCGCCACTATGGGCCCCTCTTTAATCACAAATACATACATTAAGTGGATCCCATCATAAGTGGGCCCCTTAAAAAGAGAAGTAACGGTGGATCACCCACCTCTAAGCCTCCTCCTTGCTTCTTTGGCCACTAATGCTTCTTGCCTTCGCCTTGGACGGTGGATGATGGGGTTTGGATGGTTGAGATGGGAGATGAGAAGGTGTAGATGGAAGATGAGAATGTGGACCACACTTGGGAGGGAGAGGAAAGCTTGGACGTATGGAGCTTTGTTGCTTGGGAGAGAGTTTTTGAGAGAAATGGAGAATTAATGGTGAGAGGGATAGGTGGAATGGTGGGTGTAAGGAAGGATATGGGTTGGGTTGAAAAGTTGTAAAAGAGGTATGGTTATGGTTGAAATTTGTAAAAAGGAGGAATGGTGAGAGGAGAGAGAAGTTGACTTTTGAAAAGGGAGGGATGGGTTGTTATACTCATGGCATGGTGTGTACTTGACATGATTTGATGGGACATCTCGTAGAGATTCCCTCGTAATTCGCAATGTGCGGTGTTTCTTCAGAATGAACGCAGACTGACATCTTCTATCCTAGGTATCGGTTCAGTGTGCGAGTTGTGGCGTTGGAACCGCGGCGACGGCACGGTCGCTAAGGTACGAGATCGAGCTACCTTCAGTAGGCAAGACTCGTTTAAGATCGCGCGCAACGTCGGATTAAAGTCAAGAATTGCCGGAATTCGACCGGAAGGACCGCGGACGCATACGAAACGGTACGGACTAGGGTACAGGTCTTACAACTCTCCCCTCCAAATAAAAATTTTTGTCCTCGAAATTTGCACAATCATCGCAACTAGTCGTAACTCATAATAGAAGGGGAAACAAGGCATCGTCATATACAATCGAAGACAACATACAAGATACATCATATAATCAATCATTAAAGAGATGAGGATAGCTCTCTCGAATCTCAGCCTCGTGCTCCCAAGACGCCCATTCAAGGGAATGGTGACCCCACTGAACTTTCACTAAAGGTATGACCTTGGTCCGGAGGACTTGCTCCTTCCGATCAAGGATACAAAATGTTGCTCAATGTAAGAAGCGTCCTCACGAACCTCCAGTGGCTGCCAATCAATAACAGGAATGATGTCTGACCCACACTTCCTCAACATAGAGACGTGAAAAACGTTGTGGACGCCAGACAACTGAGGTGGTAAGGCAAGCCGATAGGCCACGACGCCAACGCGCCCAGTGATCTCGAAAGGTCCAATGAATCTCGGGGCAAGCTTGCCTTTCGCTCCAAATCAAACCACGCCCTTCATGGACGAGACCTTGAGATACACATGGTCCCCTACATCAAACTCTAAGGGACGACGCCGGCGATCAGTAAAAGTCTTCTGCCGACTCTGAGCTGTGCGCATCCTCTGCCTAATGATATCAATAGCCTCTGATGTCTCCTGCACAAGCTTGAGACTTAGGAGACGCCGCTCTCCAACCTCGGTCCAATAGCTCGGAGATCTGCACGGTCTGCCATACAATGCCTCAAAAGGAGCCATGCCAATGGTCGCCTGATAGCTGTTATTGTATGCGAACTCAGCCAATCGCAGATGCTCATCCCAACCACCCCCGAAATCAATCACGCAGGCCCAAAGCATATCCTCAAGGATCTGGTTGACCCTCTCGGTCTGCGGATGGTATGCGGTGCTGAGCTACAAAATAGACCTCATCGCTCTCTAAAAGCTCCTCCAAAACTGAGACGTGAACCTCGGGTCTCGATCAGAAACGATCGAGACTGGAACGCCATGCAGTCTCACGATCTCTTCGATGAATAATCTCGCAAGCCGGTCTAAAGGCCAAGTCGCACGAATTGCAAGAAAATGTGCCGACTTCATCAGACGATCAACGACAACCCAGATGGCGTCATGACCGCGCTGAGTCCTTGGCAAACCCATGATAAAATCGGTAGATACGTACTCCCACTTCCACATTGGGACGTTCAACGGCAGCAATAGACCAGGGGGTCTCTGATGATCGGCCTTAACACGCTGGCATGTGTCACACTCGGCCACAAAACTGGCGATTTGGCGCTTCATCCCCGCCCAGAAATACTGTCTCCTCATATCACGATACATCTTCGTCGAGCCAGGGTGGATAGAAAACCGCAATCATGTGCCTCGGTCATAAGATCTCTACGCAGCTCAGGAATATCCGGGACACATAATCGGCCTCTGAAGCGAAATCCACCATCAACACCCATCTGTCAATCTGCCTGACTCTCAGATGTTGCCTCTGCTCGGTAATCCTGCAACGACTCGTCTGTCTGCTGAGCCTCGATTACCCTTGTGACAAGAGAGGATTGAATCGATAGGCTCGATAGCTGAACGATAGAAGACTGCAGACCAAAATCAAAGTCGTACTCTGCTATATCCTCGAAAATCCTCCACTCCTGAATCATCATGTATGTCACCAGGCCTCGTGGCTGACGGCTGAGGGCATCCGCCACCACGTTCGCCTTGCCTGGGTGGTACTGGAGGTCAAAATCATAATCTTTCAGAAGTTCATCCAGCGTCTCTGCCTCATGTTCAGCTCGGACTGAGAGAATAAATACTTCAAGCTCTTGTAGTCAGAGAAGAGCTCGAACCTGACCCCATAAAGATAATGCCTCCACATCTTCAGTGCGAAGACAACTGCTGCCAGTTCCAAATCGTGCGTGGGGTAGTTCAACCTTGAGCTGACGAGATGCGAAGGCTACAAGTCTGCCGTGCTGTATCAGGACAGCACCTAAACCAATACGTGAGACATTGGTAAATATAACAAATCCATCACTCTTAAATGGAAGAGTGAGGATAGGAGCGGACGTCAGACGGTCCTTTAGCTCCACGAATGCCTGCTCACATGCGTCAGTCCAAACAAAATCTGCGCCCTTCCGAGTCAACCTGGTCATCGGGCCGCGATACGGGAGAAGCCCTCTATGAAACGTCGATAGTATCCCGCTAAACAAAGGAAACTGCGGATCTCGGACGCAGTCGTGTGCTGGTTCCACTGACGCACTGCCTCAACCTTCGAGGGGTCCACTGCGACACCCTCCCTCGTCACCACATGACCGAGGAACTTCACCTACTCCTCCCAGAACTCGCACTTCTCCAGCTTCGCATACAGCTGGTGGGCACGGAGGGTCTGTAATACGATTTCCAGATGCTGTATATGGTCCTCACGGGTCCTCGAATATATCAGAATGTCGTCGCTGAAGACCACAACAAACTGATCAAGATATGAACGAAAGACCTCGTTCATCAACTGCATGAAGACCGCGGGTGCATTGGTCAGTCTAAAGGACATGATCTGAAACTCAAAATGACTGTAACGCGTCCTAAAAGCTGTTTTCGGGATGTCCTCCTCTCAGACACGAATCTGATGATAACCGGAACGCAAGTCAATCTTCGAAAAGAACTGTGCACCCTGCAGCTGATCAAATAAATCGTCTATCCTCGGGAGTGGGTACTTGTTCTTGATAGTGACCCGGTTGAGCTCGCGGTAATCGACGCAGAGCCTCAACGAGCCATCCTTCTTCCTGAAGAAGAGTACCGGTGCTCCCTAAGGTAAACTACTCGGACGAATAAATCCCAACTCACGCAGTTCGTCCAACTGTCGCTGCAGCTCACGCAACTCCATCGGTGTCATATGGTATGAGGCCTTCGAGATAGGCACGGTACCAGGCACAAGATCAATCTGGAACTCAATATGACGGCCTTGCGGCAACCCCGGAATCTCCTAGAACACGTCGGGAAAATCACAGAAAATCGGCAACTGATCAATACACAAGGCAATGGGCTCCTCGACTGCGCAGGACATCAAACAAGACAATGGCTCTCATCTAGGCTCTGCAACGAACTGAAACTGTGGCAAGCCGGGTATGTAGAACGTGACTATCATCACGGAACAGTCTAAGATGGCGTGGCACTCGGCAAGCCAATCCATGTCCAAGATAACGTCAAAGTCCGTCATCGGCAACACAAACAAATCAGCGGGTAAAACGATATCACCGACCAAAACGGGGCAAGACGAACAGAAACTGCCCAATACTGTGGTCTTCCCCAAGGGCGTCAATACGGTCAATCCCTTACTAGCAGACTCTGTCGGTAATCTAGTAGATCGGTAAAAATTCTTAGACATGAATGAGTGCGAAGCGCCGGAATCAAACAATACTCGGGCGATGTATGAAGAGACAGGAAGTATACCCTCAACGACTCCTCTAGAAGTCTGCGGGTCCTGCTGAGCCGCATAGAATCTAGCCTGAGCTGGCTGGGGAGGTGCCTGTCCCCTCGGAGGATGCTGCTGCTGCTGATGTCGCTGAGGCGCTCGAAACTGTTACCTCTGCTACTGCAGTCTCAGATGCTGGTGCTGATGCTGCTGCTGAGGGGGTCTCGGTGGTGGGACCTGCTGTCGCTGTTGCTGCGGAGGCTGCTGTGGTGCTCTCGGCTACTGTGGAGGCTGTTGTGGTGCTCTCGGCTACTGTGGAGGCTGTTGTGGTGCTCTCGGTTGCTGCTGCTAAGGTCAGGGACACTCCCACCTACAGTGTCCTACCCCACCGCAACCATAGCAGGTATTAAAAAGCTACCTCTGAGGTGGTGCTGCTGGGGGTACCGACGGTGCTACTGGTGCTCTAGAGGATGAGTGGATCCTGTATCTCTTCGATCATTGGTGCTGTTGGGAGCTACTGGAGGGGGCCTGCCTCTTCTGACCCCTCCTCTGATCTCAATCGCTCTGTCCGCCGGCCCACTCGGCCTCATAGATCTGAGCCGTCCGCACTACCCCCTGGAAGGTCGGGAGCTCATGCCCAATAATACGGCCTTGAAGACCGTAACGTAAGCCGTTCTCAAAACGGCGAGCCTTTCGCCCCTCATCATCAACCACGTATGGCGCAAACCTCGATAGCACCATGAAACGGGCCACGTACTGTGCCATGGTCACGTCCCCCTGCACCAGAGTCTCGAACTCCAGTGCTCTTTGACGACGGATATAGTCGAGGAAGTACTGCTCCTCAAATCGGTCGATAAAGTCCTCCCATGTCCAGACATGATCAGGTCCTGCAACACGGGTAACAGAGGTCCACCAATGCTCGGCCTCGCCCTGGAAGAGAAATACTGCTAACCGAACTCGCTGATGGGTCGTGCATGATATAGTATTGAAGATCTTCTCCACATCGGAGTGCCATCTCTCAGCTACTGTCGGATCTGGCTCGCCCTGGAAACGCGGAGGATCGAGCTGTCTGAACTCTCGAAGAAGAGCGCTCGCGCGCTCCTGCTCACCCTGGGCTGGGAAACAACTGGGCGCCTGCCCTGCCCTTAAACTGTAGCAGTCACAGCTTGCAATATCTGCTGTAACTACGAGGCACTCACAGGTACGGTCGGATCCGTACCAACATCAGATGGAGGAACGTCATCCTCAAGCAGGGGAGCAGAGATCTCTGGCGGTGGAACGGGAGGTGCTGGTGGTAAAGCTGGAGCCTCAGGTGGTGGAGCGGGATCCTCAGGTGGTGGAGCGGAAGTCGATCTGGTCACTCGCCTACGCGGCATGTCCTATAGGAAAGAACAATGACGCCAATCAACCTTGAGAATCGCACGTTAGGAAACTCAATCGGAAGGCTTCGCACTCGGAACCTTATCGTTCAAACTCATAGCAAACATGTGATGCTGTTCTCGGTTATTCCCCAAGTTATGCTCTGATACCAACTTCTGTCATGCCCCGAACTCGGAGACCGGGCTCACAAAATTCCCGATCGCCGAATCTGTTGCCGACAGCCTCCATAGTACCCCATTCTCGGCTCCCGGCACCTATATACCAGGTTCCAATCCTGGGATGCTGCAAGGAGGATTTCAAACATGATTCAATTTGTAATGAACATAACCCACGAACAATAACCACAAGAACATCATCACAAAATCCACTATGATAAAAAACTTTTTGAGTACAATCATGCGTCCTGGCGTCACTTGCACGCATCAATCATGCATAAGCTTATAGAAAGCTTAGAGGGTGGTGTAAGTTTGTGCGCAGTATAAGCGTGCTCAGAATGCAAGGTCAGAGTAATGCGGAATCATGCTGATGAGTACATGAATGCAATCAGCTGTACCAAGGCTATGCGGTGCAAGATATGAATGTTATCGGTCATGTCAAGACCATGCAATGCAAGATACAGCTCAAGTATGCCAATCCTCATCATATATCAGTACAGTTCTCATTCAGGATAATCACCGGGGTCTAGTACACTCTAGCCAGCTTGCCGTCCATATCCGAACGCACAACTGGGAGAGTGAAAGAGACCTTACTATCCACCTGCCAATATCGGGCCCGGCTCGTCGATAGCGGACCGATTCCTCAAGCTGGTCAAACTCAACGTAGAAATTGCCCCCTCACTCAGGCGGGTAAGGTCACACCCCTTTTCAACCGACCACGACACAATAGGAGACGCAGCCTACTGGTATACGGCCCTCACGAGCTCGTGTATCCACTCGGTCTCGATGTTGGAGTCATCCTCTGGTACCATCGGGTTTAGGAATTTTCACCAAGGGACATCTATGATGCCCATATGCTAGAACCAAACATTTCTAGTATCCAATCCACCCACCCACAATGTATCTGTGGAGGCTATGACCCTGATGTTGCTAGGGCATACAATAATCATGATCACACAAATGTAAGTGCATGAATCACCCTACCAAACATGCAACAATCCTGCACGTGCCGCGTACTCATGTAGGGCAACTCCGCCTATCAGGGAGCCCATAAACAATCCGCCCGAAGGCATATGCTATGATTAGTCACTCATCATATCAGACATACATATGATGCGTATGATCATGAATCATGGATCTATACTAAACATGTTATATAGTGACGGGCTTGTGCATAACGGATATGGGCCTAGACGGCCTACTCACTACAGGTATGTATGGGTCTATTACTGGGCCCTAAGGAGAGTTACAATGTGGACATTTAACCAACATTGTACTTACAATGTGGACGTCAAACCAACATTGTTCCCAAGGCATAGCCGGCCATAAAATATCATTACACAAACCATAGGGAATCACACATTGCAATGGACCTACATACATCTTATTGGGCCTTGACCTAATGGCCTTAGATTCATTAAGTGGGCCGCCTCATATGAGCCTTATATAAGTCAAGTGGGCTGCATCAATGGCCTCATATACATTGCAATGGGCCATACTCCATGAGCCTTTGAAAACATCACAATGGGCCAATCCACCATTAAAATTCTTAAGGCCCACCATAATATATTAATATATATATATATATATATATATATATATATATATATATATACACACACACACACACACACACACACACAACCAATATAAATAATATATATAGGGAAAAGGTACACTGAGCTTAAACTGACGATAAGCTCCCCATGAGGTCGAGCTGGGTGGGCCCCACTATAATGTATATTTTCCATGCAACCTGTTGATAGGATCACATGGACCTAGGGCCCACCATAATATTTATTTGAAATCCAACCTATTCATAAGGTCACGTGGACCTTGGGTAGGGCCCACTGTAATGTTTATTTGAAATTCAACCTATTCATAAGGTCACGGGACTAGGGCCCACCGTGATATTTATTTGCCACCCCACCTGTTCATATGGTCACGTGGACCAGGGGCACACGGTGATGTTTATTTGCCACCCAACTGTTCATTGAGTCACACGGTTAGGGGCCCACCGTAATGTGGTTCACAATCTAGCCCACTCATTATGTGTGTCCCACTTGGCTGAGGGTTCAGACCAATTTCCAGCCGCATCCAAATTTCAGGTAGGCCACACCAAGTGATTTTATATGTTTTAGGCATGTCTTCGCATGATTTTAGATGGTATGGCCCACCTGAGTTCCGTATACGGCTGATTTTTGGGTGGGTCGTAGCCAGGAGGAAGGCCCACCAAATACATGGTGTTGATGTTCGAAACACATCATGTGGGGTCCACAGTTGGGGCTGTGCGGCCCAGCCGGTCAGTTCGTCAGGCAGCCAGTGCAGGCGCTGCCTACGTCTTTTGTCAGAGCAGCAGTAGCGTTGCCACTTCTTCTTCTTCCTTTTTTTTCTAGGTAGGACCCACATTGACCATATCTACCCTGTCCATTGTCTGTGTCCCACAAAATTAGGGGTCCAAACCAAGTTTCAGGTGGGTCCAAGCTTCTTGTGGAGCCCAGCAATCATTTTCCCAAGTTTTAACAGAAAATACTAGCATTAGCAATGCCACGACCCGCCAGATAATTGGATTGGTCTCATTTTCCGGCTCAACGCCTAAAATGATGCAAGGGTTGGGATGGACGACTTGGATCATGCATAAACGTCAAGGTAGGGTCTACATGGGTGGCCCACCATTTTTATTTTTATTTTTTTCTTTTTAGTTAGCTCATTAGTACACAACACTCCATGTTGGCCACTCCCGTCCAGCGTCTAGAGACACTGGACGACATGGATATAAAACAAGCATCATGGTGGGCTCTGCACACTGCCATGGTGGGGTCCACGTGGCGGCCCACCAAGGTTTGGATCAGCTGATGTTTGTATTTTTCTTCATCCAAGTTTGGACAACAAGGTGGGCTCCACTAATGGATTGTAGTGTGGTCCACTAAATGGACAACATGGATGCAATATAATATATCATCGGGTGGGCCATTAATAATGTAAGAGTGAGAGAGACAGAGAGATCGGTGGAATGGAGGGTCCCCGCCACTATGGGCCCCTCTTTAATCACAAATACATACATTAATGGGTCCCATCATAAGTGGGCCCCTTAAAAAGAGAAGTAACGGTGGATCACCCACCTCTAAGCCTCCTCCTTGCTTCCTTGGCCACCACTGCTCCTTGCCTTCACCTTGGACGGTGGATGATGGGGTTTGGATGGTTGAGATGGGAGATGAGAAGGTGTAGATGGAAGATGAGAAGGTGGACCACACTTGGGAGGGAGAGGGAAGCTTGGACGTATGGAGCTTTGTTGCTTGGGAGAGAGTTTTTGAGAGAAATGGAGAGTTAATGGTGAGAACGATAGGTGGAATGGTGGGTGTAAGGAAGGATATGGGTTGGGTTGAAAAGTTGTAAAAGAGGTATGGTTTGGTTGAAATTTGTAAAAAGGAGGAATGGTGAGAGGAGAGAGAAGTTGACTTTTGAAAAGGGAGGGATGGGTTGTTGTACTCATGGCATGGTGTGTACTTGACATCATTTGATGGGACATCTCGTAGAGATTCCTTCGTAATTTACAACGTGCGGTGTTTCTTTGGAATGAACGCAGACGAACATCTTCTATCTTGGGTATCGGTTCGTTGTGCGAGTGGCAGCGTTGGAACCGCGACGACGGCGCGGTCACCAAGGTATGAGTTTCGGATCGAGCCGCCTTCGGTAGGCAGGACTCGGCTTAAGATTGCGTGCAACGTCGGATATGAGTCGAGAATTGCCAAAATTCAACTGGAAGTACCGCGGACGCATACGAAACGGTACAGACTAGGGTACAGGTCTTACAGCTGAACTGTCCAGAAATTTCTGGATAGTTAGCCATCTTTGGCCCAACCCATGGGCCTCAAACATGGGAGGTAGGGTGTGGGACCTATACCACATCAAAGTGGGGTCTACACATTACAAAACCCCTAAAGAAATTTGGGATAAAAGGCCTGCAAATAGGTCTAAAAAGTAGCTCAAAACGCATGCTCCAACTGGGCCTGAAATTTGGATAGCAACATAGGCTGTCCATATTTCAGCCCATGCAAATAAATCAAGGGGTCCATAGCCCTGATTCCTCATGTGGGGTCCACCCTGATAGGTTCACAAAATTTCAGACCCATCAGAGCTCTCAAGCCTCCATGAAAATCCATTTTAGAGGTCATCCAAACCATGCATGCATGATTGGGCCTGGACGTCTAATCAAGGTGGGCTTGGACGTCCCATCTTGCTAAGGGCCTAGGATGTTGCTGACCTACTTTGATGGTCCACACATCATCAGAGAATGTACAGAAGAAGATAAGGGAAAGGAGGGAGAGAAGGAGCAAGTTCGGCCATAGGTGGGAGGTCCCGCCACTAATGGATCACCCACACACAAATCCACACCATCACTATATCGTACACCTACATGCAAGCCAAGATACATCAAAATAAGTTGTTGGATGGTAGGGATCCCTTCCCTACATGCATACAAAGGCCTAGGTGGCCCATGAGATGCAAGAAATAAGATGAGATCATCATGGTGGGTCCATAGAAAATGGCCCTCCATGGCATGGATTATGAAGTATTTAAGCCCTTGGCCTTCATCCTAGAAACCATATAGGGCCTCCACCATGGATTGGTGGGCCATACATGCTTCCATGCATGTAGCAAAAAAGGAAAGGAAGAAAGGAGAAGAGAAGAAGAAGAGATGAAGGCAAGAAGAGCACCCACCTCAAAGATCTCCACCAAAACTCCAACTCTAGGCTTCTAAGGCTCTAAGCAAGCAAGATTAAAGGGGTGAGATGTGATTTTGATGGATGGATGGGGAGAGAAATGGGGGATGAGGGGCTGGAATGTTGGAAGCTTGCAAGAGGGAGAGGAGAGGGAGAGATAGAGAGAATGAGAAGAAAGTGAGAGGGAGAGAGAGTTGTAGGAGAGTCATCATTGCTCTCTCCACCTAGGTTAGAGAAAACCATCATACCCTATGGTGATACAAACAATGTTGCTAGGGTAGGGTAGGTTTGGGTGATGTGGGTGGTGTTGGTAGTGTGGGTGGTGTAAGAAATGTAGGTTTAGGTGGTGTTGGTTGGAAAATGTGTAGATGGAGTGGGTCACCTTGGGAAATGTGTGCACCACTCTAGGTGGGCTACACAATCATGATCAAAGGGCTAAAATGATTAAATGGCTACAACTTATTATCTATACATCGGATGGATGCATGGGACGCTGTATCGAAACTGCGGCGACGATGCGAACAAGATGGCATGGGTCTCAGGTCGATCCGAGTCAGGTCTACGTGGCAGGACTCAATGATGACCGCAAACACAATCCGAGGGTCACGGGTCACCAAAATTCGACCGGTAGGACCGCGGGACCAAGAGAAATGAAATGCATACCTACATGTAGTATTGAGACTTGTTCATTGTCATTGAAACATGGTAAAAAAATATTTGATGATCTTTGATCTTTGATGGCAAACAAGATCATAGGCTACCACCGAAAGAGCTATCTAGGGAAGATGTAATACAACAACTGAGTAACATTGGAGAAGTTAGATTTAGTAAGGCACCACACTTGAAGAAGAGGAAACGTACAGTATTGAATTATAACTGGAGGAAGAAGAGTATTTTTTTTGAGTTGCCCTATTGGAGTGATATGAAATTGCGGCACAACTTGGATGTCATGCATATTGAGAAGAATATATGTGACAATGTCTTCGGAACATTGATGAACATAGAGAAGAAAACAAAAGACAGTTTCAAGGCTCGATTGGATTTACAAGCAATGGGTTTAAGGAAAGAGTTACACTTGCAACCACATAAAAATTCATATACTATACCAGCAGCCTGCTACACATTAAAAAAACTAGAGAAAAAGCATTTACGTGAATGGTTGAGATCAGTAAAGTTTTCCAAGCAAGGATATAAATGCAGCGCTGATTGAGTTGGGGATATTCTTTAAGGATTTGTGTTTGAAAACGTTGAATGTAGAGGTTATTAAACGACTTGAGAGGGACATTGTCGTAATCTTTTGCAAACTTGAAAGAATATTTCCACCTGTATTTTTCAATGTCATGGTACACCTAACGATTCACTTACCACACGAGGCGAAGCTTGCAGGCCTAATACAATATCGTTGGATGTATCCGATTGAAAGGTGGTAGAACCTCTTAAAATTTTTATTCATTCCATAAACTACATATATCCATGTTTTCATACGTATAACATAGTGGTTTTGTGTACAGATACCTTCACACGCTAAAACGATTTGTGAGGAATAAGGCATGTCCAGAGGGATCCATTGTTGAGGCGTACATTGATAATGAGTGTCTGATATTTTGCTCCATGTATCTTCGTGGCATAGGGACTACATTCAACCGAGAAGATCGGAATGCCGATGAAGGGCAGGAGCATGAACAAGGACTCATATCTGTATTCGCACATAACATCCGTCCTTTAGGATCCCCGACGTTTCAGGATATGGACCTTGGGGATCAAGCAAAGGCGCGGTGGTATGTGTTGCATATTGTGAAGAAATAGAGTCGTACTTAGAGTAAGTCTTCTCTCGATAATTGTATCTCTACATACGATGATCTTAATGTTTCTTCCTGATGACGTGCCAATTATGTGTAGCGAATACACCGAGGAGATGAAGTCCTAATACTCGACAAATTATGATCGAATGCATCAGGATCAGTTTCCAGAATGGTTCGCAAAACGTGTAAGATTTTACCTTGTATCTCACCATACTTAGAATTTTATTATATTACACAATATTTAAACCTAAGAAAATTCCTAAACAAATACATTTTGTGCTTGATAATAGATGAAGACATTGCGTGCTAGCAACTCTGCAGATGCGTCTGACGCACTCTACTCACTGGTGTGTGACCCTGATAGACATGTATCTAGATATACAGGTTGTATTGTAAATGGGATTCAGTTCCACACTGAAGAGCGTGAGAAGTATAGCACCACACAAAATAGTGGAGTGATTGTAAAGGGAACGCATGAGGAGGTAGAAATTGACTTTTATGGCGTTTTGACGGATATTATTGAGCTGAGTTATTGTATGAGAAAGTGGGTGTACTTATTTAAATGTGATTGGTGGGACATTAAAAATAAGAAGTTGGGAATACAGACTGACGACTACTTTACGAGCGTAAATTTATCTCGGAAGTGGTTTAAGGATGACTCATTTGTCATCGCCAGCCAAACCAAATAAGTATTTTACCTCGCTGACACCAAGTTAGGCAGCTCTTGGCACGTGGTGCAGAAAATAAAGCCCAGGAACGTATTTGACGTTCCCGAACAAGACGTTGAAGATAGCGAGGACGGGGAAAATGAAACGTCTAGGGTTGAACAAGCATATCAAGAAGACATGTCATTTGGGGATAGAGGGACTGATTCAAATGTTGATATTGATGTGGTGCAATTGGATTGAGATGATGTGCCGCCTGATCATGTTGATGCCTCAATAATACATGACATTGTTAGAGATGATAACAGTTTCATTGATGACGACGTTGTAGACGATAAAGAGGAAATACTGATTAGCAAAAGTAATGGTGAAGAAGAAGTAATCCTAAGCGATAGTGATATAGACGATGATTATTAAATGTACACATGATTTATATGTCATTTTTCAATTCGAATAATTTGATTATTACATGTATACGTGAAAATTACAAGTCATGATTTATTCATTTAATTGACTTGTTTATAATCCACATTTGCAGTTGAGTCAATTTCTAATCATATCCTCCTCAAACCAGAGCGTAGCAGAAGCACGCAGCATACTTCATCAGCTATTGCGGATAGACTTTCCAGCCCCATCTTCTTCTGGTAGGGCCAAAGAGATATCCGGTCTGGTCGATGAGTGTAGGGAGGAATATATCGACTGTCACGCCCCAAACTCATAAACCGGGCTCACAAAATTTCCGATTGGCAAATCTGCCGCTGACAATTTCCGTAGTACACCATTCTCGGCTCCCGTTACCCATACACCAGGTTCCGATCCTAGGATTCTACAAGGAGGATTTCTAACATCAATTTGATTCATAATGAGCATAACCATAAGCATAATCCATGAACAATAACCACAAGAACACCATCACAAAATCCACTATGATAAAAAAAACTTTAAAGTATAATGCGTATGAAGGGAAATACAAGATAATGATAACGGAAACTCTTGAAGCTCGACTGCACGCTCCTGCTGTGACTAAGCTCCGGCTGGGTCTTGGCGTCACCTGCATGCATCAATCGTGCATAAGCTTATAAAAAGCTTAGAGGGTGGTGTAAGTGTGTGCGCAATATGGGAGTGCTCAGAATGCAATAACAGAGTAATATGAAATCATGCTGATGAGTACATGAATGCAATCAGCCGTACCAAGGCTATGCGGTGCAAAACATGAATGCTATCGGCCATATCAAGGCCATGCGATGTGAAATGCAACTCATGCATGTCAATCATCATTCACATATCAATACGGCTCCTCACTAGAGCATCAAATATCAGTACGGTTCTCACTCTTGATAATCACCGGGGTTTACTACACTCCAAATGACACTGCCCTTTTCCCAGGCGCGCAGTCTAAGTGAGCGTAAGAAACCTCACTATCCACCTGGCCGATAGTTTGCCAGTACCTATCCGGCACATTGATAGCGGACCTATTCACGAGCTGGTCATACTCAGCCTAGTAATGCCCCTACCCTTGGGCGAGTAAGGCCTCACCCCTTTCTAACCGACCACGACACAGTGGGAGACGCGGCCTCCTGGTATTTAGCCCTCGTGCGCTCATATATCCACTCGGTCTCAACGTTGGAGTCATCCTCTGGTACCATCAGGTTTAGGGATTTTCACCCAGGGACATCTATGACGCTTCGATGCTAGAAACAGTATTTACAGTGTCCGATCCTGCCATCCACGATGTGCCTGTGGAGGCCACAGCCCTGATGTCGCTAGGGTGTTCAGTAATCATGTCATACAAATGCGAAGTGCATGAATCACACTACCAGTCATGCAGCAATCCTGAGCGTACCGCGTGCTCATGTAGGGTAGCTCCGCCTATCAGGGAACCCATAAACAATCTGCCCGAAGGCATATGCTATGATCAGTCACTCCTCACATCAAGCATACATATGATGTGTATGAGCATGAATCATGGAACTATCTAAACATGTTATATGGTGATGGACTCTGTTCATAACAAAGATGAGCCTAGACGGCCTACACACTACAAGTATGGGCCTACCAATGGGCCCTAGGGAGAGTTACAATGTGGACATTTAACCATCATTACTCTTACAATGTGGACGTCAAACCATCATTGGTCCCAAGGTATGGCCGCCAAAATCATCATTACATACATCATGGTGGGATCTCACATCGCAATGGGCCTCATCACATCACATTCGGCCCACACAAAGGCCTCACATACGTCTCATTGGGCCTCATATACATCAAGTGGGCTGCATCATGTAGGCCGCTCCAATGGGCCAACATGCATCAAACGGGCCTCATGATTCAAATGGGCTGAATCAAATGGGCCGATTCAAATGGGCTGATTCAATTGGCTGATTCACATGGGCCGAATCAAATGGGCCGAATTAAATGGGCCGATTCAATGGGTCGATTTAATGGGCCGAATCAAATGGGCCGATCAAATGGGCCGAATCAAATGGGCCGATCAAATGAGCCGAATCAAATGGGCCACAACAACTACACTATTCATCCATCTATAGAGATCATTTTAGAGCATTATCTAAATAAATGAATCATATCAAAATATCATTTGGACCATACCATAATTGACAGTGGTGATAATGATTTCCATAGTTAAATTTTCAGTGGGCCCCACCATAGTATTTATTTCCATCCAGTCTGTTCGTAAGGTCACAAGGACTTGAATTTAGAGGAAAACAAATATCACATTGGTTCAAAACTTCTATAAACCCAAAAGAGGTTTCAATGGTGGGCGTTCAATCCATTATTTTCTGTGGTGTGGTCCACCTGATAACTGGATCTGCCTTATTTTGGTCTCAGCCTTAAGACAAGCTGGCCAAATGAATGGACGGTTTGGATGTAACACACATCCTGGTGGGGTCCATGCACGTGGCCCACCAGAGATGTGAATCTGCTTCACTTCCCCCCTTTTTTTTTCTTTTTTTTTTAAAGCTTATGGACGAGCTGGCCAATTGGGATGGACGGTGTTGAGAAACACTTGCATCAGGAGTGGGTCCCACGTCCTCTGGACGTTGAGGATACAACACTGTCATCATGTGGCCCCACACCAGATGAACATCTGGATGGTGGGATGAAACACGTACCATGGTGGGACCCTCAGAGCTTGGTGACGTCATGCACACCAGCTATAAAGCTGGTGTGTGGCACTCCAACCAATCTGTTCCACTTCAGGTGGGTCCCACGTGGGGCCCACCACATATACTATATTATATATTATATATATTATATATGAATATAATATAATATAATACAATACAATATAATATATATTAATATAATACAAGTTAAAGGGGCCCACCGTCCAGACCCCTGAACGTTCTGGACGGTGGCTCTAACGCATATATCATGGTGGGTCCACACGTGTAGCCCACCTCAGCATTGCATGAAGCTGATATTTGTGTTTTCCATCGTACATGCTGGCCCAGAAATGGACAGCAAGGTGGGCCAGCTGGACATGGCAGCGAGATGGGCCCCGCTTTGGACAGCGGTGCGGTCCACATGGTGGACGGCATGGATAAAAAAAACATCATGGTGGTCCACAAGATGGGAAAGAGAGAAGAGAGAGAGAGAGAGAGAGAGAGAGAGAGAGAGAGAGAGAGAGAGAGAGAGAGAGAGAGAGAGACGAGATGGAGGGACCCAACCACTATGGGCCCCTCTTGATTACAACACATACATCAAAGTGGGTCCCACTATAAGTGGGCCCTCTAATAGAAAAGTAGTTGCCTTAGCTTCGATCTCAATGGAAGATGATGAAGTTTTGATGGTTGAGATGGGAGGTGAGAGAGAGGGAAAATTGGCCACACTTGAGAGAGAGAGCTTGGATGTTGGAAGCTCTCATGGAAGTTAGAAGAATAAGAGAGAAAGAGAGGTGATGGATTGATATGGGATGGGTGTTGTAAGGAAGGGGATGGAGAGGTATGGTTTTGTTGGAAATTATTGTAAAAGAGGGATGGGTAAGGAGAGAGAGAGAGTTGACTTATGGAAAAGAGGGAGTAGGCATTTGTACTTAGGATGGGGTGAGGTGGCATTGAGGTATGGAGGATGAACTTGACTTGATTTGATGGGACATGTCGTAGAGATTCTCTCCGAATTCGCAACGCGCGGCGTTTCTTCGGAATGAACGCAGGCCTACATCTCCTTGCCTGGGTATCGAATCGGTACGAGAGTCGCGGTGTTGGAATCACGGCGACGGCGCGGTCGCCAGAGTATAGGTTTCGAGTCGAGTTGACTCCGATATACAGGACTTGGCTTAGGATCACGCGCAAACGTCGGATAAGGGTCTAGAGTTGCCGGAATTTGACCGGGAGGACCGCGGAAGCCTAAGGAGCAGTATGGACTATGATACGGGCCTTACATCGACGATGACTCAAATGAAAGATTATACAATCTCAAAAAATTTTTGGACCTGATGGAGGAATATAACCGCGGGAAACTTCATATAAAAGATGCGGTTTTGTCACTTGCACGTATGAATGGAGTCCCGAGAGACCAGATTTTTCATATTGTGACTGGCATGTTGGCTATAACAATGTCGAGTGCTTCACACAGCTTGACATATACTTCTACAGCGTACGATAACTTACGTAGGGAATACTTTAGATAGTTGATCTGAAGTTATTTCGTATTACAATGAAATACATGTATTTAATATAGAATGACAATATGTAATGAAATTTTCAAATTTTACTAGAATGTTTACTGTTTTATTATATTCTGCTTGCATTATAGTGTAATGGTCTAATCATATTTTAATCATCTCTCTAAGTATAAACACAAATTCATTCTACCATCAACACTACTTGTATAATGTTTTAGTATATTCCACTTGCATTATAAAGTTTAATGTGTTTATTGTATTGATGTTCATACACTTGTACTGATATTGTTTAAATTTATAAGTTTGTAGTTCGCACATATTCAGTCATGGCACCAGGTGGGAGATCAGGTCGTTCGCACACTGGATCTACCTCTTCCACCCGTGATGCGACGGAGACAGCATTGACGTCGCATGCTGCATCACAGACGTCTAAGCCCTCAGTTGAGCATACACCGGACACTGCATGTAAGTCTAGACATATATTTATTTAGTGACTTCTGTTTATGTTTAAATTTATATATTTCTTTTGCGACAGCATCGTCGACCAGCTGATGAGAACATGGACCCATGCGTGGGTTCGTTTTAGAGCGACTTACACGTGAGGGTAGGGTAACGGTAAAGTTCCCACAAGATTGCCTTAGACCTATTGGGGACAATGTCAGGTTGTTTATATTGGAGGTCGGTATCCTATGCCGGTCTCTGATCCCCGCCACCACCCCCGTTAGGTAGACGTGACAGATGTTGTGTGACAGCTCATCCGTCAGCGCCTTCAGCTATATTTTAGTAAATTAAATTTTCTTTTGTGAAAGTTTATTTACAGTTAAGTTATTTTCTTATATTAAGTTTATTGCCTTTTACGAAACTACAAGATAAGTTAGTCTTAGATCTGAGTGTTCCCTACATTTCTCATGTCATCGACGACATGGTCAGGGAGTGGTTCAAGGAGTACCGCGGAGAGTTATACTAGCGGTACAAGCGGTGCAGGACCCACGATGAGGTCGTACTGTCTGCACCACCGCACGTGACTATAGACGACTGATGGATACTCTGCGAGAGATTTTCGTCTGAGGCTTTTCAGGTAATATTTGCATATTTACGATATCTTAAGGTAACAATTAATTCACAATTAATAACATTGTATTATGAATAATGTGTTCAGAAGAGGAGTAGAATAAATTCTACGAACAGGGAAAAGTTACAAGTGAATCACGTAGCTAGTTCAAAGTCATTTGTACAACATCGTCACGACATGGTAAGAAATTTTTGGTGATTATTAAGTTGATATATTCTTTCCATGCATTTATATTAACTCTATTGTCCTTTCAATTGCGCAGCGAAATTCTGTCACCGATCAAGAGCCTGGACAGGTAGACCTCTATAGAGGGACTCATTGTTGATAGGCGAAGGGATCTTGGGTTTATCCTATATCCAACGAGAATTAGGTAAAAATTCTTACATTGTAAAATTTAACTGCATTGAATTATAATAATGTCATTCATTATGAAAATTCATATATTTTCATTACAGGCTGTGATGGACACCATACGCAGTCAGCCCACTCCCGATGGTAGTTAGCGGAGTGAGCCAGATATTGTGAACGAGGTGCTTGGCACTCGTTCTAGATATGTGTGTGGGCTTGACCATGGTGTTAAGCTCATGACACCTGCTAGAACTGCCTCCAGCCGATCCGTCGCTGGGGAGAGCACCCTACGCTAAGATGATTTCGCAAAGAGAGGTACAGTAGCTACGGGTCATCGTCGACGAGATCAAAGAGCAGGTGGAGAGGCAGAGGGAGGAGGAGCAGAGGCGTAGGGAGGAGGAGGAGCAGAGGCGAAGAGAGGAGGAGAGGCAACGGAAGGAGGAGGAGGAGGAGGAGGAGCAGAGGCGGAGAGAAGAGGAGAGGCAATGGGAGGAGCAGGAGAGGAGGATTAAGGGATGCGGGTGGAGCATGAGCGACAGATGCAGGAGATGTTTCAGGCTCTCGCTGCACGCTTTGCCACTGATTTTTTTAAAATTTTATTTATGATTTATTTTATATACAAATGTTAAACTTATATGTATTTATGCGTTGATGAATGTGGGTTGTATATATGTGGATGTAGATGTGGATACGATTGTTTGTGTATGGATGAATGTGGTTTGTGTTTGGATGAATGTAGTTTGTGTTTGGATGGATGTGGATGTGAATATGATGAAAATGTATTGTAATAGGTGTATATCAAGAATTTTTTCTTGAATTTTGAAAAAAAAAAGAGACTATTACTAACGAAATATTTCATTGGTAATAGTAAGTTGAAAACTTATATAGACGAAATATTTCATAGGTACAAATTAATACACCAACGAAATATTTCGTTGGTAATAGTAAGTTGAAAACTTATATAGACGAAATATTTCATAGGTACAAATTAATACAAAAATTTATACCAACGATCTATATATGAGATATATTGACGAATTATTTCGTCGGTAATAGCGGGCTTATGCCGACGAACATACTCGTCGGTATTATTGTTTTACCGATGAACGTACTCATCGGTAATGTCGTTAATACACGGTTTTACCGACGACGATATTCGTCGGTATAAGTTATTTTTACTGATGAAATATATTATTTTTTCCTACCAAAAGTAACATGTTTTGTCGACGATTTTAGTCGTTGGTATTTGTTTTATCATTGCTGACGAAGTCATATTCCGTCGGGAAAGCCTTTAGCCACAGTCTTATTGCGACGATCTTTCCGACGACAGAGTTCGTCGATAATAATCATTACCGATGAAAAAAAGATAGAATAACGACGAATTATGTCGTCAGTAAAAGAGCAATTTCCCGTAGTGTATTTATGTGCCATCCACACCACCCATCCGATTTTTCAGACCATTTTAAGCTATCGGCCAAAACATGAGGCTGATCCAAGTCGCAGGTGGCCGCAGGAAACAGTGAGGACAATGATGTCCATTGTGGAAACCTTCTTAAGGCCACCACTTGGGAACTCGTTGCATGGTAGCATGCCAATGCACGCTGACCAGCAGGGGGCCCACCTCGTGGGACCCACCTTGATGTGTATGATAATCTACACCATTCATCCTTTTCTTTTTCAGATTATATTAGGACCTGAGCCCAAATAGTGAAGCTGATTTGACCTTCAAGTGGGTCGTATTGCCGGTTGCGATGAAGAAGTCTACCATTAAAACTTTCCTTGGGCCTACTATAACTATTTGTGGAACCCACATTTGGGTCTCGCCTTGATGGATGTGTTGGATACCCCGCCATCCTTCTTGGCAGGGGCGTGGGCCATATTTTGGGTGAACCGAATTATCTCCATTTAGTGTCTACCATTAAAACCTTCCTAAGTCCTACGTAAAAACATTTCTATTATTCAACCTGCAGGTGGGGCCAACGGTGGTAGTGTATATGTTTTAACCAGGCCGTCCCGACCTACCTTGATGTATGTATTTTATCCATGCCTTACATCACTGTGTTAGGATCATCTTTATGTACGGGCCATATAAGGGGCCAGTTCAAGTCTAATGTTGGCGACACTACATAGACCTCTGTATTTCTAGTGGGGCTTGTCGTTCGGGTCCCACTCTCTATATATACTATGCCGATTAAGGCTGATTATCATATAATATGCCTGATAACATGATAGTATACTTAACATGATAGGACACACTCATAACATGCTTAGTATAATGAATATTATGTCCATTTATATGCTCATACGCATCATTTGTATGCTTGATGTGAATGACGATGGTTCATATCGTATATCCTTCAACTTGATATACTTAGGGGGCCCCATACGAGATAGGATTGCATCATAGGATCGCGCAGTATGCACAGGTTTGGTGCATGACTTAGATAGTATGACTCATGCATTCTGCATTCTGTAAGTCACGATTGACTTCATACCCTAGCGACATCGGGGTTGTGGCCACCATGGACATATTATGGCTAGCAAGATTGGATAGTGGAAATATGTTATAGCACTAGGGCGTTATCGATATCCTTGGGTGAAAGTCTGTAAACCCTGTGGTACTAGTAGGATACTCCAACGTCAAGATCGAATGGATAACATGAGTGCTCGAGTGCCAAATACCAGTAGGCCGCGTATCCCACTATGTCAAGGTCGGTTGGAAAGAGTTGTAACCTTATCTGCCCAGGTGTAGGGGGTTATAAGTTAGGTTTAGTGTGACCAGCTCGTGAAATGAGTCCACTATCGATGAGTCGAGTGGGCATTGGCATACCACTGACGAAGCGGATATTGAAGTCTTTTCCACTCACTTGATCAGGGCGTGATGGGAGGTAGCCAGTATTGGAGTGTACTAAACCCCGGTGATGTTTTCAATTCTTAACTATTCTGATACGTGGACTAATTGAGGATTGACATGTTTACGTTGCATCTTTAGCATATGACACTTAGCCACATAGACCTTGCATTGCATAGCCATGGTATGGCTAACAACATTCATGGACTTGGCAACTTAGCCCTCCATCATTTTCTACGTACTCTGATATCTGCATTCTTATCATATGCATTGTGCATGCACACACGCACTCTACTGAGCTTTGTAAGAGGCTTATGTGTGTTTATTTACGATGCAGGTGATGCTAGGGCATATCAGCAACATTAAGCCCGGAGTATGAGCCCGATCTTTTGAGTTCTTGGTTATATTTTGTATTTCCCTTTCTAGCATTCTACTCAAAGATTATATAGTGGATATGATGAAATTATTAATGTATTACAATCACTCTGAAATGCCCAGAGTTGACATGTAATTATGCAAATCTTGGTTAAATTGGACTTGAGTTGCAGCAATGTTGAGCTCAGCCTTAATGATAAGTCTAGCTTGATCTGAAGCGCTCGCGAGCTCCTACTCTGAAGAAATAACGACGATCTTTTTCTTTAAAAGCTTTAATTCCCCAAGCTCAGTTATGCTAACATTCTTAGCACTATCTGCTTTGATCTTACTTAGCTTTAATTCTTTAGCCTGCTTCTGGGCTTCAAGACTGGTAGAGTTGTACACGAGTTGAACTGAGTCAAGCTTAGCATAGCTCGACTTGGCTCGGCCACTAGTTGACCCTAGCTCGAACTCGGCTTGGCTTAGTCCTCGAGCCTGACTAACCAACTGTAACAGCCCACGCCCACACTATATGATATTGTCCGCTCTGGGCACAGCCCGCACGGTTTTGTTCTCGGGTTTCTCCCAAAAGGCCTCATACAGTATAGGATGACAACTCTACATATAACCACCACAACTTCAGACGGCACTTCCGATGTGGGACAAAGCTTCACCTTCACTGTGTGCACAGTAGCCTACCAGCACAGTAGCCTACCAGCCACACAGTAGCCTGCCAGCCATCTTGGGGTCCGCCCACATGTGTGCCCGCTCACATGTGACCACAGTGATGGGGCATCACAATATCCCCCACCGAGGGCAGAGCCATCCTCAGTTCTGATACCATTTGTAACAGCCCACGCCCACACTGTATGATATTGTCTGCTCTAGGCACAGCCCGCACGGTTTTGTTCTTGGGTTTCTCCCAAAAGGCCTCATACAGTATAGGATGACAACTCTACATATAACCACCACAACTTCAGACGACACTTCCGATGTGGGACAAAGCTTCACCTTCACTGTGTGCACAGTAGCGTGCCAGCCACACAGTAGCCTGCCAGCCATCTTGGGGCCCGCCCACATGTGTGCCCGCACACATGTGACCACAGTGACGGGGCATCACACCAACTCGGCTCGGTTCGATCAGCAACTTGGGCCAGTTTGAGCCAAGTTCGAGCATGTGCGACATTTTCTCAAACACATGAAATGCACCTTCAATTTCTCACGGTTTGCAAAACAGCTGTAGCAGTTTACAGGTAATTCATCAAACACAGTAGGCAACATTAAAATCAAGATCCAAGGGTAGTTTTATCATGTAATTTTTGTTTTTTTTTATAGTGATTTGTTTCATATCCATACCTTCCTCACCACCGGCCGATCCCACGAAGAATGTATCCACCCGAAGCGACACTTCGTTGAGTCATTTCATCAAACACTTGGTGAGCAACATCAATATCAAAATAACCGAGTCACCAAACTAGTTCGATCCGAGTTCGATTCGAGCTCATCTAAGCTCTAACTCGGCTCAAAATTTTTTTGAGCTCCAAAGATTTGCTCGACTTGGCTCGAACTCAGTTTCGAACTGAGTCAAATCGAGCCTTTTTCAGCCGAGTCGAGTGAGTTAACCAAGCTAACTCGGTTCATGTACAGCTATAAAGACTGGTAATCTACTCATTGATAGCAGTCGTCTGTTCAGAAGCCTTTGCTCGATCTTGAAGGAAATTGCACTCTCTTTTATACTCAAAGATAACAGTAAAATTCTTGGATATCTCTTCATAGAGAAGCAATAGTTCTTTCTAGCGATGCAATATTTCTAGTGCAATGACTATATTACGAGCAAACTCTAGCTATTGGAGAGAAGCACATAATTGAAACAAAGAATTATGAAGCCCTGAAACGTCGATTTTGGCAAGCTTTATAGAATTATCCAAGATCGCCAAAGCATCGCCGAGAAGGGGCCACTGCTCGGGGTCTTGAAATATACAAGAAATGGTTGAGAAGGCGTTCTTGATCAAGATGAGCTTGTATGGAAGAATCTTCTCTAAAGAAAGCATGTTTGATACTGTCGTTGTTGAATTCGAGCTGGCTGAAAAGTTCAGAACTGGTGCAACTACAAGAAAAAGCAGAGAATGCAATGTGAGATAAGTGAAAGTAAGATAATTCTACTAAAAAGAGAAGAAGAGAGTGGAATATTGAGAGTCCAAAATCATACATGTTACTGGAATGACGAAATGAGCATAGGAAGTAGCAATGACAAGGGCAATCAGTGACTTAGGGACTACCATTGCAGGAGTGACAATAAAAGATGGTTCTCTCACCATAGTACTCGAATCCAAAGTAATTGGAGTTGTTGTGGCAACAGGCTTTGGTGTAAGTGGAACATTGGATCACACAATAGTAGTATCATCAGCTGAGGCATGCCCTACGTCAGCTTTGTCCGCGTTCGTAGCCATGGGAAAGATTGGTATGTCTTAATCAACGTCCACATTGTGTGGAGTTGAAAGAGGTCTATTCAGAGAGCCATGTTTTGCACCGACACAGAAAGTTTTGCCTCCCGCGATGAAGAAACATTCATGATTGTCAGAAGCGTTTGAGGATTAACAAAAGGAATAGACATAGGGCGGTAGTGATGATTTTTCACGAGGCAACGAGGTGTAATTAACACTAAAAGACATGGTAATATTGGCTACTAGTGAGTAGCTAAATTCCCCATAGTCCAGTAGCTCTTCTTCCATAGGAGTGTTCGTCTTGCCAATTGGAGACGCTGCGTCTTGAAGATTTTCAATGTCTACTCCAATGTCTTCATTGTTAATATCATCAATATTGACCTCCATGTCCTCGTCCGTGTCACCATCCTCTAAGGTGTTGTTCCCTTCAGTAGAGTTACTGTTGTATGTTGACTCAGCATCCTCACTTCCGTCAGAATTATCTTTTGAAACAAGTTCCTCTACTATGACTTGTTTACCATTACTTGATGAACTAGCACAAACCACATGTGCTCCTGATTCTGAACGGGTTGGAAGAACACTTACTCCACCTTACTTAAGTGGAGGAGTCGGTATTCGAAAGCGGATAGTAGGTGATGAAAAGCTCTTCCTAACAGATCTCATAGCACGAGACATAGTCAGAGACTCAGGTCTGATTTTTACCTATTCAGTTGGTATTTCTCTACTAGGTGTATAGAACTCGACAGTCAATGCCTGCGAAGCTGATTCATTACCTCCCCCTTGCGGACTGAGCGTCACTTTGGTTGTAGGTCGATCTTCAAGCATTTGTCTGTCTAAGGGAACCCCATAGGCTATCTGGCCTTTTAATGTATTAACGAATTTAAGCTGATGGATGGGCTCTTCCATGGATATTTTGATACGAGTATGATCTTGGGTGGGGCCATGGTCCCTCTCTAATGTATAGCCAATGCCTTGATCAGGTCTATAATTCCTAAACCTGGGTGGAGGGATCCAAATGGAGTGATTCACTGAGTAACCATGACGCACCAAATAGTATTGATGAACCCACCATCGCAACCAATCATATGAAACTTTGACAGAATGATTGTAACTTAGTAATATGAAGTGGGCCTTGTGCATACTGTAAGAAATTGCTGCCATATAAAGGCCCACTTATAAGGGCCGGTCCCGTAACTCTGTGTGATTCTAGTTACTTCTTCACAAGTCTCTGGTATTGCTTGATCGAATGCGAATTGGCGTGTGAATCTACTCATATAGTAGGGCTCACTTCAAAATTTGTTGCTCTCTCTTAAAGGTAGACTTCACGGTCGGATAAAGATGAAGAAATGATGTTTGACTGGTGTTAAGTAATTGTCGTCGACTACTTCTTTGTCCTCCATATAGTTCGTAATCGAGAATTGATAGAATGAGATAGATTCCAAACCCCTTATGTTGTCCACAATCCAATCTAGGGGGTCATTTTCCTCTTCTTTGTCTTCTTTATCATTATCCTCCGTTGATAGTGTCATAAAGGAAGGCAGTCAGGGTTAATATAGGCTTTGTCTGATTCTTCATAAGTCCAAGGAAAATATACCTTGAGCCAACCAGCAAAGTAATGCCATGTTGTGCACACAGAGGAAGCTTTGATGGTGGGACATTTACAATGAGTTGTGGTATCCCCAAAAGCTTAGTAAAGAGAGCAAAGTACTAGAGGAGCAAAAGAATACTTCCTCCATTTTCCATGGCTCAAGTGACTACAAAGAGAGTCGGTCTCATGGTGCCCGCCCATTTGGAACTCAGAAGAACTACAAAGATTAACCAGTAGATCAAGAATGTTTCCAACTCAAATGATTTGGAAAAGTTGCCTGAATGTTTAATCTTCTGCATAACACTCTCCAAATATTTGCTGGTACCGCCGAAGATATTATGAAAAGAAGAATAAAATGTATCAGGGTTGAGAAGATAATGGGTAAAATGAGCAAGCTAAGTCGGATTGGTTATCTTCTTAACATCTAGAAATTTAGCCATTTCTTAGAAAAGTTCTATGATAGTCTTTAATATTTAAGGTGTCACACCCCAAACTCGGAAACTGGGCTCACAAAATTTTCGATCGTCAAATCCGATACTGACAGCCTCCGTAGTACCCCATTCTCGACTTCTAACGTCCATACGCCAGATTCCGATCCTGGGATCCTACAAGAAGAATTTTTAACATGAATTTCTTTGTAAATAAGCATAAACACAAGTTTACCTAAATCACAAATGCAACATCATCATCACATATCCACTAAAATAAAAAACTTGAGTACAATACATGAAGGGGAAATACGAGATAAATGCCAAAAGCTCCAGAAGTTCTGCCGCACGCTCCTGCCTCAGCTCGACTACGTTCTATCGTCACCTGCACGCATCTATCGTGCATAAGCTTATAGAAAGCTTAGAGGGTGGTGTACGTGTGTGCGCAAGATAAGTGACAAGCACACAAATATCAGCGTAAGTGGAATACTGGCAAGGCTATAAGTCATTCAATATCCGAGTATGCAATACAGATCATAGTGAGACAAATATCAGATACCGAGGACACGATAAAATATGCAATTCTAAAGGGCCACGAAATACCATCAGCCTCATCTAGGCCATATAAATGCCGAAACATAACAACCCAAATGCCATATGCCACGGATATAATGCAATATGCAGATCCTGGCGAGTCCATAATACTATCAACCTTATTCAAGCTATGCAAAACAGAAGCATAGTAAACCAAATGCTATGTGCTGAGGATGCAATGCAATATGCGGTACAAATGAAATGACCAAACTGGAGTGTGAAGTCGGGATGGTAGTATGTAGTATCGTAGGGTATTAGGTCCATCACAAGGGACTTTTATCCAAACCAGTCCCATACCTAAATTTGGATAGCCATACTCAATGTGGTAAACTCCTGATCTCAGGTCCGTCGCGTGCCCCAATCGAAATCCTGGCCATTGCGAGGGTACACATAACAAATTAATTACGTACCACTAGCCTGAGTGGATAGTGAATGAATGAATGAATGGTAAAATGCTGAGTATGCAACTCCTACTCAATAAGTCCACATATCAGTACGGTACATCTTTGGGATCATCACCAGGGTATAGTACACTCTATGCCAGCCTATCGCCTCATCAAGCGCACAACTGGGTAAGTGAAAGAGACCTCGCTATACGCCTACCAATAACATCCCAGGCCGTCGATAGCGGACCCATTTATGAACTGGTCATACTCAGCCTAACATTGCCTACTCCCTTAGGCGAGTAAGCCCACACCCATTTCCAACCGACCACGACACAGTGGGAGACGCAACCTACTAATATACGGCCCTCATGCGCTTATAAATATCCACTCGGTCTAGACGTTGGGGTGTCCTGTGGTACTAAGAGGGTTTAGGAAATTTCACCCAGGGACATCTATAACACAATATGTAGAACCAAACATTTTCGGTGTCCTATCTGGCCATCCACGACATGCCTGTGGAGGCACGACCCTGATGTCGTTAGGGCGTATAGTGGTCATATTACAAAATGCTAGATGCATGAGTCATACCATCCAGTCATGCATCAAACCTGCGCGTACCGCATACTCATGTGGGGCAACTCCGTCTCTCAGGGAGTCCCATAAACAATCAGCCCAATGGCACATACTATACTCAATCATTCCTCATAACAAGCATGCGGATGATGCGTCTGGGCATGTATCATGAAGTATACCAAGCATGATTATAATCATATACATCATAGTGGGCCGGTATAAGATGGCCCATGGCTCATATAAGTGAATGGGTGGTGTGCAATAATCACCTACACATGGTGGGCCTCACACATACAATGGGCTTCACAGATATAATGGTCCTCATACATATGATGGGCCTCTTACATCACAATTAGGTCTCATACAATCATAATGAGCCTTATACAATCACAATGGGCATTATGTAATCACACAATGAGCCTCATATAATCACAACGGGCCTTATGCTATCATAATGGATCTCCTACAATCATAATAAGTCTTATACAATCACAATGGGCCTCATATAATCACAATGGGCCTCATGCAATCACACAATGAGCCTCATATAATCACAATTAACCTTACAATGACCTTATACAATCATAATGTTATACTAACACATACTCAATGTGTATACTAACATAGTTGTAATCAATAATCGGCCTATATATGATGGGGTCCATAGAAGGACAGCAGATCTAATCCACAACATGAGGATCGATCCTCAACAGTGGATATACCAAATCTAATACCACAGATTCTTCTACCTATGGTCAGAGGTGATGCATCCTCTTCATAACAAGGATGGGTCTAGATGACTTACTCATGGGCCTAAGAGTGGGCTTTTAGGTTTGGATACTTCTACTAGCATTAATGGGGACCCAAACAATTGAGATAGCCCAATAAGGTGAGATGGATCATACTAATAATAATAGGGGCCCATCAATCTAGGTTAGCCCACTAAGGGGAAATGAGAATGAGCCTAATATAATCACAATGGGTCTCATACCATCTTAATGGCTTGTATCGTGATGTTATACTAGCATGTACTCATAGTTGGCATCGATAATCGACCTATACACAAGGCGGGGTCCATAGATGGACAACAGATCCATAACATGAGGGTCAATCCTCAACTGTGGATATGTCAAATCTGGTAGCACGGATCCTTCTATCTACGGTGATGATGAACTCTCCTCATATCAAGGTTGGGCCTAGGTGGCCTACCTACGATCCTAAGGATCCGAAACGGGCTTCCTTCACCATACTATCATATGGCCCGCTAGATGCCCTAGGAGCCCAAATAAGTCCTAGATGGACTTCAAGATTAAAAACAATCCTACTAGTAACCAATGGGGGCCCAACATTTTGGGTTATCCCAATACGAATAGATGGACCATGTAAACATCAATGGGGCCTAATGATTTGGGTTGAACCAGAATGATGAGAATGGGCCTAATAAAGGCCTAAGAAAAGGTCACAATGCGGACATTTAACCATCATTGCCTATCAACGTGGACATTTAACCAACATTGCTCCCAAGGAGTGGCCCACATAGAGCCTAATATATAGCAGGCCCATGGCCTCACACAAGGGCCTTATATACATCACGTGGGCCTCACTCGTGGGCCACATATGCATCACATTGGGCCTCGCCATATGGGCCACAAATACATCACATTGGGCCTCATCGTATGGACCTCATATACATCACATGGGCCATATCACATGGGCCTGATATACATCACAGTGGGCCTCATCTCATTGGCCTCTCATACAACACAATGGGCCACATCACACCACAATGGGCCTCATCCCATAAGCCTCAAGTACATCACATTGGACCTCACCACATGTGCCTCATCACATCATAATGAGCCACATCACATGGGCCTCAAATACATTACAATGGGCTTGCACAGCAGGTGGGCCTTGCATAGCCGGCAAGTGGGCCTTGCACGCTGCATGTGGGCCCTGCACGCTGTAGGTAGACCCAGCAGATGGACGACGTGCATAACAAATACATCACGGTGCGCTCCACATAGAACTGTCCAGCTATGGACGGTGTGATGTATTACTCATCACAAGGTGGGCCCACCCGTCCAGAAATCATATGGACGGCATGGCTGAAAACGCACAGTATGGTGGGCATATGCACCACCGTCCAAAAATGGACGGTGTGAATATATAATACATACGTCTGGTGGGCCCCACCCCCACACGTGCAACACATGTGGGGTGGGTCCCACACCCTACCAAACAGACTACATGGGTAATACGTGCATCAAAGGTGGGGTCCCACCGTCCTGCCCCATCTGGACGGTGGGGACAAGACCCATACATCATGCTGGGCTCCACATAGCATGTTCAGATCGACGGCTGATATACAATACATACATTAAGGTGGGCCCTACCCCCACACATGCAGCACGAGTGGGTCCCACGCTGCCAATGGTTGGATGGTATGGTATAACACATACCTCATGATCAGCCTGCAGAACTTGCTAACGTTAAACGGCAGCTATATAGCTAGTGGGTCCCACGTCCAAGGTCTGAACGGTGTGGATTTCATAAGGTGGGACCACACGTGTGGGGATCCACACCCCATCAGATGAACAATTTAGATATAACGCATACCTCATGATTAACGCTCAAAACTTGCTAATGTCAATCCAACAGCTATATGCTGCTGGGGCCCACATAGATGGACGGTTGAGATATAACACAAACCTCATGTGGCACCCAGAACTTGCTGACATCACATACAACAGCTACATAACTGGTGTGAGGTACTCCAGCCAATCAGCTTCCCACCATCTAGTGATTGGACGGTGGGATACAATACATGTATTACGGTGGTCCACGACCACGTCCAGATAGCTGGAGAGTCTAGATAAAACAAATGGACAGCGTGGATGAACCATGCATCATGGTGGGGTCCACGTCAGCGTAGCCCACCTGTTGGACTAAACTGATATTTGTGATTATCCTACATGCAAGATTGTCCAGACGGATAGGCAGTAAGCCCATCCGCTGGACAGTCTAGCCAGGTAGGCCCATCACGTAGACGGCGTGGGTCAGATACATCATGGTGGGCCACAATATGGGAAGAGAGAGAGAGAGAGAGAGAGAGAGAGAGAGAGAGAGAGACGGGTAACAAAGGAGATTCGCCACTATGAGCTCATCTAGCAATTACAATGCATACGTCAAGATGGACCTTGAAAATCGTGTGGACCCTAAATCAAAATCAAGATTTAGAGTTATGAACACCCACCGATTGTCTTCTGCTTTAGCTCCTAGGACTCCTTAGCTCCTAAGCTTCTTCTTTAAGGGTGGATGGTGAAGTTTGAAGGGTTGGATGGTGAGATAAGGGGGTAGGAAGTGGGCCACACTTGGCTATTCTCTCCTTAGAGCTTTTCTCTCATGGAAGCTTGGAAATGGAGGAGAATGAGATGCGATGGAGTGATGGATGGGAGAGAGGGATGGTGGTGTAAAAGAGAGATGGGTGCTTGTGTAAGAAAGGGATGGGTGAGTGTAAGAAAGGGATGGGTGAGAGAGAGAGAGAGAGAGAGAGAGAGAGAGAGAGAGAGAGAGTTGACTTTGGGGATGACTTGTGTAAGAGAAGGATGGGTTGTGTACTTGACTAGTGATTGATTTATTGATGTGATGGATGGTAGAGATTCTCTTGAGATTCGCAACGCGCGGTGTTTTCCTCAAAATAAACGCGAGCCCACAACTCCTGGCCCGGGTATCGCATCGGTGCGCAAGTCGCGGCGTTGGAACTGCTGCGATGGCGGGGTCGCTAGGGTACAAGTCTTGGGTCAGGTCGACTTAGATATACGAGATGCGACTTAGGGTCGCGTGCAAACGAAATTCGATTGGAAGGATCGTGGAAGTCTAAGGAATGGTACGGACTAGGATACGGACCTTACATAAGGAATTTGGTTGACGAAAGAGAAGTAGGCAAACTCTTCATTAGTAGGCGTATATTCATCAAAGAAATGACTGTTGATTAAGAGACCAGTCATACTATACAAGTCCCAATGGGTGATACCGACTTCACCGATTGGGAGATGGAAAGGTTGGTTGTGGGGTACTAGTAGTTCAAAAATTCTCTGAAGACGTTGACGTCTTTTGAAAAAATGTTGGAAGTGACTCAATGGCATCTAGCAGACCAATCTTGATTAACGTGTCTAAGTGTCTCTTAATGATGGTCTTGCCCAAGCGCTATAATATGCACATGGCCTAAGGAAGCCACGAGTACAAAACTCGTCATTTTCCCAAAGCGCGGGGGTGTCATGCAAACAGAACCTCAACTGAAGAGTCTCAAAGTAATTAGTCGGGAAGAGTTCATGAGGGTTATGGCTTGGCATCAGGAAGCACTTTGGAGAAAAATTTTCGGCTCACTGCCTAAATCCACATTCAACTAAAGAACCTTCTAGAATGCCATACTCTTTCATAATCCAATGAGCTTGAAAAATAATTCTATTGTGAACTATTGTATTTGTGGGTTCGCTCTGAAGGATGGAATGGTGGTGACAGAGAGTAAGTGGGATCGCAACCATCTCGTCCCTGTAGGGACTGCTGAACTTAATTAAACTTTGAGACGCCTTGACACTATCCGTAAGAATTTTGTAAGTGTTGCTTGTTAAACTCTTTGATTTTCTCTTGGAGTTGATCACTTATACTCTGTTGCTTCTCTTCTGTGGACGAGTAGGCGGAGGGATGTCTTCTTCATTTGGTAATCTAGTACCGTCGGTGCAAATATTTGCAATACTTGTTAACCATTCCTCCCAGACAGAGCCATATTAATAGGACTTGTTAGTCTTCAGATACGATTAGAAAAATCTATCTCTGGTGATGCTGGTGTTTTGAAAAGAGATGGGTGGTTGCTAGTCTTCATTTTTTTAGAATGACGTTCCACGGATGAAGGAGATCGAGTAGGGTGAGAGGCCCCTCTAGGATGTTGAGTTTGACTCCTTGTTTAACGAGATGGAGTTAGAGATCCTTAAGGAGTTGATGGAGTTATTTTTTATATGTATTTATGTTAAAGGAGAAAATGAGAAAAATTGGCATAGTTCAGGTACTTGAAAGTATTTTTTTACCGAAGCAAATATAAGTTACGCGAGGAAAATAAGTTGCGCAAAGTCAAAAAGTTGCGCGATCACGCAATTGAGTGAGCGAGAGCAAAGTGAGAGTGATCCGAGAGAGAGTAAAGTGAGAAAAGAAAGTAAAAGTCTAGCTTTTATAGGCGTAGGTAGGAATAAGTTGTGAGGTTGCGTAACTCACATCGCGCAATATTTCAAAGCCGTGCCACTCATACTCTTTGAGAATTTTAGTTAAAGAAAGATCGATCAACCTTCAGTTCCATCCATCGGAAAGAAACCAAAGGAGATCGAGGGGGCATTTGTTAGAGTCGAAAATTCATTGATACACATAACATAAGTTGCGCAGGCACATGAAAGGAAAGCATTCAGGAAAGCATGTGCGTACAATTTGAATAAATAGAGGAAGTTAGCATATGGGAGTAATTGTTGTTGCGTGACCACACAACTTAAATAAGTTGTGTGACCACGCAATTTAACCAAGAAAGCATTAAAATCAACCTTGCACAAATTGAGTAGATTGCATGGAAGTTGGACTTCGTATTGTGAATGCCTATAAATATCCCTCATGTCTTCCCATTTGACACTTACACCTAAAGAACTTGGAGTAATCGAAAGATCTTATCGAATAAAGGATTCGCAGATAAGTTGCGTGACCACACAACTTATCAGTCTAGCACAATTGCACAACTACTTTGGAAGATAGAAAAAAAAAAAAAAAAAAGATTTTTCGAGCATATTCCTAAGTTGCAAACAATATCTTTTGCGAGTATATAGAAAGAGCTTAAAACCTGCTCAACACTGTCATTTCAATAGATCTTCATCAGGGAACGAAAAGTTGCCAAAATTATTCTTTTCAATCATTATTTAATGTTAACTACACTTTATTTTAGAATCAATGGCAATGTAAGAAATGTAATAAGAACTCAAATTGGTAAAGTTCCAATGAATGTTCTTCTACTCAAGCTTGTTTATTCTTAGAATGTAAATATTGCAAGACTATTTTTTATTAAAATAGACATTGAACTTCAGATCAGCTCGTATACCTCCACCATATCCTTCCAGATCTTAGACATCCCTTCATCATTCAACCTCATCCTTGGATGACTTTGGATAGATAAAGTCAGTGCCATCCTATTGACCCTCCACCAGAGAATCAAGTACATCCTTAGGTATAAGGTACTTTCCATTCTAACAGACCCTAAACAAAATTTGCCCATAGAATCAGCTTTTCCAAGAGAGCCCAGTGTCCCAATCATTGATGCTTGGGGCCTAGAGAGAGATAGCTTGTGTCAAAATTTCTGATTCAAGGCAGTAAACCATGTACATGCGTCTCCCCTCTTAAATCTAATCACATTTTCACTCCCTTCAAGCGTCAAATCCTAAACTATCGAAACGAACACCAAGACACCACCAAGGTGGTCGAGGTACAAGAAAAAATGGGAAGGGCAGGTCTAGGATACGAGTCTCTCCTAGAATGACATGCCAGAATTGGGATTGCAGCTCCAATTCAAACCGAACAACAATGATCCCGAGCACCAAAGTAGGTAGACACAAGGTGTGACCAGGTCTGAGAAGATTGGTCGCCTATTTAGCCACTCGCTCAACGTGTAAACGGATCAGGCAATAGTCAAAGGTTGATGTTCATCCTCTGATGATGGGTCAATCTTTTGCCTTCTGTAAATTTAAAAAAAGAAAAAAAAGAAAAAAAAAAGAGACTTTTCAGTTCAGATAAAGTGAAATGAGATAGAATACCTTATAATCGACTGGTATTGGTTTATGAAGGATGCTCCTCCGATTTTTGAATAAGGTTCAACGCATGAACTTAAACTCTAATTACAACTACGATTTCAGCTACTGGATAATTATTACGAATTACACTACAGAATGTAAATGACGAGTGCTGAAGATAAATTGTTATGCTAGAAAAGTAATTTATTGGATGGAAAATGTAATTATACTAAGGAGTGTAAATTGACAAGGATAATTGAAAGATAGATTTGGTTTGATTGGTTTGGAATGAGACAACATTTTTCGCTTGATTTGTATTGCTATTTATAAGCCTTAATCCAACCATTTTGGATTCTTCCGACGTCCTGACGGTTGTGATAACCGTTTCTCCATTACTCTGCTTCTAGACACTTCCCACGTTCCGCTTCTTTGAATCATTCTTCAACCACTTATTTGACAGTCGTGCAAATTTGATCGTTAATCATCCGTTACTTGGTCATCTAAACTCGGTCGCATACATCTCGATCATTTTATTGTAATTAATATGTCGTGGGTCCATTTCTCAAGATGCAACTGTACATATCTGCAGAAGATCCTGCAACCATTGTACGCGTTTCGTACAGATCACACGTAATCAACTCTGATTGGCTGAAAACAGAACTCGGCCGGATATGATTAAATATCGGTAAGTTATGACACATGGTCTATAGATGTTCAGAAATGTACACGTGGCATGTATTAACTCAAATTTATTGTTACAAGCACGTAGAAATAAATAGGGACGTTGCTTCGGGCCTTTTTTATTATTATTCCCCTTCCTTGTCCACCTAGCTTTGCTAAGCCCACAAACGCCTATAAGGAATACCATAAGGACTTTATCTCATCTGCCAGCCTGCTGACACGTGTGATATCGAAGTTGTTCCCCAGGTGGGCCTGATCATGTATATCTTCTCACCCAAAAAAAATATATAGCCCATTTAATAGGTGGGCCATAATGTCAGAAAGAGTTGGTCGGGTAAAAAATTGTTTAGTAAATGTGACCCACATGACAATCAGACTAATTTGTTTAAATCTAGCACGTGTGGTTTTGGCAGTTGTTCAAACATAAGATTTAAGCATTTGTTTTAAACTAGATGGAAGGTTCATATCTTGCTCACGTGTTCCATATTAGCACATGCTCTAACATTTGGATGGGTATAAGTCTCCACACACTGGGGGAATTAGCAAACCTCTATGAGGCTTTATTGTCCTAAGTTGAGTTCCTACAATACAAAGCCCTGCGGGGCTCACCACATTGTCCATGATAAAAAGCACCCCATCCATCACTCATGGGTGTTCAATCTCCATTGTTTCCTATAGTGTGGCCCACTCGTGGTTGTTCTTGTTCTTCAGTTTTTTTGTTTTCATTTTGGATCCTTACATAGCTATTGTAAGATGATCAACAACTCTCCTCTCATTGGAATTTTACAAAAAATAGAACCGTTACTAAAATCCCTTTACCTGCAATATGAAACATGACATTTTGTCATGTTTCATATTACAACTAAAAGTTGTAATCAGATTATAACTTGCAATTTGATTAGAAGTAAATACACCCATCCAAACATCCTATGTAATCCAATTACCTATAATTAGATTACCACTTATGGATTTTTGTTCGTCAACCCCAAGTGCAGGGTTGTGATGTAGTAATAACTCGATGAGATCGAGGTCGAATCTAAAGGGAATGGGGAGCACGGTTTAGAACTAATATAAGTCTAATGTGTTGGTCTGGGTTTTTAATCCAATGATTTAGGAAAGAGTTTTAAAAAATAAATAAAAGATTAAGGATTCAGGAATCCACTCATATCAATCTCAATATTTAATTTATTGATTCAATGTATATCTCAATTGGAATCGAAGTCCTATCCTATCCAATTGAAAGATAATTTAGTTAAACCATCATTCATGTATCAAAACATATTTGAACTTCATTGAATTGGTTCCCACATAAATCACCAACATATTGATCATAGGGAATTCAAAGCATCCACCATGCCCGGAGTCAATGATATATCAATGGATTTTATAAATTAATCCATTGTAAAAGAGATAAGAAACTATTCTTAGCTTTCCTTAGCATCCTATGTGCCCGGAGTCGACAATTGATCAAAATAAACTAGGAATAAATCTTCATTCAAACCAAACAACAACGAATTGTTCAACATTCAAATTGAATAACTTGAATCAAAGTAAAATAAATATTAAGAAGAATTACAAGCTTCATCCCTTAGCCTTAGCTAAGAGATTAGCTAGTCATACCTAACTCAAAAACAAAGAAAAAATTATAAGATCTCCAGAACCCATGAAAAAATTGAAGTGGAAGAACGTTGTTGGCGCTTAACGCAAGCCTTCTCTGTTAAGCCCTTGTCTTAGTGTCCATTCCATTCCTTAGGATCCTGCGGTCCTCCCGATCAAATTCCGGTGACCTGCGACCCGTAGATTGCATTTGTGCGCGACCCTGAGTCACATCCTATAAATTCGAGCCAACTCAACCCGAGACTTGTGGCATTGTGACTGCCTCATCGCCATGGTTCCAACGCCGGGTCTCGTGCGCTAATCTGACGCTTAGATCGTAAGTTGTGCACCGCACATTGCAAGACCCACCTATCCATATTGCACATTTTCCTAACAACCATCATCATGAGGGTGATGTCACCCTCCCTAGCAACCATCATCATGAGGATGATGTCACCCTAGGGGTGACATCACCCTAGCTATAGCCTATAGCCCTAGGCATGCTCTTACAACTCATAATGACCTTAGCCCATGCCTCCCTTACAACTCATGATTGACTAGCTAGAAAAATAATCATTTCTCCTTTCTCTCTCTCTCTCTTATCTCTCTCTCCCTCCCTCTTTCTTTCTCATTTCCTAGCAAGAGAGAGCTCCCAACGTTCATGCGAGCTCTCCATTTCCAGACCTTTGCAAGCTCTCCACCCCCAAATCCAACCCTCCAAAATCAATCCCAACCATTGAATATCACGTCTTGGAGCTCTAGAGCATAATGGTGAAAGAATGAGATCTAGATCCAAGGTGGGTGCTCTCTAAAACTAGATTTCATCCTCTCCCTTGGATTTCTTTCTTGCATTTGCATAGGGACTTGAAGGGCCCACCAATCCATGGTGAAGATCCTCCATGATCCCCTTGATGTAGCATTTGGCCCATCTTCTTGCATGCATGAGCCAAGGAGAGTCCATTTTCCATGGACCCCACCATGATGGGTTTTTCTTTAATCCATGCCTTCTAAGGGTCATCTAGACCCCTCATTTGCATGGTGTGGATGACATCCCCACCTCAGATTTTTATTTTGTTATGATGGGCCCATGCATGCATGGGACCCATCTTGATGTATGTATTGGTGAATGTAATAGAGGGGCCCATAGTGGCGGGGCCCCTCCATCGCTTCTCTCTCTCTCTCTCTCTCGCTCTCTCTCTCCTCATTTCATTTTTTGTGGTGATGATGTATTATATCCATGTTGTCCATGTGTTGGACCCACCTTGCTGAATCATCCAGCAGCAGACCTGCTGGCCTGTCCGTCTGGACAGGTCCAAATGAAGATAAAACATAGATATTAACTTCATTCCATAGCTGGTGGGTCCCACATGTGTGGACCCACCTTAATGTATGTATTTTGTATCTGGGTCGTACATCTGCGGGACGGCTAGCCGCTATTGTTGTTGTCCTGACGTCAGCAAGTTCTATGGCCTAATCATGAGGCATGTGCCATATCCCAACAGTCCGTCCATGTGGGGCATGTAGACCTCACGTGATGTATGGGTTTTATCCCCACTGTTCATCCCTGGACGTGGGACGTGGGAACCCACCTCTCTGCACGTGTTATGCAGCCACGCCGTCCATCTGCTAGGGATGGTGGACCCCTTGATGCATGCATTTTATATCCAGCCGTTCATCTGTCTTGGACGTGGGGCCCACCCCACACGTGCTGCACGTGTGGGCGGGTGGGGCCCACCTTGATGTATGTATTTTGTATTCACACCATCCATTCCTGGACGGTGTTGGTGGGGCCCTACCTTTATATATGTATTCTGTACCCACACCGTCCAAATCTGGACGGTGTTGTATGGAACACACCGTGATGTATGGGTCTTATCCACTTCGTCCGTTTGCTGGATGGGTGGGGCCCACCTTGTGATGTGTTGTATATTCACACCGTCCATCCACGTGATCCCCACGTGGTGTACGTATTTGATCCAAGTTGTTCATCTGGTGGGGCCCAATTGGAATGTGCAGGGCCCACCTTAATGTGATGTTTTTGTGGCCTATTTGGTGAGGCCCAATGTGATGTATTTAAGGCCCATCTTGTAGGCCCACCTTGAGGTATATGTTGTACATGTGGCCCATCTATTTTGCTGGCTTATGGGTTGCCCCATAAGGCCCGATGAGATGTATATGAGGCCCATATGATGAGGTCCGATGAGATGTATATGAGGCCCATATGATGAGGCCCAATGTGATGTATATATGGCCCATATGATAAGGCCCATTATGATGTATGAGAGGCCCATATGATGAGGCCCGATGTGATGTATATGTGTAACTCTCGAAAAAATCCGTACAAAGACCCGAGTACCACCTCAGGTAGAAATCCCTAAGGACCGTATTCTGTAGAAATTTAGGCGAAAATTAATTGAGTACTCACTAAATTAATCGGTGGATATAACTCCAACCACTATTTATACAAATGGCAAGACCCAAAACCATCAAAATCGCTAACTCAGCACTACTTAAAAACCTAGGAAAAATCCTAAAAGCCTGTTGCTCTCGGGAGCACATTGAAACTCCGTATCGGACCTGAACCGCACGTCGAAAGTCCGATGACCGCGAAAGTATAGGGTTATGACCGTCCTACTGGGCTTGACAACCATCGCGGGAATCAAGCCCAGAGAATATCCAGAAACGCACAACTTGAGCCCCAAGTGAAGTGTGTGAGAAACGAGAATATCTTTAGAAAATTTATTGAAACTTAAGTGAATTGGGTTGTTCGCTCACACACGAAATTAAGGATTTCGGACCGTCAGTTTCTGACCGAACTTCACCCATGGGAAAAGAAATTTCCCTGCTCATATATGTACACTTGTGGACCCGATTGAGTAAGTTCGACCGTTGATCTGACGCGGGTCTTTCACGGCTGATCGGCCTATCCAATCGAGCTAAAATCACATCCTGGCATAGATTCTGACACATCCTGGCACATCCTGGCATAGATCCATTGTCGGGGAACTTATCCTCACTGGAAGAAGAAAGTGAAGAGGAAGATGGAAGTGAAGGTGAGGAAGGAAATGAAGGGGAAGAAGGCAGTGAGGAAGAAAGTAGTGAGGAAGAAGGCAGTGAGGATAAAGAATGAAGTGAGGAGGAAGAACAGGAAGAGGTAGAGGAGGCCCAAGATTCAGATGGGGGACCTCTTGCTACACATGAAGACCGCCATGATCGGGCTACCTTAGAAGCCCGCATGGCCAGGATTGAAGAAAACCAGGCCGCCCTGAAGCAGGAGTTCAAGGAGAATCAAGCCTATCTGAAATAGAAATTCAAGAGAATGTCTCGCACCTTGAAGACCCTCTTGTGTTGTATACAAGATAAGGGTGCGCCTCCACCTTCGCCAGAGTCAGAGGACTAGTCATGTGTTACAGTTGTCTTCTGGTTTTCTTTGTTTCTTATTTTTCTTTGTAATAGCCCTGGTCGGCTTAGTTGGATGTTAGAGTAATTAGTGTTAAAGCTTTTGCTAAATTATCTCACATGCATTCTCTGTCATAATTCATGTAATACTATATCTCATGTATTGTGACAAGTTTTGGCTAAATGAAATGCATGAAGCTTCTTTTAATTTGGAATGTGTAGAATGTTTGGAAAAGTGGGTAATATTATCCTAATCTTACACAAGTTGCACCATATGTCTTATATCGGGAATGACTCTTAAAAACACTTGGAATATAGCCGTCTCGCACTTGGCGGATCAATTGACGGGGCACCTCCCCTGAGTGATAGCCATACGGACCCCAGTTTGGGCCTGGATATTGAGACAATACCGGATTCACAGCCGGCCATTGACCCTACGAATGGGCCAACACCGAATGCACCACCGATTCTGGGATAGAACCGTGCGTCTTCTTCGACGCCACACATGCCTCAGGCGGCTCCTCCTCCTGATAGGTTGGAGCAGATGATGTTCTTAATGCAGCAACGACAACAAGTCTTGGCCATGATAGCGGGGGCCATTGTCCAAAACATGAATATGGTCTCGCCTATACAGCTTGCTGGAACAATGACTACGAGTGGCTTATTCAAGCATTTTCAGCGCTTTCGTCCTCCTACTTTCGCAGGTACTCACCAACCCGAGGAGGCTGAGTATTGGTCGAATCGTATATCTAAGATGCTGAAACCGTTGCACTGTACTGAGGAAAATCAAGTGGAGCTGGTTACTTATATGTTCGAGAAGGAGGCTAGTCTTTGGTGGGACAACATCCTACAAATCGTTCCCTTAGGATACGTGTGGATTGGGATGCGTTCGAAGTTCGTTTCCATGGAAAATACTTCCCCCTCACTTACCGTAATGAAAAGGAGGGTGAATTTCTCCACCTTCGACAAGGAGGAATGACTGTAACTAAATATGAGAACCATTTTACTGAGCTGGCTAGATATGCTCCATTGATCCTAGCAGACAAGCTGATGAGAATGCGGCGATTTTCAGATGGTATACGACCTGATATCCTCACTAAGATGTGTTGCGCTAGCATTCCCAATTATGCCGAGCTAGTGAAAATGTCCCTACGAGCTGAGCAGGATAGAGACAGAGTGTCTCAGACACGTATACGAATGGGCCTGACGCCTCGGCTTGAATTGTCGAGCCGACCATTTCTCAATAAGAGGCCGCGTGCAAATTCGCCTCCTAGGCTAATGGCTTCACCGACCCAACAGAGGCGATCAGATCTGTGGTGCGTCTACTGTAACAAGACGGGCCATAATGAACCCTTTTATTTTACTAAGATGAGGGACAATGGTTTTACGCTGCCTCAGAAGATCAATCGCCAGCCACCACAAGTTATATCAGCTCCACCTCTACGATCGGCACCGCCAGCACAACCATTTTACCTACCACCCATACCTCGAAGTAGGCCTCCTCAACGACCTATGACAGCATAACCAAATTGTCCACAACAAGCTTGTATACATGTGCTTGCAGCTGAAGCATCTGAGTTAGCAACCGTAGTACCATTAGCTTTCGAAGTCACTGCCCACATCCAAGGTACACATGTATTTCTGTTGGTGGACACCGGGTCCACTATTTCCATGATTGCATACTCTACAGTCAAGCGATTAGGGCTTAACACTACCCCTATGGTTAGGGTGAGGGTCATCGCAGCAGCAGGAACTTTTACTAACGTCACTAAGCTCTGTAAGGAGTGTCCGATAGATTTAGGGAGCAGGGTGGTGTGCATTGACCTAATTATCACCACGATATATCATTACGATGTCATCCTCAACATGGATTGGCTCACTAAAATGAAGGCAAAGATCGATTGTAAGACCAGATTGGTGATAACACATGGGCCCGAAAACATGACCTTCATTTTCCAGTTCAGGTCAGTTGGCCCCGCCGCATTAGTTGTTATGCTTCTTTATTGGAAAATGTTGATAGTCCGACACTTAGGGACACGCTTGTAGTCCAAAATTTCACGGACGTGTTCAAAACGATCCTTGGGCTACCTCCTCAGCGCGAGATCGACTTTACCATCGACCTTGTGCCTAGCGCAACACCTATCTCGTTGCCGACGTATCGTATGCTCCATGCGAAATGGAGGAATTGATAAAGTAGATTGATGATTTGTTAGATTTGGGTTTTATACGACCAATTGTATCCTTGGGGAGCACCTGTGCTGTTTGTAAAGAAAAAGGATGGATCGCTGCGGTTATGTATTGATTATCGCAGACTAAATCACGTCACGATCAAGAACAAGTATCCTCTGCCCAGGATAGATGACCTATTTAACCAGTTGAAGGGAGCACAGTATTTCTCTAAGACAGACTTGCAGTCCGGGTACCATCGGTTCCGCGTCAGGAATGAAGACATGTAGAAGACAACATTCAGGACCAGTTTTGGGCACTATGAATTTCTCGTGATGTCATTTGGACTTACAAACACACCAGCCGTATTCATGGATCTCATGAACCGAGTATTTCGGCCATATCTGTACCGATTCGTCATCGTATTTATATATGACATTCTGATATACTCCAAGAGTCAGAAGGATCATGAAGAACATTTGCGAGCAATCTTCGATACTCTCAGGAAGAATCAGTTATTTGCTTAGTACTAGAAATTAGACTTCTAGAAGGAAGAAGTCGAGTTTCTGGGGCATGTGGTGTCCAAGGAAGGAATTGTCGTGGACCTGGACAAGGTGACCGCGGTGCAGGACTGGGAGTAGCCCGGTTCTGTTATAGAAGTGAGGAGTTTCCTCGGGCTCGCCGGCTACTATCGCTGATTCATTAAAGATTTTTCCAAGATAGCCAGATCGTTGTCTCAACTCACTCGAAAAGATCTTAAGTTTGCCTGGAACGAGAAAGCAGAAGCAGCCTTTCAGGAATTAAAGGACAAGCTGACGTCCGCACCTGTACTAGTATTGCCAGAGTAAGGGGTCAAATATACTATTTACACCGACGCCTCTCGTGTTGGTTTAGGTTGTGTACTTATGCAAAAAGATAGAGTGATTGCCTATACATTGCGACAATTGAGGAAACACGAAGAAAACTACCCCATGCATGACCTGGAATTGGCGACTGTCATCTTCGCATTAATGCTCTAGAGACATTACCTCTACGGAGAGGAGTTCGAGCTCTTTTGCAGCCACAAGAGCCTCAAGTACATCTTTACTCAGAGAGACTTGAACATGAGGTAACGACATTGGATGGAAACCTTGAAAGACTTTAAGTTTGAAGTCTCCTACCATCCTAGCAAGGCCAACCTAGTGGCCGATACGTTGAGCCGCAAGAAGACAATAGAATTTGCAGCTCCGCTGATGATAGAAGAGTGGAATATGGTAGAGTTTGTGCAAGATTTCAAACAGAAGCTGACAGTGGAGGAGCCATTCGAGAGCGTCGCACACATCCACGTACAACTACTTATTGATGACCGAATCATTATGGCACAGAAAGAAGATGAATTGTTGGTGAATATGAGAGAACGAGCAAGTGACAGTGGAAAATCCGAATAGAGAGTTGGTTCGGATGGGGGTTTATGATATCGTGGCCGCCTATGCGTCCCGAATCTCCATGACTTGAAAAGGGAAGTCCTAGAAGCCGCTCACAATTCAAGGATGGCGATGCATCTGGGCAGTACAAAGATCTATAGAGACATGAAGCGTTCGTATTGGTGGGACAACATGAAGGCCCAGATAGCAGACTTCATATCCCGTTGTCTCACGTGCCAGCAGGTCAAGGCCGAGCATTGCCGACCCCCTGGCTTACTTCAGCCCATGCCCATAGCTAAATGGAAATGAGATTTTATATCTATGGATTTCATTTTCGGGTTAGCGAAGACGAGGAAGGGGCATGACTCCATTTAGGTGATTGTGGACCGATTGACGAGATCGACTCATTTCCTCCCGATTAGAGTTTCAAACAGCAGACGATCTAGCCAAGCTGTACATCAAGGAAATAGTATGATTGCATGGAATTCTTATGGAAATTTTGTCGGACCAAGACACATGATTCACGTCCATTTTTTGGACTCAAATCCAAGAAGCAATGGGAGTGAAATTGAATTTTAGTACCGCGTTCCACCCACAGACCGATAGGCAGACGGAACGGGTAAATCAAATATTAGAAGATATGTTGCGAGCATGTGTGCTTGATTTCAAGGACAAATGGGATGATTGTCTCCCCTATGCCGAGTTTGCTTATAACAACGGCTTCCAAGCGAGCATTGACATGGCTCCTTACGAAGCCTTGTATGGACGCCCATGTCGAGCTCCACATTGTTGGGCAGAAGTTGGCGAGAAGATTTTGGTTAGCCCAGACTTGGTTCAGGCAACCTCAGAAAAGATCGATATTATTAAGCATCGACTCCTTGCAGCTCAGAGTAGACAGAAGGGTTACGTCGATACAAGACGTAGACAGATAGAATTTGAGGTTGGGGACCATGTATTCCTGAAAGTTTCTCCAATGAAGGGAGTCCTTCAATTTAGCAAGAAGGGAAAACTCACGCTGAGGTTCATTGGCCCATTCCAGATTCTAGATTAAGTGGGTATGGTAGCATACTGCCTTACTTTGCCCACACCACTTGTAGGCGTGCACAACGTATTTCACGTATCGATGTTGAAGAAATATGTTCCTAACCCTACCCACATTATCAAATGATATCAAGTACAGTTAAGCGAAGAGGCTACCTATGTACTACGACCAACACGTATTCTTGATAGGAAGGAACAAGTGCTATGCAGCAAAGTGAGCCCGCTCGTGATGGTATTGTGGACTCACCACACTGAGGAAGAGCCTACTTGGGAAACAGAAGCCGAAGTCCGTAAGAACTACCCTCAGATCCTCGAGGAGTATGAAAAGGTACTAATTTCGGGGACAATTTTTCTTTAAGGGAGGTAGATTGTAACGTCTCGAAAAAATCCGTACAAAGACCCGAGTACCACCTTGGGTAGAAATCCCCAAGGACCGTATTATGTAGAATTTTAGGCGAAAATTAATTAAGTGCTCACTGAATTAATCGGTGGATTTAACTCCAACCACTATTTATACAAATGGCAAGACCCAAAACTATCAAAATCGCTAACTCAGCACTACTTAAAAACTTAGGAAAAATTCCAAAAGCCTGTTGCTCTCGGAAGCACATTGAAACTCTGTATCAGACCTGGACCACACGTCGAAGGTCTGATGACCGTGAAAATATAGGGTTATGACAGTCCTACTGGGCTTGACAACCATCGCGGGAATCGAGCCCAGATAGTATTCAGAAACGCACAACTTGAGCCCCGAGTGAAGTGTGAGAAACGAGAATATCTTTAGAAAATGTATTGAAACTTAGGTGAATTGGGCCGTTCGCTCACACACGAAATTGAGGATTTCAGACCGTCAGTTTCTGACCGAACTTCACCCATGGGAAATGGAAATTTCCCTGCTCATATCCGTACACTTGTGGCCCCGATGGAGTAAGTTCGACCGTTGATCTGACTTGGGTCTTTCACAGCTGATCGGCCTATCCAATCGTACTGAAATCACATCCTGGTATAGATCCATTGTCAGGCAACTTACCCTACGATGTAAGTGAGTAGTGGACCTCCAGATGAGCCCCGTTTGCCCGAAATAGGCACCCTTTGGTTATAAATTAAGTATACCATGGCCCTGGGGCCATTTGCATCAATTTTGGGCCTATATAAAGCCCTTAAACCACCCCATTCCCATTCCATACGAATTTTCTAAAAACCCTAAGGGAGAGAGAGAGAGAGAGAGAGAGAGAGAGAGAGAGAGAGAAAGAAAGAAAGAAGGAGAGAAAAGAGGAAGGAAGGAAGAAAGATTCTTGGAGATCTTTGCTGAGATTCTTTCCACAACTCCACGCACTGATTCACCTCCCCACTTCGCTACATGACCCGTTTTAACTACGATTAGGTAAGAAATCCAAACCTTGACACCGTAGTTAAGATCTAGAATAGTCGTTTGTCAACCTAGCTAACGGATTTCGTGATTTAGGTACTTGCCATCCCATTTTCGGGAACGTAAGATTCGAACTGAGTCCGAAACGAGTATTCTGATGAAAGGTACGGACTTACCCGCCCAAGGGTAGGGGTAATTGCTAGGCTGAGTCTAACCAGCTCGTAAATGGGTCCGCTACCGAGGTGCCCAGTAGATATTGGCAGACTACTAGTCAGGCGGGTAGTGAGGTCTCTTCCGCTTACACGGTTGTGCGTCTAGTGTAGGGCGGTAATGTAATGTATAGTGTATTAGACCCCGATGATTATGTAGAGAGAACTGTACTGATATATGATGCTCCAGAGATGAGCTGTATTGATATATGGATTGGTATGCTTGAGCCGCATCTTGCACATGACATTGACTATATAAGACTTGCATCGTATGGCCTTGGTGTGGTCGATAACATTCATACCTTGCATCACATGGCCTTGGTATGGCCGATAGCATTCATGTCTTGCATCACATAGCCTTCGTACGGCTGATAGTATTCATGGACTTATTAGCATGTTTTCCTATTACTCTGATATTGTATACTTGCATTTCTACCTTATGCACACACTTTTACCACCCTCTAAGCTTTCTATAAGCGTATGCACGATAGATGCGTGCAGGTGACGCAAGGACGTAGTCGTAGCTGAGCAGGAGCAGAAGCGTGCAACCGAGCTTTTGAAGCCCTGATATTATCATTGTATTTCCTTTATGTGCATTGTACCTTAAAGTTTTTTTTTTTTATCATAGTAGATTTTGTGATGGAGTTTTGGTTATTGTTCGTGGGTTATGCTTTTGGTTATGATTTCTATGAAATGAATTTACATTAAAAATCCTCCGTCTAGGATCCCAGGATCGGAACCTGGTATATGGGTGCCAGGAGCCTAGAATGGGGTACTACGGAGGCTGTCGGTGCCAGATTAAGTGATTGGAAATTTTGTGAGCCCGGTTTCTGAGTTTGGAGCGTGACATTCTCTCCCTTTTCAAACCATAGAAGATGATTTGAAATAGCCTAGGGATTCCTTTAAATAGTTTTAAATTCAATCTTTTGCATTGCCTCAAAAAAGTTTGCAAACCGATTTTGAATTTAAGTTGTTACTGCGTTTTCGATGGCAGCTTCGATGGCATCAAACAATATTCCGATGGAATCGAAGGGTGCATGAATATGTCTAGCAAGAAAATTGATTTTTCCTTGATTTTTGCAATGGGATCAAAGTGGCTTCGATGACATCAAAATTGTCCTCGATGGCATTCAGGACTACGTTTTTCTGGCCTTGGGATTTTAAAATATTATTTTTCTAGCCCTGAATTTTCATAATTCCATTTCCTTGGTTTTTCCACTTCAAATATTAGATTCACTTCATTCCTCACTTGGTTTCCTTGGATCTTTGGCATATGAATTTTTTATTAATGACTTTCAAATCTTCAATTATTTATTATCTTCTTTTAAGCTCTAAATTCATCCTTTTAAATGCATATTCGTCTTAGACTTCCGAATCTCCTTGCAAGACAAAAACATATATAATTAAATCGAATCAACACTTAAATGCCAGGAAAACTAATGTAATTGAAAGGTTAAATATACAATATTTGAGTCTCAACACATACCACAACCAACATTTTGCTAGTCCCGAGCAAAACATGCAAAAGATATTTCGAAAGCAAAAGAATGATTTTCATAAGTTCAAGTGGTTCTAAACACAATCCAGATTATAGAAATATAAGATACATTAATCTTAAGTACTATCTTATCTTAAACCTTAGCACTTTGTAAATCTCCCAATCAAGTTCTGAATAATTCTAAACATTGAGTTCCATGAGTGTATATTGAAGTCTAAACTTGACACAACCAAAGATTCAGTTATCTACTTTCACAATGACATTGATAATCAAAAGATTTCAAAACAACCAAAAATTCTCTTATAGTTTAACACTCTACTCTTTCAGCTTTCGATTTTTCCATCGACTGCTTTCACATTATTTTCACTTTTTTCTTCTTTCAATAGTCCTTAATGAACTTTGATAGGTAGCCCTTTTCGACGACAACTGTATTTTTAGCTAGGTATTACTTCTTTCTTTCTTTCTTTTTTTTCAATTTTTTATTTAACATGATAGATAAATTCCTCAGGTTTGGTTCCTATCATTCTTAATAATCATCGAGTTAACAATTCAATATCAAACTTAAACTTTAATGTGTAAGCTAGATGTGATATGTGAAATCATGACTCAATCAATGTTTAGAACTTCAAATTAAGAATTAATAACTTAACTTATGAAATCTACTAAATAGATAAGATTCAGATTTTAAAATCCTTAACATTAAGTATTTTATCATTCTAATCTTCGGTTTACCTTTAAAATCACTTAAATTCAACGAAATTTTCAAAGATTTTGAAGAATTTTATAGCTCAAAAAAATTAACAAATTCAACACAAAACAAAATCAAAGAATTTTCAAAGGAAACCTACCCCCTACCTAAAATCTACATTGTCCTCAATTTATAAGTATATGCAATAAGAGTAATATTGAGAGTAATGAAAATAAAGATGAGTAGATGAAAAGTACTCGAAAGTCGATAAACAAATGGGTTAGCGTGATCTTCCTATCTAAAGATGTTTTAGCAACTATACTAGACCTAATAAAACAAACTAATCTTAATAAAACAAATTAATCCTAGTAAAGCAATAAATTCCTAATTCTAAACTAGGAAAGCAATGAAAAACTACGCATTCTTGATAGATAGGTTCATCCTCTGGTTAGTATCTTAATAAATTTCTCATTATGTTTCTCAACAAAAATCATCCAAAAGCCCTTTTTGCAGTGGGTTTGAATGGTATGGAGCAAGGATATCAAGAGAAATTTATGAACGTTAGCATAAAGTTTTCTTTTAATCTCTTAAGGTATCCAAAGTGGATAATATTCATCCGTGGAATAAAAGTTTTTAATGTTAGTACACCATGGTGAATCAGAGACTACAATTAGGTGAAAAAAAATCTCATTAATCAGTATAGTTTCAACATATTCTGAAGTTTCAGACTTTACTTCAAATTTCAACTCCTCGTCATTTAATGGTAAACATTTTGGATGTGTGAAAGGAGGAGCTTCAAAATAATGATTTCTCCGGTTAGTATCAACTACTGATGTATTGTCTTGTAGGGCATTCACTATGTCTTTTGTCATGTTATCATTAGAATCTTCTAAGTGTGTTAAGCAAGCTTCTAAAGAGTCGAGGCATTCAGTTGAAAGGGAGTCATTCTCTACGTTGGAATCAAGCATGTCATGTGAGTGGAGTAGATCATCATCACTATGTGTGAAAAGTAACCATACTTCTTGATTATTAACCTAGATTGTCATTGAGATCGACTCATGGGAAAGTTGAACTGTATACTCATGATCACAATCCAACTCATCATTCTTAAATTTAGTATACTCCACAAGCGAGTTGGAATCACTCTCCTCTCATTATATTTCTAGATTGGGATGAGGCTGGGCTAAACTAGCCTCTTCTTCATCAATTGGATGTGGCTGAATTTCTTGAATGGAGGATTCAAGGAACTCTAATGATTTTCTAATGTATGTGAATGATTGCATGACATGTTGGTTGAATTGTTCTTGAGTATCTATGACCTTTTGGAGTGAATCATCTTGAATTGTTTCTGATTGGATCTCATAAGTAGGGGATCCAAGATGATAGTCATTAGAATCTATGGTTGGTTCACCTCTCCAATTTAAACTCTGATGTTTCCACCAATTGAAATCATACGAGTCATATGTGGGAGTATTTGATGGTTGTTGGTAAGCGTTACCATCCCTATAATAATCACGAATTGTCTTCTTAACCGGTGGATGATAATTGTTCTCCCTCCCATATTCGCGTAGTGACTTCTTAATCGGTGGAGAATCATATCCCGGTCGGTTCTCAATCATAGTTACAGTTAATTTTCGATACATAGGTTTCCTAAGATAATCATCTGACAACCCTTCAACGAATCTCTCGTCTCTTAGAAGTTGATTAGAATATTCACGTGCCCACTCTTGCATGAACATGATGAAACCCTAATAAAAATTCTATGAGAAAAAAAATCTTACAACAATAAGGAAAGCAAATAGATGGAGTAAGGGAGTATGTTACCGAAAGAGAGGAACTGGAATGAAGATCCTATAAAACAGAAACAACAAACAATGTTAGTAATTTTAGAAAAAAATAAGATAAACCCTAAAAATAAAATTCTAGAAATTAGAAAATTCTAAAAACCCTAGATTAGAAAAATTCAAAAAACAAGAAAAATCTAACTTAAAAAAAATCAAACCTAGAAAACCTAAACCTAATTGTGTTCAACGCCACTTCTCGGCAACGGCGCCAAAAACTTGTTCGTCAACCCTAAGTGCAGGGCTGCGATGTAGATTGGTGAGACCGAGGTCGAATTTATAGGGAATGAGGAACGTAGTCTAGAACTAATCTAAGTTTAATGTGTTGGTCTAGGTTTTTAATTCAACGATTTAGGAAAGAGTTTTAAAACCAATAAATAAAAGATTAAGGATCCAGAAATCCACTCATGGCAATTTTAACATTTAATTTACAGATTCAATATATATCTCAATTGGAATTGAAGTCCTATCGTATCCAATTGGAAGATAATTCAGTTAAACCATCATTAATTCATGTATCAAAACGGATTTGAACTTCATTGAATTGGTTCCCACATAAATCACCAATGCATTGATCGTAAGGAATTCAAAGCATCTACCATGCCTGGAGTCAATGATAGATTAATAGATTTTACAGATCAATCCATTGCAAAAGAGATAAGAAAATATTCTTAGCTTTCCTAAGCATCTAATGTGCCCGGAATCGATAATAGATAAAAAAAACTAGTAATAAATCTTTATTCAAACCAAACATCAACGATTTGTTCAACATTCAAATCAAATAACTTGAATCAAAGTAAAATAAACATTAAGAAGAACTACAAGCTTCATTCCTTAACCTTGGCTAAGAAATTAGCTAGTCATAGCTAACTAAAATATAATGGAAAAAATTAGAAGATCTACTCGAACCAATGAAGAAATTGAAGTGGAAGAACGTTGTCGGCGCTCCACTTAGGCATTCTCTTAATTTTCAAACCTTAAAAGATGATTTGGAATGACTCTTTTAAATAGTTTTGGAACTTAATCTTTCACATCACCTCGAAAAGTTCGCAAACCGACTTTGAATTTACGCAGTTACCGTGGCTTCGATGGCACCTTCGATGTCATTGAACAATCATTCGATGGAATCAAAGGGTGCACGGATATATCCAGCAAGAAAATTGAATTTTCTTTGATTTTTACAATGGGATGGACATGGTTTTAATGACATCGAAACTGTCTTCGATGGCATCGAAGTCTATTTCTATAACTTTTCAGGACTAAGTTTTTCTGGCCATAGAATTTCAGAATATCATTTTTCTGTCCTTAAATTTTTAAGATTCATTTTCCTTGGTTTCTTTACTTCGAATCTTCGATTCCCTTCATTCCTCATTTGGTTTCCTTAGATCTTTAGCATGTAAATTCTTTATTAATGACTTCCAAATATCTAATTATTTATAATATTCTTTTAAGCTCCAAATCCATCCCTTTAAGTACATATTCATCTTAGACTTTCGAATCACCTCGCATGACAAAAACGTATATAATTAAATCGACTCAACACTTAAATGTTAGGAAAACTAATGTAATTGAAGGGTTGAATATACAATATTTGAGTCACAACAATTTTACAGGCATCCAAATGACCCCTTAGGTTTTTGCTATAATTCTCGTGTAATCAGAGTAAGATGCCCTTTTGGCTTCATTTTTAAAGGCACTTTTGGCTTCCTTTTTAAAGATAGGAGAATTGCATGTAAGACAGGCGTCGCTAGGCTACTAATTCGTTGTATACATTGCACACCGATGATACCTCAAAACAATTCAATTAGTGGCTGCAACATTAAAATCACTTCAATAGAAAAATCGAAACTATCTAAACATTGGCCATCTCAATGGATGGTTAAAAATGTCAATGAGTTGTTCGTTTGTGACCCTAATGTTTGTAGCCTAGCCGAGGCTCAAAATATTCTTATTTTGGATAGAGTATATATTTCAATAGGACTATTACAATCATTCTGTAAAATATCATATATGTATACTAATTTGAAATATTATAGCTATAGACACCCCACCTAAATCGCAAAGACACTACTCGTGAACCAACTGGCTATACCTCGATAAAACTGCACATAGAATTCTTGATTACCATCGAATACCTGGTTGAACTTAAAGGTAGAACCCTAGGCTCGTCCTAGATTGAACTACGGGCCGATCTAGGGATTTCCAATTCCTGCCCCCTTAATCAGAGCCACTGATCAGTCCTTGCCAAAATTCATTATCCTACCTATGTTTTGATAAAACTATACTTATCCGCCAAATGGGACGTTAAAAATCAACCGGAAAAAAAACATAAGGTTAGACCCTTTTCAAAGATAATGAATGGTTTAGATCACCCGATCCTTGCCTACTGAATGTTAAAATCAGTCCAGAAAGGTTAGAGGAAAGGAAAGGAATGCGATTGTTGGACAAAAACTAGGGTTAACACACCGTCGGCTTGCCACAAGCCAACTAACACCTAACACCTTTTCTCACCAACCAGAGATCTAGATCCTCTCTGATAGATCTTGTATGCTTGAAATTTACCAAGTTCCCACCATCGGCTCACCAGGAACCGACAATTTGATTCCATAAATTCGACCCTCAACACTCGTTTCAAAAATAGTAGAGAACCTCGAGAGATCAAGATTAAGTACATAAGCCCATAAGAGGGGAAGCTCTACCATATAGGAAATCCAAATACCTGTCACACTTATGCCTAAAACCTGCTCACACACAAAGACACTTGCAAAAAGTCAACTTATCAGAGAGAATTAGCCAGCTCAAGAGTAGGGTCAGAATCAAGGATGAGCCACTATTCCTTTCGACAAAAAAAGGTGTCAGTTTTTCTTTTTTCTTGCCCACATCTCAATTAAGCTAAAAAAGTAGTCCATTCCACACAATCCAATATATTATCTTCCAGCATATTATCTGTCGTTCTAAGCATTTTAGTTGTTGCTATTTGTACTTATTTGTTCACTTGTTTTTGTTGCCTGCTCGGAGTCACTTGATTTCAGGTTGCTCGGAGTCACTTGATTTCAGGTAGTAAGGTAAGAAATAGTTTTCTTTTGCCTGCCCGGTCCTCTCATAAGATCAAACGAAGCATGGCTAGATGAATAATATCATCACACATCTATGGGGTTAGCTTGTTAGTACACCCGCTGTCAGTTCACACTTCACTGTTAGCCACCCCCCCTAGGGAATCGATACCAAGATCTTAGTGTTGAAATGAGGTATCTTTCACTCAATCTACCACTTGAGCTATGGATCAGGGTGTCACCCTTAGACCTTGCCATTCCAGGTCAATCACACGATTCTTATATAAATAAGGGAATTTTGCAATCTCCCGACCTTGAGGTGGGTTCGCAGAGTCTACCAGACTGCGGACATAAACAAGCTTGATCCACTAGTCGTGACTCTAAATATTCAAATGTACTATTTTTTGTCACCTTAGGAAGATAATACACCAAGGAAATAAAATTTACCAGGTCAAATCGAAAACATTTCACACGGCACAGAAGGGTGATGAGCGCATGAGACACCTCCCCTACAAGCAACAAACAGTGTCGGGACAAGGGTCAAGCCCGCAGACAGAATTCACATATAGCTGATTTAGTTAATCAAATTTAGGTCATGTGAGTAAGCTAATGAATTTCTATAGATTCTAAATAAAAGCTCGCAAAGGGAACGTTTGGATTCAAGTTCATTCTAATTACAAGCTGCCAAGCACCTCAAAATCACTTTAACTCTTGTCTAATTATGATTTGGATTTTAATCCATTCTAAATACAAACTTTCAAATGATATAAAAACTTGTGTAACCTAAACTATGGATGGAATGGATATAAATCATACATCAAGTGGCTCACAGAGCTTAGAAGTCACAGTAACTACATGTGCAATTCGTATTGATGTCTACTTACAGTGCCCACGCTCTCTCGGAAGCCGATTAGGTGCAGCCCTGGCCTCACCCAAGACGATTGGCCCTTATCATAGACCTACCTTCATGTTTTTTAGTCTATATCTATCTAGCTAGTCTAGGCAGATACTTTTATGGTATGACCCCAAAAAACCCCCCCACAAATAAAACGATCCAAATCTTAGGTAGACCATACCAATACCATATGAAACAACCTTGATAGACCATTAAAAACTTCTTATAGGCCATAAAAGATTTCGATCAAGTTGATACTTGTTTTTACGTAACCTTATCAACAGGTTAGATTGCAAATAAAAGTTACATTACGATGCGCCGTAGGAAGTTTTTAATGATGCGGTCTTCAATCGTTTCCTATAGTATGGTCCACCTGAGATCTGGATCAGCTTCATTTTTGTGGCCATACACTAAATTAATATGGAAAAACGGATGAACGGTGTCGATATAGAATACATACATCAAGGTGGGCCCTACGGTAAGGAGCGCACCGTATTGGCTGAGGACACGTCGCACCTAATCCGCTCCCGCTACGTGAAAAGGTCAGGCCCGAGGGTGCTGGTGTACGCTGATGAACCAACGGTCGGTGGTTGCCGAGTGTCTTCTCGCACGTGTATCCTCGATCGTTGAAAAGTTGCACGAGGGAGTCAGTTTGACCCCACAGCCAGACGGCACCCCCGCTCAGCTCTCTCGTCGTCATCTCGAAGAAGTGCGAGTGACGTTAACGTCGGACACAGATGAACGGCCGACGTTCATCTGGCATCCACCCGGTGGCGACGCAACCCCATGCTTGTCCACTTCTAATCTCCTCCTTCACGTCCGGCGTACCTTAGCACTTGCCCCTCTCCCCCCCCCCCCTCCAAAAAAACACCCCAAACCCCGAAAACAACCGAACCCCAACCTCATGAAGCCGTCTATAGAAGACCAGGCTGCGCACAGCACCCCCCGCCCTCACCACCCCTCATTCCCACACCCCAGCTCCACCAACGGCACGCCCAGCAGCGGCCGCGAGGACGCCTGGAGCGAGGGAGCCACGTCAGCCCTAATCGACGCCTGGGGCGACCGTTATCTCCAGCTCAACCGCGGCAACCTCCGTCAGAAGGACTGGAAGGAGGTCGCTGACGCCGTCAACAGCCGTCAAGACGGCGTTAAGCCCCGGAAGACGGACATCCAGTGCAAGAACCGCATCGACACCCTGAAAAAGAAATACAAGCTCGAGAAATCCAAGCTCGCGCCTTCCAAGTGGCCCTTTTTCTCCCGCCTCGACAGTCTCATCGGCTCCACCACCCCCGCCGCCGTTAAAACGTCCGCTAAGACCCCAACTTCCGTCACGTTCACCGTCAGGCACCCTGCCAAGCAGAACCCTCCCGCCGCTGCTACCACCGCCCTGGCCGTCTACTCAGGCGGGTCCTCTTCTAAATCGAGGCTGAATTCCCGCGGGACCACCGAGAGTTCCCGTGGCGGCAATGACGACGATGATGACGATGTGGCGTTTGATGGCGGGCCAAGGAAGCAGCGGCGGCGGGATCCGGAGGCGGGGGATGGCAGCGGGGTGCTGAGCGAGCTGGCGAGGGCGATACTCAAGTTCGGGGAGATCTATGAGAGGATCGAAAGCTCAAAGCAGCAGCAGCTGATGGAGCTGGAGCGGCAGAGGATGGAGTTTGCCAAGGAGCTTGAGTACCAGAGGATGCAGATGTTCATGGAGGCGCAGCTTGAGATGGAGAAGATGAAGCGCCCCAAGTACAGTTCTGGTCCTGGTGAGCTCTCCTCCTTTATTGCTTTCCGCTGAGTTTTTGTATGTGTGGGGTTGTTGTTTGGTGATCCAAACCGTTGAAATAATGGTCTCTATAATGGATGGAGTGCACCTTGATAATCTCCCAGATGGGTCGATCCTAGCCTATTGATTGTTGGCCTGGAAATGAATAGTTGAGAAAAAAAAGTGCGGGTAGTCTATGTTCAAAGATTGGATGGCTGGGATCTGCTAGTATTCAAGATTCTATGGTACAGTTCATCTATGACAAAGCCCCATCAGATTGATGATATGAATAACGGAAATGTGGGACCCACATTTACATACTCAACGCATGATGGGACATTCCCAATTGGCGAGCTACTCTTATTGTTGCTATTTTCTTGAAGGTTTTGGATCCATTGTGCATTTAGTACTGCTTAGTAGTTAATATCAATGCTATAGAACTTGATTGGTGCAGTTTGGTGATGGATCTGGACCGTCCTATTGGAGGACTACTTTTGGATGACCTAGCCTGGAAACTAGGCCAATTTCAAGGAGCGGCAGTCGAGAAAACATCACTCGCTGTGCTTTTTTTTGACTATTGGCCCATCTGGGAGGTGGCATGTCAGTTATTCGATTCTGACTGATAGAAATGTTTTCTATCTTAATAGTTAAGAGGGTCTGTTAGCATTTGCTACAATGGTATATCTTATTAGAGGGTCTGATAGCACTTACTACATGATATTCAGTGCACGCTAATTATAGCCCCTTTCCTAAATCGATCAAATTGTGAAATGTTGTTTATGGAGGAGGAAGTTCTGATTCAGACTGGAACTGTTGCAAAATAATATTGAGGAAAATAAAATGATAGGCTAGAAACGATTTTTGTATTTATTTTTGGTTTGGTCAGTGACATACTGGTGAGACCTACTCTTAGTCTTGGTGTGGTCTAGATTGTTCATCTGGTGGGCCCTGTGGATCCTATCGTGAACGTTCTTGTGCCAAAAATATCACTTTGGAAAATCTTAGCAAATGGTTGCTGGATTTTTTCTTTCTTTTGTTTTTGGTTGAATATGGCCTGCTGACTAGACCATCCATTTGCAGGGCTCTAATAGGATGGTTAAGATCATTTAATGGAAGAGATTCTTGGCCTGATCCATCTAAAACGTGGCCCATCAAATGGATGGTCTGGATCACCGAAAGGTGGGCCTCACTATAAAGTTGATGGGTCAATGGAAAAAATCTATTATGTTTGTCTGCCTTCTGTGGTTCCTGAATGCCAAGGGTCATGAAATGGAAGGTAAATTAAGATGATGTGAGTTGTTCTTCATGTGGAATCAAGTAGAAGCAATTTATACTTCTATAAATAGGTTATTTGAAATCTTCAGATGTTTTATGAGGTCCATTGAATATAATTCATTATCTGGAAAGGTTAGAAAGTTGCTCATTGGGTTCATAGCCTTGGCATATTTCTCTTTCTAAATGAGTGAAGTCCATTACTTAACACACACGGGCATGGTGTTTGGCTATGATGCATGCACATGTTATGGATGTTTTAAAACCAGTCTAGTCCATTATTTACACCCAGATCCATAGCTCAACTGGCAGACTGAGTGGAGATACCTCGTTTCAACACTTGAGGTCTTGGTATCGATCCCTAGTGGGGGTGGCTAACATGGAGTGTGTGTACTAACAAGCTAACCCAAAAAAACAAACAAAAAAGTCTAGTCCATTATTTTGAATCGTTCTCACCTGCCAATGAATCCATGAAAGATTGAAACAATGGAAAGCAGGATTGTACAGTTCTTTCTATATTGATAAAGTATCAAGTTGGAGGTCATAGGCAGCATTATCCATCAAAATTTCCTGTTTCAGTATTGCATCATCCAATATATGAAATTTCACCTTTTGTCTCTGATTTTCTTGATTCACTTTAGGCCTTGTCTAATTTATGGCCTGTAATTTATTATGTAATGTTCTGGAGGCAGAGTCACCATCCAATTTAGTGAGATCTATGGAGCTTATCCGGCAAGATTTTTTTTGGAGAAACTAAAATGGAAAGCTATATGCATATTGGCAGAGTAAGCATGGAGATTTGCCTAGGCTCCTACATGATTGCCTGGGTTAGAAGTCCTAAGTTTATCTCACAGGCTATGGCCTTGCAAGCTTTACTCACCCGGGAAGATGCCTCATGGTTTTAACATTTGTTTTGGTGTGTGATAATTGTTCAGAGAGCTTTTGTTGGTCAAAAGAGATTTTTTTTTTTTTTTTTTTTTTTGTTTTTTTACTAGTAACACTTAAGAAATAGGAAGATGTTGATCGTTAATGGGCGCTAAATTTTTTGAGGCTACACACCATAATGGTTTGGTCTGTGGACAAGTCTGGCCAGTTCTCAGTTCTATTCTTCTATGAGTTGCTAACAGGGAATAATTTAGGAGGTGTTTGATTTTCAAATTACAATGTAAATACATTTTAAAATAACTATCATTATTTACACTTATAATTACATCTCTTACCCTATGGCTGATGGTGACATGTTCAGTGTTTTGGTGCAGAATGGAAGCCGAAAAACATTTTAGGGGCAAAAATTGAGAGGCCCACCATGATGTATTGGTCATATCCATGCCATTCATCCGTTCCGCTGGCTCATTTTAGGGCATGGGCCCAAAATCCAAAGCTCAAGTGAACCACACCATGGTAAACAGTGGGAATTGAATGTCTACCGTTGATAACTTCTTATGGGCCACAGAAGTTTTCGATCAAGTTGTTATATATCCATGTCTATATAACATTACTAACAAGTTAGATGACAAATAAACATCATTGTGGGCCCTAGGAAGGTTTTAGCTTTCAACGGTTGAGGTCTGTTTGAATCTCTATTTCATGTGGTGCAGTTCATTTGAGCTTTGGATTTGCCTCATTTTAAACTCATGCCCGAAAATGAGCTTATTGAATGGATGACATATTCATCATGGTGGGCTCCATAGTTTTTGAGCATATTGAAACAGATGGAATTCACATGGGATTTATATGATTTTCAAGGCAACAATTCCTGGTTGAATCAAACTATGTTGAGAAATAATGATGACCCATTTGCAACCATTTATCGTGTAATTAGAAAAATCAAATAGGCCCTTAAGGAAGGAAGCATTGCATACCTCCCTCCTATGGTCCTACGGGGCCCCTCTAAAGGATGTTGCGTTGGCTTGGCTAGTGGGTTAGAAAAGTGCTCGTAATCGACAACTTAAGAAAAAAAAAGAATGACAAGTACTAATATTTGTCTGGCATGCATGAAGAACAAGAAATCAGTAGATCACCTATTCATCCGATGTCCGTTTGTGAGAATAATCTATGAGAGCTTGAAACTAGTGATGCTTACATCAATCAAGGAGTTCATTCTTTCTTTGGCAAGGAGGGGTTGGGAAGATTGACAAGAGACGTTAGAAGTTGGCCTTACTGGCCGGCATTTGGGTGTTATGGGGGGAACATTTAGGTAACAATAGTTGCTTTCGAAATTCTAGTGGGGGAGCACTGGATGTTTTTAGGAAAGCTAGCTTAGATGTAAAGGATTGGGTTGCGGTCTCAATTGGAGAGCACTGGACGTTTTTAGGAAAGCTAGCTTAGATATAAAGGATTGGGTTGCGGTCTCAATCGGAGATGTTTATTGGCACTCCCTTTTTGTAAATTGATTGTTTCTGTATTCTTTGAATTGTCTTGGTCCCCTGTTTAATAAAATTGTTACATTAAAAAAAAAATCCTCAAGGATCTTATAGGTGCACTTTTGCTTTCGAATGCCAGATTTGGGTCCCTTTTGCCAAATGAATTGTTCTCTTCAAAAGTGTCTATGAAAGCTCTTCATACATCTCATCCTTGGTGTTGGGGTTTTCCTAAAGTTTGGGGCTCCATAGTTTTTGAGCATATTGAAACAGATGGAATTCAAATGGGATTTATACGATTTTCAAGGCAGCAATTCCTGGTTGAATCAAACTATGTTGAGAAATAATGATGACCCATTTGCAACCATTTATCGCGTAATTAGAAAAATCAAACAGGCCCTTAAGGAAGGAAGCATTGCATACCTCCCTCCTATGGTCCTATGGGGCCCCTCTAAAGGCTGCTGCATTGGCTTGGCAAGTGGGTTAGAAATGTGCTTATAATCGACAACTTAAGAAAAAAAAGAAGAATGACAAGTACTAATATCTGTCTGGCATGCACGAAGAACAAGGAATCAGTAGATCACCTATTCATCCGATGTCCGTTTGTGAGAATAGTTTGGGAGAGCTTTCTGGGATGCTTTGGCATGAAAGTGGTGATGCTTACATCAATCAAGGATTTCATTATTTTTTTGGCAGGGAGGGGTTGGGAAGATTGACAAGAGATGTTAGAAGTTGGCCTTACTGGCCAACATTTGGGCGTTATGGGGGGAACGTTTAGGTAACAATAGTTTCTTTCGAAATTCTAGTGCGGGAGCACTAGACGTTTTTAGGAAAGCTAACTTAGATGTAAAGGATTTGGTTGCGGTCTCAATTGGAGAGCACTGGACATTTTTAGGAAAGCTAACGTAGATGTAAAGGATTGGGTTGCGGTCTCAATCGGAGAAGTTTATTGTCACTCCCTTTTTTAAATTGATTGTTTCTGTATTCTTTGGATTGTCTTGGTCCCCTGTTTAATAAAATTGTTACATTAAAAAAAAAAATAAAAAATCCTCAAGGATCTTATAGGGGCACTTTTGCTTTCAAATGCCGGTTTTGAGTCCCTTTTGCCAAACGAATTGTTCTCTTCAAAAGTGTCTGTGAAAGCTCTTCATACATCTCATCCTTGGCCTTGGGGTTTTCCTAAAGTTTTGGGCTCCATAGTTTTTGAGCATATTGAAACAGATGGAATTCACATGGGATTTGTACGATCTTCAAGGCAGCAATTCCTGGTTGAATCAAACTATGTTGAGAAATAATGATGACCCATTGGCAACCATTTATCGTGTAATTAGAAAAATCAAACAGGCCCTTAAGGAAGGAAGCATTGCATACCTCCCTCCTATGGTCCTACGGGGCCCCTCTAAAGGCATCTGCGTTGGCTTGGCTAGTGGGTCAGAAAAGTGCTCATAATTGACAACTTAAGAAAAAAAAAAGAATGACAAGTACTAATATCTGTCTACCATGCAAGAAGAACAAGGAATCAGTAGATCACCTATTCATCCGATGTCCGTTTGTGAGAATAGTTCGGGAGAGCTTTCTGGGATGCTTTAGCGTGAAACTGGTGATGCTTACATCAATCAAGGATTTCATTCTTTCTGTGGCAAGGAGGGGTTAGGAAGATTGACAAGAGATGTTAGAAGTTGGCCTTACTGGCCGGCATTTGGGCGTCATGGGGGGAACGTTTAGGTAACAATAGTTGCTTTCGAAATTCTAGTGGGGGAGCATTGGACATTTTTAGGAAAGCTAGCTTAGATGTAAAGGATTGGGCGTCATGGGGGGAACGTTTAGGTAACAATAGTTGCTTTCGAAATTCTAGTGGGGGAGCATTGGACATTTTTAGGAAAGCTAGCTTAGATGTAAAGGATTGGGTTGCGGTCTCAATTGGAGAGCACTGGACGTTTTTAGGAAAGCTAGCTTAGATGTAAAGGATTGGGTTGCGGTCTCAATCGAAGATGTTTGTTGGCACTCCCTTTTTGTAAATTGATTGTTTTTGTATTCTTTGGATTGTCTTGGTCCCCTGTTTAATAAAATTGTTACATTAAATAAAAAATCCTCAAGGATCTTATAGGGGCACTTTTGCTTTTAAATGCCGGATTTGGGTCCCTTTTTCCAAACGAATTGTTCTCTTCAAAAATGTCTGTGAAAGCTCTTCATACATCTCATCCTTGGCCTTGGGGTTTGATGCAGGACAATTAACTACTTGCTCTAAAAGCTCGAACTGTTAGAGTATGGCGAATTAATCCCTTTATCTCATAGCCCAGGCTCCACATCTCATGGGTTTTAGGACCTCGGCCGAACCCCCTTCGTGGGCCCCAAATCACATGGGCCGCCCACCCCGAGTGTGTCCCCGCATCTCACGGGCTACCCCACTCGAGCCCAGTGTGTAATGCGCATTAATCACCCCTGGTGAGGAGTCTCGAACACGAGACCTCCTCTGTGGGCCGCACCCACCCCGAGTGTGCCCTTGCATCCCACAAGCGACCCCACTCGAGCCCAGTGTGAAAATGCCCCTGAATTAATCACCCCCGGTGAGGAGTCTCGAACTCGAGACCTCCCTCTTTGATACCAATTTGATGCAGGATAATTAACCACTTGCTCTAAAAGCTCGAACTGTTAGAGTATGGCGAATTAATCCCTTTATCTCATAGCCCAGTCCCCACATCTCATGGGTTTTAGGACCTCGGCCGAACCCCCTTCGTGGGCTCCAAATCACATGGGTCGCCCACCTCGAGTGTGTCCCTGTATCCCATGGGCTACCCCACTCGAGCCCGGTGTGAAATGCGCATTAATCACCCCTGGTGAGGAGTTTTGAACACGAGACCTCCTCCGTGGGCCGCACCCACCCCGAGTGTGCCCTTGCATCCACAAGCGACTCCACTCGAGCCCAGTGTGAAAATGCCCCTGCATTAGGGTTCCTCCCTAAGCTTTCTGTTGGGCAGTTGTGGTGAACAAAATTATCACTTGATAACCTTGAAAGAAAATTTAGCTCTTCCGAATGTCTGTTTTCTTATTTATTTATTTATTTTTGTTATGGAAGATGAATAATTAGTGGATCACTTTCTCCATTGTAGTTTCACTCAGGATATTTGGGGATTTGTTTTTTCAGTTGTTTGAGAGTTTACTGGGTTCTTCTGAAATTTGTGGTGGATCTCTTTGAAGATTTTGGGGCCAGTCTCTTCCGTAATCTTCTGATGAATTTACTAAGGCTAACATTCAGATTATATTTTGGGGCCTACGAGAGCAATCAATTGTTCCTCAAGTTCATAGGAGTTATTTTAATTGCTTGTTGGGGCTAGAGTGGGTCATGATTTATTCAATATGTTCCCTTTTATATTTTTGTCACCTTTTTCGGTGGGCCACTTGCATCAAATGATGTCGGAACAACACAACAATGACCCTGTTTGAAAGCCCATTGAGTTGGATTTCAAATGATCCCAAGATCATGAAAAATCTGATGCCATTTAAGTTATGGTTAATTTGCAAATGGCCTATATGGTTGTGACGGGATTCAAGGGCACTTTGATTATTGCCTATTATATTAGGGTTTTCTTTGGTTGCCAAAGGCCTCCTTGCTTGTAGCAACCTATCATGTTATTTTGAGTAAAAAAATTGCTTTGTAGTTTTTTGTGGGTTTTAGCATGTGTTTCTACAATGTTTTAAATAGTGTACGCTATGTATCGTGTAGCATGTGCTATATAGTGTAGCCTTTGTGCCACATAGCTCATGAAAATAGCTCAAGTCGCATGTACCACAAGCCGCATCCAATGTAGTATATGCTGTAAGGTACACTACATGCTACATAGCCTATGTTATGTGTTATTTTTCAGTAAAATAGTAAAATCAATTAATGTTTTCGATGATTTGTTACATTTTTTGATTTTCACTGAAATTAGTTAATGTTTCCAATGATTGTAGTGAAATAATATGATGTACAGAATAAAAATTAGTTACATTGCGATCTTTTATGTTTATGTTTACTCTTTGCCCAATTTTTCATTATTTTAATAAATAGTTTGTTAGTAGCGGGTAGCTTGCTATGTAGCTTATACCTCACACTTCAGAGGGGGGAATGCCATGCTACTTGCTATTCGCTATTTAAAACACTGGTTTTCTACAATAAAAGAGAAGGGATGATTGATCACCAGGTTTGACTAATGGACTATTAGTAATCCCTTCCATAGTCTTAACTTCATTGGTGTTTGTTCTACAATGTCATGTTTAGATCCAAATCTGAAGGAAAATGTAACCTAGCTTTACCTGTCGGCCACTTCTTGCGTCACCGCCCCCGCCCCCGCCCCCGCCCCTGCCCCTTCTCTCTTTTCATGACTCTCGCGAGTTGATTTTGTATCTCTTGTTTTCGCCTCATGCATTGAGGTTGGGAACAACAATCTTCAACCCACAGCTTGACTTCCCTGAATCCCCTGCATATTTTCATGTGACAAACTGCACCTCCTCTTGTCTTGCCATTTTACCATCCACCTCCACACATGTGACATGACCCATTGGCTGAAGAACTTTCTTTGCCCATACCTCTAATAAAATTTTAGAAAATTTGAACCAAGATCTTGATCAAACTTGTGTTCTACAGTCACCCCACCGGCTCAACCCAAGGATTAGATTGTTGAGAAAAGTGTTGCCCTCTTGTAGCATCCTCCCCATCTCTTCTCTATATTAGAGCTCAATCTACATCTCCAACAGGTTTAGTTTCTTAGCAGAGATTTGGAATGGCTGGACATTGCACTGCAGCTCCAGTAATTTCTTAGGGGTCATTTGGATGCCTGTAAAGTCCTCAAGTAGGAATCTGTTTATAGTTAATCAGATTACAGGGGGTGTTTGGATGGGTATATCTGCCTGTAATCAGATTACAGGTTGTAATCCGATTACTACTTTTAGCTGTAATCTGAAATGGGAGAAAAAGTCATGTTTCAAATTACAGGTAAAGGGATTTCATGCAATGGCTATAATTTTTGAAAAATTTCAAAGTAGGGAGAGTTGCGGATCATCTTCCAATGGCTACAAGGACTCAAAACAAGAGAAGAAGATGAATAAGAAAAAAGAAAAAAAAAAGAAAAAGAAAAACCTCTCTCTCTCTTTGTTACTATTGCTAGGTTTGAAACTTCTCATATGTTGGGATGTTATCAAACCTTAGTGCCGTGTTTGAATTAGTGGGCCCACTTTTGTGGCTCACCAAATGATTGTTTACCGTAAAATTGGCCACTCTTTATTGAGTTGGGCTTATCCCAATGATCTATCTTACAAAAAAACTTTATATTTCGTTTGATTATTTTTAAAGGATTTACCACTCCAAGCTCTGTTATGAGTGAATACCTAATTACAAGCTGTAAATAGATTTCAAGTTATCCATACACAAACAATTGTTTTCCTGTAATCAGATTACAACTTAAAGCCAAAAAGGACCGCATGTAAACACTTTACACTTGTAATCAGATTACCTGTAATCGGATTACAACTTCATGACTTACAGGTATCCAAACGACCCCTTGATGTATTCAGGCAACATCTTTGACCGGAACATGAAGCTCAATGCAAGTAGCTATTGGACCTCTTATCACATCTAGGTGAACTCTCTTCCCTTATCCATATATTGGAACTCAATCCACATCTCTAACAGGCTTAGTCACTTAACAAAGGACTGAAACGCGACAATCCACACAATCAGAGTGGTTGATACTTAGCTCTGATTAATTGACATTTCTTAGTTGAATTCACACTATCAATGATTTTTCATGTACACTGTAAGTTAGATGTCCACCAATAAGCAATTTCTAACACCATTGCAGTGTATATTTCATTTTCCGAGTCATCTAAATTGGGGTCCACAATTTGGACAGTTTAATTTATTTTACTTGATGCATGACTTGTACAATTGATCAGTTGTATGCAATGTTTTAAATATCAATGATATCAGCCGATATATCCCACGATATATCTTGTATACCATTTGTGCGATACGAAATGCACAGGTATTGCCGATATATCCCACATGTTCGATCTGGTGAGCATTTTCAATTTCCGATCGCTCTTTTTTTTTTTTTTTTTTTTTTTTTTTTTTTTTAAAATTTGTTGTTGTTGAAATCATGTTAAGTCAGTGTCAAATGGTTATAAATCCATTGGTTCTTCATGTTTTGCATGAAAAAAATCATGGAGTTGGAGCTTTGATTTTGATATCCATTGGTTCTTCATGTTCACCATGTTTTTTTTTTTTTTTTTCGAAAATTTCCTTCAACCAGCTATCAATTGAAACTAATTTTGAAAATTTAGGAGTATTTGATAAAATGATCATCACATACACTCTAATTTTGAAATTTGACTGTAGGTGGTTTGATTTGGGGAAGAATGGGAAAAATTCAAAATTTCCCCAATTTCTCCTAAATTGCTTGCAATGCTGCACTCCAAACATGAAATCAAGCGTGTACGAGGTCTGGTCTACTGATTTGTTTAGTCCTTGTTAATTTTTGAAAAATAAAAATCATTTTTAAATTAAAAATTATTAAAATATTATTATTATTTTCAAAATTTCCCTTCAACCAGTTGTCAATTGAGACTAATTTCGAAGTATTTAGGAGTGTTTGATGAATTGATCACATACAGTTATGCATTCAATTTGAATATAGTTGCATTAGTTTAGTTAGACAATGCATAGCTTAGGACCCTATACAAAGGAAACCTATTACGTGCACTTATTTTTTGAGATGCTATGATTTAAAGGTGTGTAATTAGGTCTTTTTTAACAATCCCTAAAGTTCCATTGAAAAATTCAACCATTTTCCCAATGTTTCCCCATGTTTTCCAAAAAGTGCGATGAATTACCTAATACAAACGATATATCCCATGCAATAACCGATATGTATCTATATCCCAAGGATGCGATATGTGATGCGATACCGATATTTCGAACACTGGTTGTATGAACTATCACATTCTCGCAAAGTGTCAAGATTTGGCTCTTATTAATGGATTCAAGAGGTTGGCTAAACCTACATGCCCCCTTTAAGGCTGCCCATCTACATGCCACTGCATGAGCCAACATAGTACATGCGGGAGACATACAAGATGTCCATTAAGAGGGTTACCACGTATGTTCCTTGGGTGAAAAGGTAAACCAGCCAACTAATCATGTGGACCACAATGTCAGAAACAAATGGATTGTATGAAAATAGTTGGCCAAGTTTTTTCCAACTACCATTAGTTTCATAGATCTTTCACCCACATGATAAGTGGGACCAGACTTGACTTTTGGGCTAGTACACCAGCATGCTGGGGCCCACCTGTGTGCCATGTTGGTACATGTGAACGTGTATTTAAGTAACTTCTTATCCATCAGAACTCTTATGTTAAGTAACTTCTTATCCATCAAAACTCTTATGGAAAGAAATTGTGGCCTTAGCATTTCAGACACCCAACCTTCTCAAAGTCCGACCTGGTAAAATCCAAGCCCAATTGGAATTTCTCAATTGGACTCTTGTGATTAAAAATGGGGACTTGGAAACTAGATTTGGGTAATCCAAACATTACAACATTGAAGTCAGATTTTGTAAAATCTGACTTCATTGAAATCCCATGAAAATTGGGTTCCAATAGTAATTCAAATACACCCTTAAAGATTGGATTGGATGCATATATTCTTGTGCGGTTCTAAAGGAAAACTTCATATCATGAAAGAGAGAAGGAAAACCTGTAGTGATTGCATATACATGCATTCAGGAATTGTTAGACGACCATTGAGAAGAATGACAATATGCCCAAATTGCAATTAAGCTTGTGATGTGGGCCCAGTGCCCACCATGGGACCCACCATTTGCTGACCTTTTGGACTGTTTGCTGCTTTCTTCAGGGCTGAATTGTTGAGACTACAGCCACTACTTCTAGAATATTACAGCAGTTGCTTTTGCTGTTTTTCTCAAGACCTTGGAGGCTGGTTTCTTTTTTTCCCTTTTGGTAAGAAATTTTATTAAAATGCCCCAAAATGGAACAAGAAAGATAAAGGAAGCAAGATCCATAAAGGCAATGGATATATTAGTCTACTGTACAAATAGAAGACCTGTGGACCCCATCCTTAGCCAAAGAATCGGCAATGCTATTTGATATGTGATTAATACACTTACCTACAATTATCTTTGATTGACATAGCGATCTCAATTAATTAAAGATGAAGGCTATTTCTTTTTTTTGGTCTTTTTTTTGAGGGGTCAAGGATGAAGCCAGTTACCACAGATGAGAGGAAGCCCCAAATGGGCATGCAGTTGACTCTTTTTTTTTTTTTTTTGCTTGAATGGTAAATCCCCCTCAACTAAAGTGTGCCATCCATTCGCTTTGCAAAAATCTCCATTTCGATTGCTAAGAGTTCAGCCTGACTTGAGAATCCTATTCTGCTGGATCCAAGAAGGGGAACTTCACTAAGCAATGTTCATCCTTAAGAAACCCCAAATCCCCGGGATTTCCCATAGAGCTATCACCAATGTTTAACTTCCACTAACCAGAAGGTAGAGGGTACCAACAATCCACTTTTATAGGAGGTCAGTGAGAATGTAGGATTACCTCCCTCCAATTGGGAAATAGATAGGATAAATCGGGAAACTGAAGGATTCTGATGAGGAACAAACCATACATTGTAAAGACCTTTTTATCTTTCCAACTATCTTCACATGGCTATAACGAAGATCTTCAAAAGTTCTATTTCTTTTCATATTTTCCACGGATTGTTAAAGGCAACATCCTCCAAAGGCTTTTGCCACTAGGAGTGAAACGACCACCAGTTTGCCCATCTATCACAAGGCCCAATGATCTTGGCACGACCCATTCAATTTCGACAAGCTGAAAATGTTCATTCAAAATTCTCCAGGCTGTGTTGCAGTGAACAAAAAACATGATTTTCCCGACACGTTATGCGCCTATTGGTAATGGCCCAGTTTCTTTTATGAAGGTTGTCCAAAGTGAAACTTTTGAATGTAGCCGCTGCCCAACAGAAGGCCTTCACGCATGGAGGATCGTGTAAACCCCAAATTGCACATACTGGGGTTAACTTGAGACTGGAATGCATATCTTCAGAGAACGATTTGGTAGAGGAACCACTCGCCAATGGAGCCCAAACTCTTTCATCTTCCTTTGAAGGAAAAGGAAACACTGTTTGAGAATATCGAGAGTATTAGCTAGCATATCAACCTTCCAACTTCCATAGAGTCCTACGAAATTGTATTGTCCAAACAACTGTCATTTTCCATTTAATAAACTTATTCAATAGAAGAATTCTGGATGGTATCGAGCATATCCTCATAAATGTATTAATTAAGGCATCATCTTCCAAATATAGGTCTTCCCAGAATCATGTCCTTCCCCATTCCCAACTTTGAATCTTATCCCTTTATAGAAGATTTTGCCACCCCTTTTAATTGGTCCCAACCTTGGAAATAGTTTTCCAAATTAGTTCTGGAGGATTTTCTTTGGAAGGTGAGGACCTGTGCAGCGAAATGATGATTGTTGCACCTCTCTGCTCAGGTTCTGGAAGGGGATGAAGGGGATTTATGGGCAATGCAGGAGGGCGTTCATAAAACACATGGTTACTCACCAGGACAGTGTGATTGCTATTGGAAAGTATGTGCTTCATGACATTCAATGTAGGACGGACTGCATCCAGCAAGTGGGGGGAGCAATTGGGTTTGTTGTGGAGGGTGACAATGAAGATATGTTCACAATTTTCAAGATTCCGAAAAGAAGTGAGAACATTAGGAGTATCAAGGTATGAGAGAGCTAATTAGTATATCCTCCTTGGTGAACTATGGCCATCATGAGGGATTATGAGGGGTACATCAGCTGTAAGTGTCAAAAGCTGTTGCTGTTGGGATCCTCTAGCAAAACAGGAAAAGGATCTGTCCAAGGATGGAGAAATTGGACACCGTTAGGAACAGGTGGAATACGCCATTGTGCTTCAGTGGCGTCTTTAATATGGTCCAATATCCAGATGAAAAGTTGAATGGCTCATTATTAATGGAAGTTTTCGGAAATTCTCCAATGAGAAATGACCTGATCGATCTACTTTTTTTGGGCTCTAAGTTGACATGGTCAAACCAGCAAGATAGGCTAACCATGTTACGGTTGGATAGATTTCTGGTTTTGGGAATGGATAGATTTGTTTCTGGGAATATCTCAACACGGCGTCCCTAGGTGGCAATTAGTGCTTGTGAGTGAATCTCCCAAGGGATTCTTTCAAAGCTCTTGCAGTTGCCGGCATGATCATTTGCCTATGTTTGTATTTGTCAGGGTTGCATAAGGGCTTAGTATAATGCAAGATTGAGCTAGGGAGGTTGCTTAGTTAGCAACTTCTCTGTTGAGACCGCTAACTTTTAGATTTCCCACTTACAATTCATGGATAACACATTGCTGTTATCCCAGGTGGACTGGATTCAAGTCAAGTTTTGCAATGCTTCGAGGCACTGTGAGGCCAGAAAATTAACATACAAAACAGTGAGCTTTTGGTTGTGTGGCTTAGTAAAGAAGGGCCTGTTTAGATTGAAGGTAAAGTAAGGGAATTGAATGGAAAGCAAAAAACGTGACATAAGTGGGAGGTAAACTGACATCAGCATGAGGGGAAACAAACCCTTTGCACCTGCTTGTTTTGCTAAAAAAAAAAAATCCTGTAAAATGCTTTTGCTTTTCATTTGCAATTATTTGGATTGCAATTCTACAAAGGGAATCATTTTCCCTCCAAAATTGCCATCTAAAACGTCACATCAGAGGCAAACTCTTTTCCTTCCATTTAACTTTTTGATAAAAAAAAAAAGAATGTTGTTCTCTCTTGTTGAGAAGGGAAAGCACTGCACACACTTGTTTTGTTGATGCAAGCTGGTTGCGTTCTATCCAACCAGGCTGTAAACGTTGTTGCTCAGATTTTTGGATGTATGAAAGGCAAGCTTCCTTCCACCTACTTTGTCTTCCCATTTCCATTGGAAAACTGGCAAGCATTTCCATGATGTGATCCTGGAAAGAATTTAGCAGAAGTTATTGGGTTCGAAAAGTTTCCACTTATCTTTCGGTGGTCATCTAAAGCTGATCAAGTCAGCGTTGGCTGATGGGTCTCTTTATTACGTGGTTCTATCCCATCATCCCCATCAATGTTATCAAATAGGGTGAGAAGGATCCAGAGGGAATACTTGACTGGGGCTGCAAAGAAGAAATTCCATCTTGTGGATAGCTTGAGGCAGCAAATTGAAAGAAGCAGGGTTTTTGGTATTAGATCTCTATGTTAAATTTATACCTTGTAGTGAAATGGTTGTGGAGATTTGGAGGGGAGCTGGACAACCTTGGAACAAGGTGATTTCTAACGAATGGTGGTTTCACTTCACTTCATCCCAATATAGGCCTTTGGTCTTTTGAACTCATTTAGAAGTAGTGTTCGCAGTATCGGTATCATTACATGTGTCGCTAATTGTGGATTCGGAAATATGTATCGATATCACTGATACTTGAAAATATATCGCTAATCAAGGGAAACATTAAGGGAACATGGAGAAAAAGGTGTAATTTTTTCAGCAAAACTTCAGGAAATACTAAAAGGTACATGATTACATATATAGAAATATAAAAATTATAAAAAAGAACTATACATAATAAGTTTCCATTCAATAGGGCCTTAAACCATGTGCTGTGCAATAATGACAAAAATTGATCCATGCATGCATATATAGATACATCATCCATAATCCATCATCCATCATGCACACATACATACATACTTCCATGCATGCACTCATGCATTCATACGCACCTATCAATCCATTCCTAACATATCCATCCATCCATGTATAACACATCTATCCATCCATCCATCAAGCACACATCGACATATACATATCATATATAATTAATTATTTTTAAAAGTAAACAGATTTTTTTATTTTTATTTTTTTTTTTATTTTTTAAATTTTAATTTTCATTATTTTTAAAACTTTGAAAAATAAATTATTTTAAAATATTAATACATCACTCATCAACATCCATCCATAGATAGTAAAGAATAAGTAAGTTTTTTCACAAAACAGTATCATTATTTTTAAAAAATAAATCAGTTTTTTTAGCATTTTCAAAATTTTAGATAAATATAATTTAAAAAAAAAAAAAAATCAAAGAGGGAGGGGTAGAAATCCCCAACCAGATCCCCAAAAAAAATTCAAAAGAAAAAAAAAAAATCCTTTTTTAAAAATATGTTTTTTTGCAGCATTTACGCACATTTTCCCCCCTTCTCGATTTTCTCCCTAAAATGAGAGATTTGATTTATGAAAATTCAAGAGTGTTCAAAATCCATTCTACAGCCAGATCCCTGAAATATATTTTAAAAACAATTTTTCTATTTTTTTTTTTTTCACAGTATTTATACATGTTTTCCCCCCTCCTGATTTTTCCCCCAGAATGAGGGATTTGATTCACAAAAACTGAAGAGTGGTAGAAATCTCTCCTTGTCCTAAATGAAATCTGCAATCCTTTTCATACTCATCATCATCCAGCTGCCGTCCAATTTTTTGGAAGAGCAGAGAATTGTGTTAAAGTCTCCTCTAAGCACCGAGGGCCATGCCACTATATTTGCTCATTCTTCAGTTCTTTCCAGTGGTCATCTTACTTCAATCAGTGGGTCCATAAATAGTACAAGGGTCTGCTGGAATCCATCACCCTATAATACAAAGCTTGTTGGACACCTATTCACATTCCATTACCACTACATCTCTGTCCTATACAGTCATGTGGCTTCTCGATCTCTTCCCTACCCTTTATTTTTAGGCCATTACGGTTTGACTAAATCTGATAGATTTAGGCCCTGTTTGGTAGATGCGTCAAAATGAGTTAATCTCATTTTAGTTAAGACTCATTCTGTAATAGAGATCTTGATCTCTAATACATAATTGCTGTTAGTATGAAATCATTACAAGCAGGGCCTTAGTTTTTGCTACTTAGTATCCTATTTTGGATAGATTATGTTGATTCGGAATCAATCTAAGAGTCGGAAAGTTATAGATAAAGATTTCAAAGGGATTCTTGAATGTCTATAATCTATAAAAAGGGTCATTCCAGGGAGTTAGAGGGCACTGCGCTCTTTCTGAATTTGTGAAGATCTCATTTATTTTTGTAAATTGTGAAGATAATTTAATTTCAGAACTTGTTTATCCCCATCTATTCAAATATTCTTATATGGTGTGTTTTCTTTATCCATTCTGTTGTTTGGGTATCTGATCCTCATTTAGCATAAGACACTTTCTCTGCATTTAGCAAATGACATGATATTTGAATTTAATTTAAAGTGATATTAACATTTAATGTGGTTGCTGTTAGATTTAGCAGCATTGCCATTTCGAGCACTTTTCAAATGCAGCCTCTTATATTGGCATTCATTACCATTCTAATGTTAAATTTTCATGTTACAAAGCATAAAGCATGTTTCCTAATCTTTGATTGAAAACCCAAAAAGTCTCCTATTCAGATCTCATCAGGACTAGAGAAATAAATATATATATATATATATATATATATATATATATATATATATATATATATATATATATATATATATATATAAAAACTCGATTTGGTTATCTACCTGATCAAGATTTGTTCATGACTCTCTAAAAGACTAGAACTCCACTCAACATGCCAACAGTCTGTATCTTTAGAATTTCTAAAATTAAAATATTCCTGAGTATTCTTCTTCAAGACTCAAAACGACTTGACTGAATTGTTCCACTCTACCGACGCCTCAAGTTTCGAGTTGTAAAAACCATTGCTAATTTGATTGTCTTGCATCAGGTAAAAAGTTGTAGCTGCTGTGATTCCAACATCCAAATCGGGCAGCAACTTGCAAATGATTTGCAGAAGCTCTGGGGAGAAACCAGCACCGCATGATCGAGGTGTCCCATGAGATATTGATGGTTAGTGTTCAGTTGCCAGTGTATATTTATGTTTGTCAACGATGATTTTCTGTATCAGTAGAAGGGACTTGTTTGTGCTTGTGTTTTATTATTGGGTTTAATTAGTTCACCTTTCTTCCATACAAGGTTTTTTTTTTTTTTTTTTGGGAGTAGAATGATATACTTCGGTTTTTGCCTTTCAGACAACTGGGAATCAAGGTTGATTAATTGAGACCATTGGTTTGCTGGCCACAGTGGATGGTCTTTGCTGAGAAAATTTCCTGTATGTGACAATCCTAGCCTTTCGATTTGTGGGCGACAAATTAACCGTTGAAAAGCGATTCAGCAATGGTCTAACATTGACTGGAAAAATGGCCCAAGATTGGTTGCTAGGATGTATCAGGAAGAGTTCTGGGTCATGGGCCTTCCATGCAGGGATGCAATCATGCAACCCTTGTGGTAGGGATTGTCGACAAATGAGCTCCGTTTGTTAGAAACCAGATCAGGCATTTGGGCCGTTGATCCTGATGTTGGGTCTGTAAATATGCAATGGTTCATTTCTCACTCGACGAGGTCCACCAAATTCCAAGTAATATGCAATGCCCACCTGGATTCTGTGAATGTGGGGCTGCAAGTCTATGATCAGTTTGTAAGGTGGGTCCATCATGGGTTGGGGATGCCCTGAAAACTTCGTCAATGGGATGATTGTAACTGTCTAATTAGGGCACATCTTTTTCTTTATAATGGTGGACCAATGTCTATAACTGTCTATTTACAAGTCCATGAATCAGGATGCCATTCAAGGAAGATATTGGGGCGTGGCCCATCACTTGATGGGTCTGGTCCATCAAATGGTTTGTAGCACCGAAAGTCGGCTCCTGCTTGTACCATTGCTAGGCTAGGTTGCAGAAGAGAAAATGAGATGGTTTGATTTTGAGTCTTCCTACATAATGTAGCTCATGTGATCCAGTCCATTCATCGTGTGGCCACACTGGCAACAAAATGGGTCAATTTTGGTCATGAGATGGACCACGCTTGTTGACGAAATTAGTAAAAAACGAATGGGGTAGTTGTCCACATAAAATGTAAAAGGATATCCACCTAATGGCTAGACTAGCTTGACTTTGAAGCCATGAATATACAATGTGGGGCTTATCTAATACTGCATTTCTGCATGTCTGAAATATTGCAGGGTGGAAATGAGGCGTGAACATACTGATCTCTCCCCCTTCCTGGGAATCAACTGGCTTTAATGCAGGGAAACACTAGCAGGGAATCTAATTGTCCTGCCCCCACCTGGACGGAATCGGTCCAGGGGACGCGGATTAGCTACTGAAGTGACGTCACAATGTTTTGTGGGCCCCACCATGATATATTTGTTGTATCCACACTGTCCATCGATTTGGAGAGATCATTTTAGGGCATCATCCAAAGAATGAGGCAGATCCAAAGTTCAAGTGGACCCCATCATAGAAAACAGTGGGGACAGTGACGCCGTTGAAAACATCCTAGGGCCCACCATGATGTTTATTTGAGATCCAACCTGTTTATAAGTTAACACAGACATGGAATAAGGTAAAACATAAATATTATCTTGATCGAAAACTTCTGTGGCTCAAAGAAGTTTTTAATGGTAAGCGTTCAATCCCCACTGTTTTCCGTGGTGGGGTCCCCTTGAATTTTGGATCTTCCTCAATCTTTGGCTCATGCACGAAAATGATCTCTCAAAATGAATGGACGGTGTGGATATAACTGGTGGGCCCACAGAATGTGGTAATGTCACTTTAGTAGCGAGACTGCTACAGTCGAGGTCAGTAGCTAATCCGCGTCCCGGTCCAGGCAGGGGCTCTGTGGGGCCCTCCGTGATGTGTTCATCAATTTTTCCAGTGGACCACAGTGGGGATTGAACGTTCACCATTAAAAACTTCTGGGGGCCACGGAAGTTTTGGATCAAGCTTTAAAAAAATTATAATCTTCATCCAGGTCTGTGACCTTATGAACAGTTTGGATGGCAAACAAACATCACGGTGGGCCCCAGGAAGGTATCAATGGTGGGCGCCACTATCACCACTGCTTCCTGTTGTATGGTTCATTGATCCTTGGATTTGCCTCATTTCTAGACCCATGACCTAAAATGATCTATAAAAACGGATGAACGGTGTGGATGAAACCCATACATTACGGCGGGCCCCACAGAGCCCCTGCATGGAACGATTTATGTCCACTTCCTGTTTGGTAGTAGCCTAAAACTGAGTTCATCTCATTTACTTAATACTGATTATACAAGAGATTAGAAAACTGAAAGCTCGATCCAGTTTTCGGTTGTCCCGATGACTTCATTGGATCCTATGCTTAATGAGAATGGTATGATACTAATTAGTAGTGGCAATGGCCCGGGCTAGGCCGGCTGAGGTACACTGGCCCTAGCTTGGCCCAGGCCCTAATGGGCCAAAGAGACCTTTGTCCTAGAGGGCTGTGTTGGGTCAGGTTGGGGCTGGGCTCGGACGAGGGGTGGGCCCGGGTGGACTCTATAAGTTAAGTTATTCTTGTACAATTGGTGAGTGTTTTTCAGGAGAACTAAAGTTTTTTTTTTTTTTTTTTAAATATTTATTTGGCACCCTTGTATTGAATAAAATTTCATCAACCAAGCATATGTCCCAACCAATCACCCACCATAGGCATGGGTTTAATTGCATCAATATATTGTTCATCATTTAAAGTGGGGTCTACAATTGGGATAGTTTAAAAGTGATGTTCTCCTTATTATTACATTACATGGATTCTCTGGTCCACATCACTAATACTTATGTACTACATGGGATGAATCTGGTGTGGGACATAATCTTTATGCGGAATAGGCTCATGGATCTGTCTGTGCATGGAACATGGCGATCAGGGGTCGGATAGCTTGCCTAGCTGTGACGCCGCCATGGAAGCCGGAGAATAATACCAGAATACCTGTAGAGCTTAGGATCTTCCTCTCCTTCACACCCTTTCTGCAATATGATAGATGGGACTACGAATTTTGCTGTTGGTGTAGGATCGGGGACCCAGCTCTCTAATATATAGGGACTGTGGAGAGAGAGTTTGAAACCCATCACAACTCTCTCTCTCTCACGCTCCACATTGCACTATCCTAGTTCAACTCAACTGCCTTGCGTAAGGCTTTAGCATTCCACCCCAAATACGCAGTGCTGCGCGTACAGATTGCGCAACGTATCACCTTAAGTGGAGCCCACTGATTAACTCAATCAAACAGTCCAACTAGAATACAATCCAGATCGTTGATCAGTAAGGCCCACCACATAGAGTTCTTACATTCTCCCACTTGGGCCTCATTGAGCAACGTCAATGATTGTCATAAAAATTTGAAAACAAGTTTTGATATTAAGAAAACATCTGAATGGTTAACCCATGACATAGTTGGACAACATGAGTAATGCTATTCAATCTGGTCCATCAAGACTGTCAGTATTGAAACACGGTAGTCGTCACAACATTTAATTTAGGCGAAGTGAGACTAAGCGCGATCACAAGTGCTTTCAATCTTAACGACATAGATTACGAACTAGGAAATGTGGTATAAGGATTACACACTTTAGTGTGATGATATGTGCCCATCCTTAAGAGGTCCTGAAGCTTTTACATGTCTCCAAAAAAATACGACTGTAGTTCTACTTACTCAAAATTTGCGCATATATATAGAGAAGCAGAAATGAATCTTTATATCAAAATCATCCAAATCAACTGTATAAAACGAGATCTCTAAGTGTCTGTGAAAATAAAAATACGCTCAACTCCCACTAATTGAAAACATCTGTGGGATCAATGACTCCCATAGATGTCACATGTTCTTGAAATGGCGTGATAGGGAGCCCTTTAGTGAGCGGATCTTCAATCATCTGCTTAGTGCCGATGAATTCCACGGACACTTGATGATTCTGAACTCTTTCCTTTACAACAAGGTACTTGATGTCGATATGTCTCGACCTTGACGAATGCTTGTTGTTACTAGAGAAGGAAATAGCAGCCGAATTATCGCAAAATATTCTCAGTGGTTTCGGGATATGCTCCAGTACCCGCAAACCTGAGAAGAAACTCTGTAACCATAGTGCCTGATTAGATGCCTCATGGCAGGCAATAAATTCAGCTTCCATAGTGGATGAGGCTGTGGTAGACTGTTTCACGCTTTTCCACGACACAGCTCCTCCCACCATCATGAAGATGTATCCTGAAGTAGACTTCTTAGTATCAATGCAGCCTGCGAAGTCTGCGTCCGAATATCCGATCAGCTCCAACGGATCAGATCTTCTGTATGTGAGTCCGAAGTCTTTCGTTCTCTGAAGATACCGTAATACTTTCTTCGCAGCTATCCAATGTTGCAATCCTGGATTAGATAGGTATCTTCCCAATATTCCAGTGACAAAGGCAATGTCCGGTCGCGTACAGACTTGAGCATACATGATGCTCCCTACTACTGATGCGTACGGATATTCTTTCATTCGATTCTTCTCTAAATCATTCTTTGGACATTGAAATAGACCAAATTTGTCGCCCTTTACAATGGGCGACTTTCCTGAAGCACAATTTTGCATGCCATACCTTTCGAGTACCCTAGTAATATAGGCCCTCTGTGACAGGCTGAGCAGTCCAAGTGTTCTGTCACGGCGAATCTCAATGCCGATGACATAAGAAGCTTCACCAAGGTCTTTCATTTCAAACTTTTGAGATAAGAATTTCTTGGTGTCGCTCAACATCCTGGTATCACTACTAGCCAACAGAATGTCATCAACATACAAAATCATCATAACGAACTTACTCCCACTGGTTTTAATGTAGATGCATTTATCTGCAGTATTTTCTACAAAACCATATGAGAAAATTACTTCATGAAACTTAAGGTACCACTGTCGCGATGCCTGTTTCAACCCATAGATGGACTTCTTAAGTTTGCAAGCCAAATATTTTGAGCCAATAGCTATAAAACCTTCGAGCTGCATCATGTACACATTCTCATTTAGATCCCCATTGAGAAATGCAGTCTTGACATCCATCTGATGTAACTCTAAATCCATATGAGCTACAAGAGTCATTATGATCCTGAATGAGTCTTTCTTAGATATTGGTGAGAAAGTCTCCTTAAAATCAATGCCCTCACGTTGGTTAAAACCCTTGGCAACAAGTCGGGCTTTATACCTTTCGACATTACCCTTGGAGTCCCTTTTGGTTTTAAATATCCATTTAGAACCAATCGGCCTTATTCCAGTAGGTAACTCTACAAGATCCCATACTTTATTGTCCTGCATGGATTTTAACTCATCTTTCATGGCATCAAACCAACGAGAAGGATCAGCACTGTTTTTGACTTGTGTAAAGGATGCAGGATCCTTTTCCACCCCTATGTCAAAGTCGTGCTCCTGTAAGTATACGATGTAGTCGTCTCGATTTACAGGCCTTTTCTCTCTTTCAGATCTTCTCAATGGTTCATCTTGCTGGGTCTGATCTTGATTTTCCTCATCAGTGGTTTGTATATGAGGTTCTACGTGGTGTTGTGCAGTGACTGCAGGATCGACTGCATCATTAATGTCCACGTGATCTGAATTGACTATGACTGGAGTCACAGTCCTTTGTTCCTCAAATACAAAATTTCTTATGTTCGTGCTCCCACTGTTTTCAGTGTCCTTAATGAATCTGGCATTCCCAGTCTCAACAATCCTGATAGAGTGGGAAGGACAGTAGAATCGATACCCTTTTGATCTTTCTGGATATCCAATGAAGAAACAACTTACGGTTCTAGGATCAAGCTTCTTTTCATGCGGGTTATAAACTTTGGCCTCAGCAGGACAACCCCAAACATGTAGATATCGGAGACTTGGTTTTCTCCCATTCCACAACTCAAAAGGAGTTTTGTTAACTGCTTTACTGGGGACCCTGTTTAGTATATGAACTGCGGTTTTGATCGCATCACCCCATAGAGATTCTGGCAATGTCGTATTACTGACCATGCTTCGCACCATATCCATAAGGGTGCGATTGCGTCTCTCAGCCACTCCATTCTGCTCTGGAGTACCAGGCATAGTGTACTGAGCGACAATGCCACAATCCTGCAAGTATTTAGCGAATGGCCCTGGGTTGCGTCCTGATTCGTCATATCTGCCATAGTATTCACCACCACAGTCAGATCTGACAACTTTAATTCTCTTATCGAGTTGATTTTCAACTTCGGCCTTATAGATTTTAAAAGCATCCAGGGCGTCTGATTTCTCACTTATAAGGTATAGGTACCCGAAGCGAGAGTAGTCATCTATAAAGGTAATAAAATATTTGTGGCCACTCCATGAGGCTGTAGGGAATGGTCCACAGATATCTGTATGTATAACCTCTAATAGACCTACACTCCTGGTTGCACCTTTCTTTCTTGTTCTAGTTTGTTTTCCTTTTATGCAATCAATGCATACTTTATAGTCAGAGAAGTCTAGAGAATGCAAAATTCCTTCTCGCACAAGCCTGTCTAATCTCTCACGAGATATATGGCATAGCCGTCTGTGCCACAACATGGAGGAATTCTCATAGTCTAATCTTCGCTTGGATCCCACTTTATTTTCATGCAAAGAATTAATATTATAGACGTGAGAGGCAATCAAGTCTAACTGGTATAAGTTGTTTACTATAGAGCCGGTTCCAATTTTAATTGAATTAAAGTAAATACCAAAACTTTTATTTCCAAAATGGAATGAATATCCCAACTTATCCAAACAGGAAATTGAAACTAAATTGCGCCTTATAGACGGCACACAAAATGTATCTACTAAATTCAAAATTTGACCAGACTTCAACTTAAGCCTATAGACTCCTATTGCCTCCACGTCAACCTTAACACCATTGCCTACGTATACTGAGCGCTCCGCATCAGTTGGTGGCCTGGCCTGTAGTAATTCCTGCATAGAAGTGCATATGTGAATAGTAGTTCCTGAATCTATCCACCAGGAATCCATTGACACATCTGTTAGATTAGATTCAAAACAGACAAGAACAGAATGATTACCTTTCTTTATGAGCCAATTCTTAAAACCTTCGCAGTCTTTCTTGAAATGACCCGCCTTATTGCAAAAGAAGCACGGTTTGCCTTTAATCCGTTTGCGTTTAGATCCATTTCCAGATTGATTCTCATGGTTTCCAGATGGAGGACCAGAGAATCCATTATTAGAACCTTGTTTCCTCTTATTCTTACCTTTATTCCCTTGCCTTTGCCCATGACCTGAGGTCACCATATTAACATTTTGAATTTTGACCACCTGCCTGATCCTGTCTTCTTCTTGGACACACTGAGTGATAAGTTCATCCAATGTCCACATGTCCTTCAGAGTGTTGTAGTTTACCAGGAACGTGCCGAATTGGGGAGGTAGGTTATTCATGATCAAATGAACCAGTTGATCATCAGTGAGTACAAGTCCTAGAGCACGGATCTTAGAAACAACCTCGATCTGCTCTACAATGTATTCACGGATGTTGCCTTTTCCATCGTAGGATGAACGAGTCAATTTATTCAGAAGGATGCCCACTTCAGATTTATCAGATTTTTTGAACCTTTTTCCCATTTCAGCCAGGAAAGTTTTGGCATTATCGGTTTCAGGCATGGCGCCCTTCATAGATTCAGAAATCGAATACTTAATTACTTTCAGGCATGTATCATTTGATCTAAACCATGCAACCCATCGATTATATTCAGCTTCAGTAGCATCATCAGATGGTTCTGGCGGTTCAGGTGTTATCAGGGCCAGATCTAATTGAAGACAGCCCAGTACAACTTCAATGGCGTTCTTCCATTGAGCGTAATTAGATCCATTTAGGGCAGGGACTTGAGTCTGATTAGTTGGAATTGAGACTGAAAATAAAGGAGATACATATACTCACATTAGTTCATTATTTCACAAAACAATTTCGTGAATGTAAATAAATATCAGGCAAAGATAACTGATTCAGTTGCTAAGGGAGGCATCAACTGAATCATCCAAGATGACGATGGGCCCAACCATCGCATCCTGGTGAGAATCTGTTACATCATTATCATTCCTCCTGTGGGTGGTAATAATAACATGCTAGTGATCCTCCTGAACATGAAGCTAAGTAATGTCAGTGATGTAAATCTGAGACACTCAACACCTATGGGTGAGATGAGTCTTTCAAATTTACATTACCTACACCATTTACTCCACCCGTTCATGTGACCGCCATACGATAATCATCTGTGTTTTCGTTACCGTACGTATGGAAAAATGAACGCAACTGTATGCAATCCTCCTTATCCCAATGTTACAAGTCTGTATTTGTAAAGTTTTCATCGATTGAGGTCACTATGGTGGCTAACACAACCGAATCCAAAACTACAAATATAGACTTTAGGATTGCTATTATAATCCTGCTTCAGTGAATTATACTTAAATTAGTTTGATACGGCCCATAAGATGGTCAATATTGATCATTGGATGATAGAGAAACTATGGATGAAACTAACGGACATGTTTGGCTCTCTATGATTCAATGGTCCATATGAGACCTTTAAGGATGGGTAGTGGGCCTACAGCTGAGCCGCGTCGAAACTCCATATGATCAGGTCATCATGAATGAGTAAAACAGATCTAGCCTATATCATTTTCATGATAGATATGAAGCATTAACTTTTAACAACTAGATATACACTCCCATTGGGAGTGTATAATTATGAATGGATCAGCCCATATATTGAATATTTATAAAGGTTATGATTGATATTTATCTATCTAGAGAATGAGCCAGATCAACTTCTCATCATGAAGTGCACACATGGATCAGATGTGGGCCTGGATAAGATGTGATTTTAATGTGAAACACATGGTTCATATAAATGGGCCCAATTAACATCCATCTTAAAGTCTCCTGGTGAGCCCACTGGTGATAAAAATTAAAACTTGATCCATTGTCCCAGAGTATATGTAATGGGCTTCGAACAGGTGTCAGGCCCAATACAAAAATTAGGTGGATCCATAACTCGAAATGGCCCCTGACGAGCGTCAGGCCCAGCAGGAAGGATTAAGGTGGATCCTGTTCACGGGTCCAAAATAGAACCCGAACTGATGAAATCGGGTCCGAAAGGCCCGACCTCATATAAGGTCGTTTACGACCAAAAAACCAGCCGAAAAATCAGTCATTCTCGACTGTCTGAGAGCAGTAGTTGGAGAAAGCTCATGCGAGAGCTCCGCCGCCAGCATCTGCCAGAAGAACCTCTCCATGTGACGATGAAGGCTGCCGCAGAGAGAGATCTAAGTGCTGGTGGTGATGTCTTCGACGATGGACATCTCAGGGAGCAGACGACCATCGTCGACGAGGCTACATGTTAGGTTCCACCACCTTGATGCTTATGGAGGGAGAAACCAATGCATGAGAAGAAGAAGATGGCCGGAATCCGGGCTTAGCTGAGATGAAGGCGCACAACCGACAATGAGAGATGCCGGCGAAGTCCTAGAATCCACGGCTGTCTCCCCAACAGTCACAGGTGAGGGTATAGGATGAATCCCGATGCCCTAATCACTGGATTTGGGGATATAGAACTAGAATCCCTAATTGAAATTTATTTGTGATACGAACACAATAAAATCCCCAAATTTATCCAGGGTTTAGGGTATGAAATCCCTAATTAGCTGTATTTGGAGTTCGAATAATCCCTAATTGACTGGATTTAGGATTCCGAACTCAAGATCCCTAATTACATAATTTGGGGATTCAAATCTGAAATCCCTAATTCTGAATTGGGGATTCAGATATGAAATCCCTAATACTGATTTGAAATTCGAAATCCCAATTTTTGGGAATTCGAAACTCTGATTCTTGAATTTGAATCCCTAGAGGGTGAATCTGGAATTGATGAATCTGATCATCTATGCTTATGCACAGACGGCTCTGATACCAAATGTGGGACATAATCTTTATGCGGAATAGGCCCATGGATCTGTCTGTGCATGGAACATGGCGATCAGGGGTCGGATAGCTTACCTAGCTGTGACGCCGCCATGGAAGCCGGAGAATAAAACCAGAATACCTGTAGAGCTTAGGATCTTCCTTTCCTTCACACCCTTTCTGCAATATGATAGATGGGACTACGAATTTTGCTGTTGGTGTAGGATCGGGGACCCAGCTCTCTAATATATAGGGACTGTGGAGAGAGAGTTTGAAACCCATCACAACTCTCTCTCTCTCACACTCCACATTGCACTATCCTAGTTCAACTCAACTGCCTTGCGTAAGGCTTTAGCATTCCACCCCAAATACGCAGTGCTGCGCGTACAGATTGCGCAGCGTATCACCTTAAGTGGGGCCCACTGATTAACTCAATCAAACAGTCCAACTAGAATACAATCCAGATCGTTGATCAGTAAGGCCCACCACATAGAGTTCTTACATCTGGTTGTCAAGGCAATTTATCATTGCACTTTTTTCTCCCAACTCTAATTAGAGTTTTTTTTTTCTTCTCCTAAAAGCTTTTTCTCTTTGACATGGTATCAGATCAAAAACTCTCATGGGATTTTCTCTTCATTATCTCTTCTTGATCTCCCTTTCCTCTCTATTTTTTTTTTTTTTTTGTTTCTTCTTCTTTTCTCTTCTTTGGTTTTTTATTCTAATATTTTAATCTTGGGTTGAGAGTCGTTGTAGCCTAAACAACGATGAAAGTGATTAACGAGGAGGGTCTTGTAGTAATTTCTAATTGATCTTGTAGTAATTTCTAATTTTCTTTGAAGGGTTGCTCAACATTCAGTTTTCATAAGATTTTTGGAGTGTTTATTTTTAATTTTTTAGAAATTGGTTTATAGCAACTAAAGATGTTGAATATTTTGTTTGAAGAGCCTTCTGGGTTCTTTTCATCCATATTTACAATGATTCTTTTATGGACAATGATCAGGTATTTGAGATTTATTTTTCTTATAAAAATATACTAATATCCAATGAATTTTGTCGTAAGATCTCCTTATTCTCTTTGATGGTTTGATTTGGAGGTACAAGATTGGGTGCCTTTTTAATTTTTAATTTTTATATCTTTGTTCAAACTGCTATAAGCTAGAGTTGGTTATTATTATTATTATTATTATTATTATTATTATTATTATTATTATTATTTTATTATATTGATTAGCATGAAGTCTTAATATTTAGTACTTTAATTGTTTGGGATTAAATATGACACCATTATCAATATCTAAGACAGTCAACTCAATCACCTTCAAAATGCAGAGACTGATTATTCACACTGTGATTATTCACACTGAAAATCTTGAGTTGTAGATTACAACCCATATATTTAAGTCCAATAATTATCTTCAGCAGTTAAATGTTATTGAAATGTTTGTTGGAGAAAAATAAAAGTTGGTATATAGAGATGATTGTATATCAGAACCTCCTATAATTGACCCTTATTATGAAAAATGAAAATCAAACAATTTGTCAATTGTCTTGGATCTCCAATTCTATGGAACTTAAAGGTTAGTAGATGATTTTTTTTTTCTACCATGTGTGAGATTTAGTTGACTGCTTATAAATTGTATGCTAATCAAAATAATATGAAAATTTTTATAATATTTATCAGGAGATTAGTCATTTGAGATGGAAGAAAAAATTATCATCTGATTATTATGCTCAGATGCATATTTATAATAGGAATTGTGTAAACTAAATGATCTTAAGTTTGTTCATTTTACAAATACAGAGGCATATAAAAGAAATGTTAGGAAGAAAATGACATTCGAATTGTTGTTAAGTCTTAATTTTGATTTTGAGACTACTCAAGCACAGATTCTAGGTTATCCTACTCTACATTCACTTTAGTGTATATGCTTTACTTCAATGAGATGATAAGTATCGTACACATATAAAATCAACTGTGGTTGAGAAATATACCCTAGTGATAGGATTTAGGAATTTTGATAATGTTAGTGCCGGTCGAGATAAAGGTACAAGAAGAGAAGGTTGTGATGGTGATCGAGGTCATAGTTGTAGATTGATCATCTGTGCATTGATTATGGTAGATATGGATATGTTGTTGACTATTGTTGGGTTCTTTATGGTCAACTTAAGTCCAAGTCACTAATTTTATAACTACAAATGGTAAAGATTTTCAGGATACTGTTGGAGACGCTTTACCATTGGAACATTTACTTATGCTTCTATTAGTTGGTGATGTGGGTCATCTCTCGAGATGTTAGTATTATGCCTTACCAAGGGATGTGTCATGCCCTAGACTCGGTAACCGGACTCACAAGGAACCCGATAGCCGTTTCTGGCCGTAATAGCCTTCTTAGTACCCCATTCTCGGCTCCTGAGGTAGGTTCCGATCTTGGGATCCCACAAGGAGGATTTCTATATCTGTATAACTATTTCTAATACGAGCATACCCAAGATCACAGCAAGTAGATCTCGAAAATAACAAATGGACACATCACAAAATCCACTATGAATTTGAACTTTTACAAGTACATAGTTGAAAGAAATACATCCGATAATGAAAGGTAGGAAGAAGATCTGCAACACTGGGGGTCCTCGGTTCAACTCTAATCCAATATTTGCCGCTACGATGTTGACGTAGGATCTTCTGCAGGCATTAATCGTGCATAAGCTTATAGAAGCTTAGAGGGTGGTGGAAGTGTGTGACAATAGTGCGCAGAAGAATAATAGGAGGTACAGGAAGGGAAACATGATCAATATTACTAGCCTTACCGAGGCTTGTCATGAATACAATGCAATGAGTACTGGGCGCCATACCAAGACAATGCATAAAGGGGGCTTATACAGCCGATGCGAATACAATGTGAAGTGATGCCAGTGTTCATATCCAAATCCACATATCAAATACATTTCCATCATAAAGAAATCACCGGGGTCCAGTACACTATTGGATGACTGCCGCTCTCCAGACCCGCACAGTCAAACAAGCATAAGAGACCTCACTACCTGCCTGTGGACAACCAATCACCAACAAGGCTCGTTGACAGTGAACCTATTTATGAGCTGGTCAGACTCAGCCTAGCAGTGCCTTCTTACACCAGGCGGGTAAGGCCACACCCCTACCCAACCGACTACATGACAGTGGGAGTCGCGACCTATTGGTATAAGGTCCTCGTGCGCTCATAGTTTCCACTCGGTCATGGCGTTGGGGCAGATCCTTGGTATCATGAAAGTTTTGAGAATTTCACCCATGAGCATTCTATGCACCCTGTATGCTCAAGTAATATTTTCGGTGTCCACAAAAAGCCATCCACAAATACCCTTGTGGATGCAGGGCCCTGATGAAGCAAGGACAATAATATCCATGAGATGCGATGCCATGAATCACGCATACCAATCATGCACTGGCTCCAAGCACACAATGTGCACAAGAGGGGAAAACTTCATCCTTCAATCATGTTAATCTAATGACCACACACAAATGCAATCCAAACACTCCATGATGTATATGGGTCATGAGGGTGTGTCATACGGCAATGATGACTTAGAACATACCCCTCCTTCCTAAGGAGGGAATCAAGTCTAGGTACTTAGACAATTAAACCTTAGGAATAGACCTCTAGTGGGGGCCCAATACTTTGGGGTAGCCCACAAGCTAAGAAGGGCCATATATACACTTAAGGGAATAAGCGGTCCTATCGAGGGTCCAATGTGGGCCTTCAACCACCTATAACAACCCTATGGGCCTACCTTAGGGCCACCAATGAGGACATCTAACCTCAACTGGGTCCCAAAAGGTAGTCTGCTACTACTCAAGTGAATCAAGGCCCAAGGCCCAAACAACCCGTGGGCCTAGTGGGCAATATACATGCCCAATACATAGGCAATATGGTGGGCCCTCAAGCAAGGTTTGGGCCCAACCATAAAAGTCACAAATCCACATATTGTGGTGGGCCAAATGGGCAGCCCGGTAACCCAATCATATGGGCAAATTCTTATGTTTGAGACAAGTGAATTGGGCCTTACCTCTTAGCCCAAGTATGTAGTTAATTTAGTGGGCAATCAGGGCCCAACCACTTGTGTATTTTAGCCCATCTACCTATCATAATGGTATGGCGAAAACGTAGGCCCAAAGGCCCAAAGGAGGCTAACTTAGAAGATCCAAGACGAGTGGGCCTACTAAGGCCAATTAATATTATACATATAGGTCTAAATAAGGTCTAATGGGGGTGGGCCTCCAAGCATACATAAATGAGGCTCAAGGACATCTTAGAAGAAGACAATCTCAAGTGCATAATCCACCCTTAATCTGGTGGGCCATGCTGCCCTAAAACAAACCATTAGGGGTAGCCAGTTTGGGCCTTTTGCTGAAATTTCAGCATACTCATAATCTGGGCCTGTTGGGGCCCAACAAAAATCATAAAGGTGTAAGTATAAATCCCCTGGTGGCCCACATATGCCTCTATGGGTCCCACCTGATGAAGGGACTGAATTAAACACATAAATAGGTGGACCATGCTGTTGGGCTGAAAGTCTAGCAGTGGTGCAATGGGCCTGGAGTCCCAAGGGTAGACAGTCCTATGAGCCTGGGTAATTGGCCCATTACTCAATCAATTAGGACCCCAAATGGATGCCTCTGAGGGGGAAAATGATCATGCCCCACATGGACCCCACTTGGATGAACGATGGGACACAAAATACATCGAGGTGGGCCCACAAGGTGGCCTGGACGGCTAGCCAAGGCTGGACGCCCCAGCCTGGGCGTCCCAGCCTGGTGGGTCACTCCAGGCCGCACCACGGATGGTACAGGGGCCCGTTGGCTCTGAAAATTTGTAGGATGGTCCTTCCATGAGTGGGCCACACCTTTACAAAATTTCATATTTTTTGGATGATCAGAAGTATTTTAATTAAATTTAGGAATACAATCTGTTCAGAAATTCTGCTAAGTACAGAATTCTGGATAGATCATGATTGAGCACCCAATGGGGTGGGCCCTGAATGTCCAAAAATTGAGAAAATTAAATTTAAACCTTCCCACATATATGTAGTACAATGTGGGGTCCACCAAAGTGACCCACCTGACCAGAAACTATTTTATAATTTTAATTTTCTAAATTGCAACCTTTCTGGAATTACAGTAGAAAACTCAGCAAGTACCCATATTGGCCCACCCTTTTGGGGACCAAATGAGGTCAATTGGGGCTGAAATTTGACATGCTTATAGGTGGGATATACATCTTCAAAAATCATATTTCACTTGGTATAAAATTTTCCACTAAAAGCCCCAAATCCTGGGCTCAAGTTGGCCCAAAATCTGTTCAGACAGATTTGAACAGCAACATGTAATTGAAAGAAATTAAATATAGACATCATTTAAGATGAGATTTAACCCCCTAAAATCATGTTGTGGACCACTCCAGTGGGCCCCACAAATATCCAGACCTTCCCCATCATAAAAAACCCCTTGTATGTGCCCCATTTAGATGGATTTTGGGGCCACATGTCTAAGGATGGACCGCCATGGACGTCTAACCTCCATGGATGGTCTGGATTTTTATTGGTCCACAAGGTGGGCCACACATGCATGATCAGAATGCTAACATCAGAAAAGAATAAAGGATCGGCCACAAGAGGAGGGGATCCGCCACATTGAGGCCCTCCCCTTCATCAATCACACCACACATTTCATTGATTTACGTGATACAACATAGATCAAACACATACATGACCTATAATCACAATGGATGGTTCGGATGCCATCCCCACCATAAAATAAAGGTCTAGATGACCTTAGAATGGTGTATATTATGAAATACATCATGATGGAGTCATGGAGAATAGCCCCATCATGAAACAATGCATGGATGTAGGATGGGCCAAGGGCCACATCCATGGGATCAAATGGGATCCCCACCATAGATTAGTGGGTCCCACATGTTCCAATTATAAAGAAATAAGAGGATCAAGGAATAGAAAAGAAATCAACAAGTCATAGTCACCCACATTCAAGCCAAGCTCTCAACCTTCCACACCATGTAGTTCTTGGACCAATGAAGAGGGTTTGATGGTTGAGATGTGTTTTTAAGGGTGGGATTGGAGGAATTTTGGAGCTTTGAAGGATAGAGAAATGGGGGAATATGGGACGTTGGGAGAGGGATTTGCTAGAATGGAGAGAATGAGGAGGAGGGAGAGAGAGGGAGAGGTAATGATTTTTTATTTATTTTTATTTATTTTATTTTTTATTATTTTATTATTTTTTATTTTTATAAGAGAAAGCAATGATTGCTTGTGGGAGGAGAAACCAAAGCTTGTAGAATAGGGTAGCCCTTGGTGGTGTGTAGGGTGGGTAATGTGAGCTATGGAGTCTTTTTATGAGGTGTGTGTGTAGTGTGTTTTGGAACTTGTGCCAAGGATGGGGTCACATGCATCATATCTAAGTGGGCCACATGATTAAGGGTCATACAATGAAATGTTCATAACTTTTGATCTATATATCGGATGGATGCACAAGACACATCGTCGCAACTGCAACGACGATGCGAACAAGATAACATAGGTCTTGGGCCGATCCAAGTTGGGTCAAAGTGATCGGACTTAAGGATGAATGAAAACACTATTTGAGGGTCACGAATTGTGAGACCTGACCTGAGTTCTTGCATGTGCATGTGTGTGTGTGATTATGCATTTCATTTCTTGTGGACCCGCGGTCCTACGGGTCGAATTTCGGCAACCCACGACTCTCGGATAGCATTTGCGGTCATCCTTAAGTCCGGTCACGTAGACCCGACTCAGATCGACCCGAGAGCTATACCATCTTGTTCGCATCGTCGTTGCAGTTCCAACAATGTGTCTTATGCGTTCATCCGATATATGGATAAAAAGTTATGAACATTTCATTGTATGGACCCTTAATCATGTGGCCCACTTTGGTGGATTGCATGTGGACCACCTCTCTTGGCACAAGTCCCTATGTATACTACACACACCACACAAATTCTATGAAAAACACCACCCACCTCAACACACACTACACAAGCCTAGCCTAAAGCCTAAGCATTGTAATCTCTTCCCCTAGGCAATCATGACCTCTCTTACAAACTCATTATGACCTCTCTCTCTCTCTCTTTATCTTTCTCATTTCCCTCCATTTCCCTCCATTTGCTAGCAACCTCTCCCTCTCCCAACGTCCATTTCTCCCTCTTTTCTCCAGCCCTCTAATCCCCAACATACTTTCAATCCCACCATTAAAAATAGATCTCCACCATTTAAATCTCTTCCTTGCTCCAAGGTCTTCATGGTGTAGAAGTTTGGAAGTTGGATGGCAAGTGGGTGACTATTTTTTTTGCTGATTTACTTTCTATTCTTTAATCTCATTATTTTTTCATGGATGGATCATATGGGACCCACCAATCCATGGTGGGGATCCCATTTGATCCCATGGATGTGGCCCTTTGGCCCATCCTACATGCATGTCATGTTCCATGATGGGGCCATTCTCCACGGACCCCATCATGATGTATTTCATGATCTACTCCATCTCAAGGTCATCTAGATCTTTCCCCAATCATCTATTGTAGATATAGATCATGCGTGTGATAGTTTTGTGATTGTAAGTGTAAATTAATGTAGATCCATGTGTGATTGATCTTGGGAGGACCCATTAGTGGCGGGGCCCTACCCCATGGCTAGATTGTGTTTTTCTCCATCTTTTCTTTTCTGTCTTTATAGTAAATCTGATGTATGTGTGGCCCACCTGATGTGCGATGCAACTAGGCCCAAGTGGTTGGATGTCCAGGCCCAACCTTATTGCCCCATGTTGTTGGCATGTTTTGGACAGCCTTTGGGCTTGATTTTATGGATGATCTTGGAAGGGGCTTGGGTCTGAGAGTTGTGTGACCCATCGAGGTGGACCCCACCTTAAGGAAATGGTGATTTATTTCCATTTTATTTATCTTTTGGGCTGGTTTGGACAGCAACATGTTGCTGTCCATATTGCTGAAAATTTTGTTATGTTGGTGGAATGTTTGGCATGATTATTTGTGGAACCTTTCTCTTTGATTTCTTAGGTATTTCTTGAAGGAATGGACCCCACTCTTAGGTGTAATGGATCACACCTCAGATTGTCCATACAAAAACACCCAAAAAGGGAGGCCCATAGGGGTGGGCGGTCCACCTTGCTGGACCGTCCAGCCCAATGAATGGAGGGGAAAACACAAATTTCAGCTGGGTTTTCTTAGTGGTGGGCCACTTTTGTGGACCCCACCTTGCTGTATTATAAGGGAAAAATACTAAACATCCATCCCTCCCCTCCTAGATGAAGTTTGGGCCCACCTTATTGGATAAACATTGTATGGACAACAACATTTTGCCCAACATAATTTCTGGATAGCTGTAATTCTAAATTTAATTAAAATATTTTTGAGTATCCAAAAATTCTAAAATTTTACAGAGGTATGACCCACCCATGTTAGGAACAACCTACCATTTTTTGGGGCCAACGGACTCCTGTGCACACCGTGGCGCTGCCTGGACCGGCCCACTAGGCTGGGACACCCAGGTCAAACAGATTTTTTTGGACAGTCTGTTTTCTTTAAATAAAATAAAATACTTTTGTTATTCCAAAAATTCTAAAAATTTACAGAGAGGTGGTCCACCCATGATAGTACACACTTACCAAGTTTCGGAGTCAACGGACCCCTGTGAACACCGTGGCACTGGATGGACCGGCCCACCAGGCTGCGACGCCCCGGTTGGGACATCTAGCCATGGTTGGCCGTCCATCCTTCTTGTGGGCTCACCTTGATGTGTTGTGTATCCTCACCTTGTAATTTTTGTGCATTTCCTTTTTAGGTAAGACCCTTTGTATCATGTATGGGTCACCCTAGGATATTTATTTAATCCAGTAAGCCCACTTGCTAGACCCCAGAAGGCCTAGGAAGTTAGGTGGGCAGAAATTCCAGCAAGGCTTAGTTTTCACTATACATTATTAGGTGGTTTTGAATTATAATTTCTCACCAGATTTGGGGATATTATTACACATATCTTGCCCCATTTTTAATTAAATTTTGGGCTTAATTAGTGCATGCTTAAGGCTCATTCCAATTGGGTTTTATTGGACTAATATTTATAGTTACTTGTTGGGTTTCCTAGGCCCATTGTCTGGAACCTTCTTGATGGACCCCTAGCCTTTGGGCCTATATTTAATACACCATTGTGATGAGTTTATGAGCCAAAATACTCAAGTAGTTGGGCCCTTGGTTTCCCATTAAATTAACCCCATACTTGGGCCAAGAAGTGAGGCCCAACTCACTTGTTTTAAACATAAGAATTGCCCATGTGGTTGGAATAATGTGCTGCCCATTAAGCCCACCACAATGAGTGGACTCATGATCTTTATGGTTGGGCCCAAACCTTACTTGAGGGCCCACCATGTTTCCTAAGTGTTGGGCCTTGTGTATAGCCCACTAGGCCATGAATTTCTTAGGCCTTGGGCCTTGTTTTACATGTGTGTAGTTAGCGGGCTACCTTTTGGGACCCAGTTGAGGTTGAATGTCCTCCTTGGTGGCCCTAAGGTAGGCCATAGGGCCCTTATAGGTGGTTGAAGGCCCACCTTGGACCTTTATTAGGACCATTTCTTCCTTGGACTTTCATGACTCTCTTAGCTTGTGGGCTACCCCAAAGTATTGGGCCCCCACTAGAAAATACCTCCGTAGAATACACGTCTATGTATCTAGACCTGTCCCTCCTTGGAAAGGAGGAGTATATTCTACGATATCATCGCCGAGTAGCACACTTACATCATTATGACGCATATGCATCATCTGCGTGAATTGATTACATTGTGTGGTGGTCATAGAGGGATGAAGTTTCTCCCCTTGTGCACATTGAGTGTCTGAAGCTAGTGCATGATCTGTATGTGTGACTCATGCACTGGCATCGCATTTCATAATGATACCGCCCTTGTCTCCTTAGGGCCTTGTTTCCACAAGGATATTCGTGGATGGCTATATGTGTGGAGACCGAAAATGTTACTTGAGCATATCGGGTGTATAGGATGCCCATAGGTGAAATTTTCAAAACTTCCGTGGTACCAAAGATCTGCCCCAACGCCGTGACCAAGTGAAAACTATGAGCGCACGAGGCCCTTACACCGTTAGGCCGCGACTCCCACTGTCGTGTAGTCGGTTGGGTAGAGGTGTGGCCTTACCCGCCTGCTGTGAGAAGGCATTGCTAGGCTGAGTCTGACCAGCTCATAAATGGGTCCGCTGCCATCGAGCCTTGTTGGTGATTGGTTATACATAGGCGGGTAGTGTGGTCTCTTACGCTCGTTTGACTGTGTGGGTCTGGAGAGCGGCGGTCATCTAGCAGTGTACTGGACCCCGGTGATTTCCTTATAATTGGAAACATACTTGATATGAGGATTGGATATGAGCACTGACATTACTTTGCATTGCATTCGCATCGGCTGAATAAGCCCATTTATACATTGCCTTGGTATGGTGCCCAATACTCATTACATTGTATTCATGGCAAGCCTCGGTAAGGCTAGTGATGTTGTCATTGATCATGTTATCTTTCCTATACCTCCTACTATTCTTCTGTGCACCATTATCACACACCCTCACTACCCTCTAAGCTTCTATAAGCTTATGCATGATTGATACGTGCAGGAGATCCTAGGCAGGCGTCGTAGTGGCAGAGCTTGGATTAGAGTTGACCTTGAGGACCCCGGTGTTGTAGACTTTTCTCTCCTTCTTCTATTATCTTATGTATGTCCTTTTGGACCTTATTTAACTTGTAAAAGTTTGAGTTTGTAGTGGATTTTGCGATGTGTTCCTTTGTTATTTTCGAGATGTTACTTGCTGTGATCTTGGGTATGGTCGTATTGGAATGATTATATGGTTATAGAAATCCACCTTGTGGGATCCAAGGATCGAAACCTGCCTCAGGAGCTGAGACTGGGGTACTACCGAAGTTGTTACGGCCAGAACCGTCTATCAAGTTCCTTGCGAGTCCGGTTACCGAGTCTGGGGCATAACACGGTCGTCAGGATTCAACCGGTAAGACCGTGGGACCAAGAGAAATGAAATGCATACCTACACACACATGCACACTTCCTATTTTTATTGCACCATCATTCTTCTTGTCTATCATTTTATTAGTTCTTAATATTTTCTTGCAATTTGTTATCCGTTAGTTATATTGTAGGTTTTAGTAGAGAATTTACATTGTTTTAGTGGTATAGCTCACTTGAGTCTTGGATTGAGCTTTTTTTTTTTTTTTTTTCTTATATGTAGTGAAAGACAAGTAGCTCAATTGATGGATGAAGTGGATGTTAGACAGAACTTGATAGGCCCCATAGAGCTCTGATGTCGCACACTTTCCTTACAACAATTGTTACGGAGAATTGGTCTCGTTTAATTATTGGGATATTATTTATGTGGTCTGACAATATTATTAGTTTTTCACAATTTAAAAAATAGTGGTCCTTTGTAAGCATATAAATGCCATGGGTTTGCAGAAATCTTAATCATCTACATTGGTGACCCAACTTCAGATTAAGCATAACAAAAATTTTAACTGACAAGACAATAGCCATATGATTTTCTCTTCTAATTTGACCACTCACCTTTTTTATCTTTTACCATCCATTTAGATAATAATTTAATATTCATTTAGTAGCAATTTAATATTATTAGTTGTAGACGAGTGCCAGGTAAGCCTAGGCTCGAGCTAGAATAAATATCCTGGGTCAGGCCAGGCTTGGGTCAAGCTCCTATTTGGCGGCTGGGCTTAAGTATACCTTGGCTTAGTCCTAGTCTAGTCCATTGATAGTCCTATAGATCGGATCATAAGTACCAATCTAATTAGAGTTGAATCTTTCAAGTTAGTTTCTTTCAGGTTTGGTTTTAGATTTCAAGTACTGGTTAAATAATTATTATGCCTTTGGACCTTTGTTTTTGCCAGGTTTATGTTATGTTGAAATTAAATAAGGGCATTCGCATGGTCGACCTACTTAAATGAATGGATTAGATGACACCTATTTGTGATAGTTGAACTTATGTGCAATGATAAAGATTAGCAACCTTATTCCGATACTAGAATAATTAATATATGTAAAATATATCACCATCATCTAAGCTTTATTACAATTACCTCTAGCTGGCTACATGAATCCTATTTTTCCATCCCACACTATCAAGGGTTATACTTTTCTTAAAATTAATTATTAAAATTAACTAAACTTGACTTCGCTAATTTTTAATAAGGTCCAAGATAGTGGATTTAAAATCGACTCGATCCAATTTTTCTACCAGTTCCAATTAGCAAGTTCAAACCCAACTCGTTTATTAAATGGGTTTGAGAAATTAGGCCTAAATATGTTATCACTTGGTCAGGTCCATTGGATACTGACGATCGGGGACTCGTTAACAATCCTAATTATGGCACGTGTGTGCCACATATGCCAATGTTCCAAGTGCACTCATGTGGTGCCAAATATGTCACCATATAATGCAAAGTGCCCAATATGTAGCTTGATATATTTTCAAGCAATCTATGTGAGTCAAATAGACTGCCCTACACTAAACATGTATTAGATGTATATGCTTTTAATGTAGTGGGTTTGGGTAAAAAGAAGAAATAATTGTATTTTTCTCAAGCATATCCTTTGAATATATAAAGAAAGAGAAAATATCTAAAACGGATATTATCGATGAAAGTGTTTATAAAGCCATTTCATATAAGTTATATAAGCCTTAAACCTTAAATTCCCAACATTTCTGAAATTGTAAACTTTTATAAAATAATAAACTTGCTAAGAGATTGTAAACGACGTTTAAACTAACTCAAAATCTCTCTCATGACTCAAATATGAACTTTTAGCTATCTTGGAATTTTCAAACCCTGAAATACCCTAAAAATAGTAAAAGTAATTTATTAAAAATAGTAAAATTTAACTTAAAACTCAATTAATATCTAAAATGACCTTTATTGTAGAAAATTGTTCAAAACTCAATTGCTTTTAGTATTATATAAGGCATAAAGCTCGTTGCTAGCTTTCTAACAACAAATTTTGTGTAAGAAATAGATAAATGACCGTAAAGTTATGACGTTGAAAGATATAATGGACTCTAGAACCTTGGTTGAACTTCCTATCATGATTTTTTATCGATCTTAACCATCCATGTAAATATCCTTGACTTTGTCTTACATCAAGACAATTGCAAATGCCCATCGTGCGAGCGGTGCCCTCACTTCTTTGGCTTTTGTCTTGATTTGTTGGAGTAATTGGAATATGATATTGACTCAAGTGTAAAAATACATTTGTTTTGAAATCGCTACCAGCCAAATGAAGCTTAAAATCTATGATCAATTATAAATCGTAGAATCATTTAAGGGTTGGGGAATCGTATTGGGGAATCTTACATTCCCCAACTTGAGTGACTCCTGTGGTTGGTCTACGATCGTAGATTCCGAGTAAGGGCCTCCGTGGCAGAAAAGGAAGGGGTTAGGTACCATTTTCTGCTCGCACAACATAGGATCTCTATTTTACAAGATTTTGCAGTTTTTAGGGGATTCAACAAAATTTCAATACTTTCGTATTTGGCCGTGCTTTACATAAGCCATAAGGCCCAGGCAGGCAAGAATAAAAAATAAACTATCTAGCCTTACATTGTAAAGCCAAGTGGATCTAGGTAGGTAAATAAATTAAAAATGTAGTAAATAAAATAAAATGGGGTTTATTTCGTAGAGCGAAGTGGCGTTGGGTATGAAAATAAAGTGAAAATACAGCAAATAAAATAAAATACGAATTAACCTTACTTCACGTAACCAAGTAGCACTAAGTAAGCAAATGAAATAAAAATGCAGTAAATAAGATAAAGTACAAACAAGCCTTGCTTCGCAGGGTTTAAGACCCTGGGTAGATAATGTTGGGGATTTGTGTTGCGGAATCACACAGAACTAGATCTAGGATAGTAATTCAATAGTAACAAGCAATCACAGAAGAGCACAAAGATTTAATGTGGAAAACCCTTGCGGGAAAAAACCACGGCAACAAGCAACAGAAATCCACTATGAAAAGAAAATTACAAGAGAGAGGACTTTCCCGATTCGAACAACCTCGAATCTCACCCTTACTACTCCCTTTGATAACCTTAGAACCCTTTAGGAACCCTTGAAAAACTTTTAGAAAGCTTTAGAATAGCCCTAGGGATCCCTATTTATAGTTTTGGAAACTCCACTTACGCACCTAGTCCGAAAAAGTTTAGAAACTGCCTCAAATTTACACAGTCCGCGCAGAATCTGCGAAGCCTCGTGTAACGCCCTGAAAATCGGGGGTCGAGTAGCAACTCAACTCCCGAGTTCAAAAACATTACTTATGCAACATATATGCTTATGATTAAATGTTGTCTGTGTTAGTGCATTAATTATGAGTGAGATTATACCAAAACAGTAATTCATACTCCAGATCAAGTTATAAAACGCAAGCGGAAGACTGAAAGACATAAATAAATGTATATAAGTCAAAGATCACGATCGGTCTCCAGAGTATGAATACATCACTGAGTCAACATATACATATAATAGTCTCAAAATCAAAATGTCAAACAGTACAACTACAATGATAATCCCTGTAGCCTCGTCGATCCGGATGGCCTAAGCGAAGCCGCTGGAGAATTGCATATAAGAAAACTCGTCCTGATCGTCATAGTAATCAGGCTCTGCCTCCTGAGTCGCATCATCATCTGCATCTAAGACAGAGTCTGGTGGGTGTTTAGAACACCGTCCCAGAACATGGGAGTGAGTGATCAACTCAGTGAAATCATAGAGCAAAGGTTAACATGTTATCAATCCAGTCAAGCAGTAAAATCAAACATCCCTAAATACTCTTATTAATGCAAGAATGACATGAACAATGATGCATGCCCTCGCCTACACTCCCTCATGCGACACCATCTTACGGTCGCGGCATGCTTTCTTCCCTCCGTGCTCTTCAACCCGAGGCACATGCAGTGCGATGTTATGAGCGTGATTACCGAGTTCTTATTAGTCCTTTTCATAGAGCAGGATTGGGAAACTAAGGTACCTCTCTTATATCATTCCTAAACAAGGATCCATTCTAGGGTCGTCAGTCCTAGTAAATCTCATACGATGTTGCGGTTTTAGGTTGCTGCAATGGGATCGTCGCCAAATCAGTACTGGCCTAGTGTATACTTTGATAACTACGGAAAGGCTCGTCGCCTCTACGCAGGTTCAGGGTATGCTCGAGGTCACTACAAAGGGCTCGTCACCAAATCAGTGTAGGCCGACAGCTCGAATACAGTGTCCCATACCACTGTATTCGGCTCACGAGTCTGGGTTGCTCACTGGTCACTACGGGGAGGCTCATCGCCCCAGCGTAGGCCGACAGCTCGACCACGGTATCCCATACCACCATGTTCGGCTCATGAGTCTTAGCGGATCGAGGTATCATGGTTGAACGGGGTTTCATTGGTGAGTTCGGTACCTTAGGTTCAAACAATAGTGTCCATACATGGTGAACATACAATAGGTAAATCGGGTTACTTGGCGAGCTCGACTAATACGAGCGCACATCGTATCGATCGACATGAAGTGCGTAAACACTTCGTGTGGCCTAACTACTGCCGACGACCAACGCATGACTCGGGTTCGTCAAACACGTCTTACGTGGGAATGAATCTCAGCCACAAACTCAAAGCCTGTTACCGATTGCGTGGACTATACTGTGGTCCCAAATACATTCAATCCTTAACCAGTAAGCATGTGGAGTAGTTAGAGCAGAATTAACCAAGTAATTCAAACATATTAACAAGCATGTTATAAAACACAATGTAAATAGGAAATCCAAACACATACATTTCATAAGTAAACGATTAAACTAAACAACTTGCATGGAGGAAATGATACACATCTCTAAGGTAGTTGAGAGTCCTATCTCAACACCCACCTAAAGCACTATCTCCTAAGTACCTACTCATACAAGCATTTTCACAAACATTTAGACTACGCTTATTAACATACATAACGTATGTTGGCCAAAACATGTATTAGGGCGAATCCTTTCACCGATGAGTTCTTACACATACAACTAGCATATACACACAATAGTTAATCATGGCAAACACACTTTCATATTTCGTACGTATATGGTATTTTTTACACAGACACTGAATACACTAAACTCCACAATTTTTATATATAACTGAATCGCAAAACGAACATCGCATTTTGCATGTGAAATAACACCCACATCATGAATCTATCATTATCCGACATTGAAAGCTTTGAAAACCATAACCTATACGTCTATAGTCCACACCTTACGCCGTAGAAGCGTAACGAATTCATTAGAAACTCTAAGGCTTCGTCAACGATGGTACATCAACCTATAACATGAGTTAAGTTAGCTATCTCGCCACTTGTAACAATTGAAACCCTAGAACAGATTAAGGTTAGATTTTCTTACCTAAGAACGAAGTCAGAATCGCCGGAATAACGATTAGATAGGGATGGTTAAGCGCGTAGAACGGCAGGATAGAGTACCAGGAATCTTCTCCCACTTCTCTCACACTTTCCCTCTCTTTACTCTCTTCTCTCTCCTAGGTTTCTCAAATTTGTATGGAGTGAATGGGAGAGGGTTTAAGGTCCTTATATAGGCCCAAAATTAATGGAAATAGCCCCAGGGCCAAGGTATACTTAGGTTATATACAAAGGACGTCTATTTCAGCTCAACGAATCACTTCCGGAGCCCCCCTTGAGCCAAAGGTCGGACTTAAGCTCCTTGACCATGGATCTAGGTTGAGTTAAGTTTTCAGTCCGTTCGGATTTACAGATCGCCCGTGGCGGACCAGTTTCAATTCAACGGTCCACGAGCACCGATTAGGGCCACAAGTACACTGACCTGTGTATGAAATTTCTCCTGATCCGAGGGTGTATTTGGGTCAGATTCTGACGGTCTGAATTCTTATATTTGGCCCGCAAGCGAGACGTCTCAGATTACTTAAATTAGATTTAATTTCTAAAGAAAATCACGTTTTCTCACACTCTTCACTCCGGGCTCAAGCGAATAGCCCTGGGACACTATCTGGATTTGATTTCCGAGATGGTTGTCAAGTCCAACTAGGCGGTCGTAACGGTATAGTTTCGTAGTAATCGGACTTTCGACGTGTGGTCCAGGTCCGATACGGAGTTTCAATGTGTTCTCAAGAGCGGCTGGGTAATGAGATTGATCCTAGATTTTAGGGTAACCTAGCGTCAATGATTCTACAAGTTTTGGGTCTTGCAGATCGTATTTAAAGTGGATCAAGCGGATTTCATAGCTAATCTAGTTTAGCACTTAGTTAATTTTGTCTAATTCCTAAAAGATTTGATCCTGAGTGATTTCTGCCTGAGGTGGTACTCGGGTCTTTGTACGAAATTTTTGGAGATGTTACAATCTACCCCCTTAAAGAAAAATTTCATCCTCGAAATTAGTACCTTTTCGTACTCCTCGAGAATCTGAGGGTAATTCTTTCTGACCTCGGCCTCTGTCTCCCAAGTATCCTCTTCCTCAGTGTGATGCGTCCACAATACCTTCACAAGTGGGATGACCTTGCTACGCAACACCTGCTCCTTGTCTAGGATATGCGTCGGACGCAGTACATATGTATCATCCTCGCTCAACTGTACCTACTCCCATCTGATAATGTGGGAAGGATCAGGAACGTATTTCTTTAGCATAGATACATGAAATACGTTGTGCATGGCCGCAAGTGGTGTGGGCAAAACAAGACGGTATGCCACCACACCCACTCGGTCTAATATCTGGAATGGGCCAATGAACCGCGGCGTAAGTTTCCCTTTCTTGCCAAAACGCAGGACTCCCTTCATGGGAGAAACTCGGAGGAATACATGGTCTCCAACCTTAAACTCAAGTGGTCGCCGCCTCATATCGGCATAACTCTTCTGTCTGCTCTGTGCTGTAAGAAGTCGACGTCTGATAATATCGATCTTCTCTGAGGTCGCCTGTACTAACTCTGGGCCAATCAAATTGTACTCGCCAACCTCTGCCTAATAATGCGGTGCTCGGCAAGGGCGCCCATACAAGGCCTCGTAAGGAGCCATGCCAATACTCGTCTGAAAACTGTTATTGTAAGCGAACTCTGCATACAGGAGACAGTCATCCCAATTGTCCTTGAAGTCCAAAACACAAGCCCGCAGCATATCCTCCAAAATCTGATTCACCCGCTCCGTCTGCCCATCGGTCTGTGGGTGGAATGCGGTACTGAACTTCAACTTCACACCCATCACCTCCTGGATGCGAGTCCAAAAGATGGACGTGAATCGCGTGTCTCGGTCTGACACGATTTTCAAGGGAACTCCATGCAGACGCACTATCTCCTTGATGTACAGCCTGACCAACTCGTCTACAGAGTTCGAGACTTTAATCGGGAGGAAGTGAGCCGATTTCGTTAACTGGTCCACGATCACCCAAATAGAGTCATAACCCTTCCTCGTCTTCGGCAGCCCCGATATGAAATCTATAGAGATGAAGTCCCACTTCCATTCAGTTATGGGCATGACCTGAAGTAGTCCAGGAGGTTGGCGATGTTCAGCCTTGACTTGCTGGCACGTGAGACAACGGAAGACATATTCTGCTATATGAGCCTTCATATTGTCCCACCAATACGACATCTTGATGTCCTGATACATCTTCGTGCTACCAGGATGCATCGCAAGCTTCGATCTGTGGGTAGCCTTGAGAATTTCCTGTCTCAAATCATGAATGTCCGGGACGCATAGGCTGCCACGGTATCGTAGGCCCCCATTTATGCCAACTCTCCACTCGAAGTCCTCGTCATCGCTAGCTTACTCTCGAAGCTCAGACAATCGCGCATCGCCCTTCTGGGCCTCGATAATCCTGTCATCAATAAGTGACCGCACCCGAATGTGCGCAACACTCTCGAATGACTCCTCCACGATGAGTTTTTGCTCGAAGTCTCGCACGAACTCTACCATATCCCACTCTGCTATCATCAGCGGAGCCGCAAATACTATAGCCTTCTTGCGGCTCAACGCGTCTGCCACAAGGTTGGCCTTACCAGGATGATAGGAGACCTCGAACTTGAAGTCCTTCAAGGTTTTCATCCATCGGTGCTGCCTCATATTCAAGTCCCGCTGAGTGAATATATAGCGAAGGCTCTAGTGGTCGCAGAAAAGCTCGAACTCCTCTCCATAGAGGTAATGTCTCCAGAGCTTCAATGCAAAGATGACGGCTGCCAGTTCCAAGTCGTGTGTAGGGTAATTCTCCTCGTGTTTCCTTAACTGTCTCGAGGCATATGCAATCGCCTTGTCCTTCTGCATAAGGACATAGCCCAAACCAACCCGAGACGCGTCAGTGTATATCATATATTTGACCCCATGCTCTGGCGATACTAGCACAGGGGCGGAGGTCAGTCTGTCTTTCAGCTTCTGAAAAGCTGCTTCCGCCTTCTCATTCTAAGCAAACTTCAGATCCTTTCGTGTCAACTGAGACAACTGTCTGGCTATATTCGAGAAATCCTGAATGAATTGTCGGTAGTACCCTGCCAGACCAAGAAAACTCCTTACCTCAGTAAACGAACCAGGCTGCTTCCAGTCCTGAACCACGGCTACCTTAGCAAGGTCCACCGTTATCCCTTCCTTGGACACCACATGTCCCAGGAACTTGACTTCCTCCTGCCAGAAGTCGTATTTCTTGTACTGTGCGAACAACTGGTTCTTCCTCAAAGTATCTAAGATTGCGTGTAGGTATTCCTCGTGCTCTTCCCGACTCGTAGAGTATATCAGGATGTCATTGATAAACACGATGACAAATCGGTATAGAAATGACCAAAATACCCGGTTCATCAAATCCATGAACACAGCCGATGCGTTCGTAAGACCGAACGACATCACGAGGAACTCGTAATGCCCAAAACTGGTACTGAAGGCCGTTTTCTGCACGTCCTCATCCATGACGCGCAACTGATGATACCTTGACTGTAGATCAATCTTCGAGAAGTATCGCGCCCCTTTCAACTGATCAAATAGATCGTCTATCCTGGGCAAATGATACTTATTCTTCACGGTCAATTGGTTCAACCTGCGGTAATCAATACATAATCGTAGCGACCCATCATTCTTCTTGACAAACAACACAGGTGCTCCCCAAGGAGACACAGTGGGTCGTATGAAGCCCTTCTCTACCAGCTCATCAATCTGTTTCCTTAGTTCCTCCATCTTACATGGAGGCATCCGATACATAGGTAATGAAATGGGGGTCCCACCCGGCACAAGATCGATAGTAAAATCTATCTCGCGCCGAGGAGGTAATCCAGGGATCGTCCTGAACACATCCTCGAATTCTCGAACTATTGGCATGTTCCCTAACGTCGGCCCATCAACATGATCTAGTAAAGCAGCGTAACATCCAACATGACATGGCCAACTAACCTGCACTGGAAAAATAAAAACTGTGCCGTTAAGTCCGTTGGCTGTCACGACGCGATTATCGCAATCAATCTCTGCCTTCATCTTGGTGAGCTAGTCCATACTGAGGATAATGTCATAGTGCCATAGTGGGGCAACAATGAGGTCAACGAATACTGTCCTGCTACCCAAGTCTACTGAGCAATCCTCACACGTCCGTGTGACATCTGAAAAAGTCCGTGTAGCAGTAGTGAGTCTCACTCCCTTCATGGGAGTAGTATGTAAAGCTAGACGCTTAACTGTCACACATGAAATGATGGAGGTAGTGGACCCAGTGTCCACTAATAAGAAGACAGGAGTACCTTGGACATGTGTAGTGACCTCGAAGGCCATAGGTGCTTAAGGTGCTGTCTCTGGCTCTTCCGGTGTAAGTGCATGTACGCGTGCCTGTTGAGGTCGGTTGGACTGAGGTACCATAGGTCGCTGAGGCGGCCTAAATCGAGGTGCAGGGGGCCTGAAGGATGGATGTGCATGTGCTGTCCGTAAGGGTGGAGTCGATAGAGCCTGAGGGCAAGGGCGGTAGATTCTCTACGGCGGTGAAAACCCACTGTCTCTCATACACGCAAAATAACTCTCCGCAGCATGACTTGGTCTCCCAACGTAAGTGCATGTCACACCCGGGCACCTCATCGGAACTAATGGTGCCGCAATGCTGGGAGGAGAGTCGGTACAGGGCCTCTACCGAAGAAAGGCCTGCTCGGCATATCTGGTCGTGGTCTAGTAACCATAGCCCCACGAGAACGTGTCAATCGATCCCCGTCCTGCTCTGCCCCCATAGACATGTGGACTAGCTCAACATAGGAGGGTATACTAGCACAACACATCTTCGACCGAATGTCAGGTCGCAGGCCCTCGGACAAACGCTGCATCCGCATCTGCGCGTCAGCAAGTATAGTAGGGACGTATCTGCCCAACTCTGTAAACTGGTGCTCGTACTCTATCACTGTCATGCCTCCCTGTCTGAGGTGCAAGAACTCATTTTTCTTCTCGTGCTGGTACGTCTGAGGATAGTACTACTCATGAAAGCGGAACTCAAAAGTTATCCATGTCCATATATAGCCAACTGCAACTGTTCACAGAACACTATCCCACCACAAGCTAGCTTCCTTTTCAAACATAAAGGTGGCCAACTCGACCTGCTCCTGCTCTGAACAATGTAGCATCCTCAGTATCTTGGAGATGCGGTCGAGCCAATATTCGGCCTCTTAGGGTCTATGAGAACCCGTAAAGGTAGGAGGCCTCAAGCGCTGGAATCGCTCTAGGAGACCACTCATACCCAGATTCCCCGTAGGGTATGTAGCAGGAGCAGGTAAAGTCACACCCTCATCCTGATCGGAAGGCCCTACAGGCTCAGTAGGGCGTACGGATGGTGAAGGTGGAGTTGCACTTTCACCCCGAGCTAGGGCCCCTGCAATAGTGGCCAAAATCTGCTGCTGCTGTTGCTGATGCTGCACCTGCTACTGGTGCATCATCATCAATAACTGCTCTAACCTATCCGCAGGTGGGGCTGACTGAGGCACATGCTGCGTCGAAGAAGATGTACGGTTCTGCTCACAAACCGGTGGTGTGTACGGTGGCAGTCCAACTGCAAGACCCATAGAAGGTTGAGACTCAAGTATAGTCTCACGAACCAGGCCCGAACCGAGCCCAGAACAGGGTCGGTACGACCATCACTCTGGGGAGGTGCCTGATCCATCGAACCAGTAAGTGCGAGGCATCCCATGCTCCGCGTGACCTTCCGTGGCATGCCCTATATGACATAGGGTACAATTGGTGTAAGATGTAGCATAACAATACACAATCCTTTAAGCATTCTACACACTTCATAGTAAAAGGGACTGCATGCATTTCATTCACCAAAATTTGTCATAATACATGGAATACAGAGTTACATGAATCATGACAGAAGATGCATGTGAGCTAATACAACCAAAGCTTCAAACACTGAAAACATTCTACTAACTACTACACAACTAGGCCCATCAACATGAACACAAACATAACCTAAAGCAGTAATCAAAACAAGTTGCAAGACAACGACATGGATGACTAGGCATCCAAGTCTGGCGACGGAGGAGGGACACCCTTATCCTGCAAGCAGCACAGGATAGACTTCAAAGTGCGAGTCACCTTCTTGAACTTGTGCTTCACGAGGCCTCGAAGATCCATAAGATCCTGTCGTAGGACAACCTGACCCTCCTCAAGTCGAGCTAAACGAGCATCCCTAGCAGATCGATCAGTGTCTTGCTCCGGTGGCGTAGGAGGAGAGCTCTCCTCTGTATCCTGGGCCTCCTCTTCTTCTTCATGTTTCTCCTCTATCTCTTTCCTGCTTTCCTCCTCGCTTTCATACTCCTCACTAATCGTCTCTTCCTCACTCTTATCAAGTCGGGCTTGCCGCTGCCGTGGCCCGATTTTTATCTGATTGAGAGTAGTTTCGTCGTTGAAATGTTGCGGCACTAGGAGTTCTGCGCCAAGACTGTAGCTGAACTCGCATGCAATCTTGCATAGAAGCCGGCCGAAAGGGAGCAAATCAGTCCTTCTCTTGGAGCGTGCGGTAAGAACTATATGTCGCAAAATATACGTAGGTACGCATAACTTCTCTCCCTGCCTCGCTTGGTATAGAAAATCTACCATCAGGCACGTGCACTCACTGCGATTGCCCCACCTGGGGTACATGTTAAACGTGCAGATATGGTGGAGTAGGCGGAAATCATCCGTCATGTTTGACGCCAGGAGGCTATTGTTTGGCTGCTATTGAACAAGTCGACCACTAAGAAAACGCGTACAGTGATCCCTTTCACGTGCACTCTTCAGATTCTTCTCGCTCGCGTGAACTTGGCCAAGCGGTATTCCCATGAGTCGAGCTCTCAGGCCAGCGTCAATTGTGGCCTCCCGATCTCTTCCCGCGGGAATCTTGAACTGCAAGGGCTCCAATATAGGCTCTTGAATGTGGGCATAGAAAGCTCGGACAGTACCCTCATTCACATGATATTTTTCCTCAAACACAGGGCCCCACCTAGCTTCACCCAGGCGCTCCAATAACAGATACTCCCCAAAGAGCCGCCCATCCACTTGAGCTTCAAAAAGGACCCTACGGCCCGCATATCTTCCATGGGACAACTCCGCCAGTAGAGCTCTTGGGGGAGGAGCTTGGGGATCGAGGTCTCGCTTAGTCTGTATCTCACGTTCAACGCTCGTGCTTGCGGTGGCGCCTCTCGGTCTCCTTGAATGAGTGGGGCGACTAGGCCCGACTTCATCCATGACACCCTTTCACTTTCCCATGAGAGAAAGAATGGTGGAAATTGAGAAAATGGCCGTAATAACCTCGAATAGAGCCATGGAAAAGTGAAGAAAAGGGAGAAAAGAGTTGGAGTCTTTAGGTCTCCACAGATTTGTGCCTCCAAAGGGTGTGTTAAGGCTCAAATGACAGGGGTTGAAGAAGGAAAATGAAGAGATGAGATGGGTTAGGGGGTTTACACGAATTTGAGCCTCAAATGGGGGGTTTAAGAGCTCAAATGAGAGAGAATGGAGAGGGTAGGCAGCAATGGAGAAGGGTTTACAGTAGGGTAGTGAAGAGGGTACACGAAAATGGGAGAAGAAGGGCTTGGAGAGGGGATTTGAGTGGAGATTTGGAGGTTTTCTTGAGAAAAAAGAAGCTTGGAGGGGTAGGTTGTGAAGGAGGGGTGACCTAAGAGAGGTTTAAATCCAAACCCCGTGCATAAGTGGGCCACCCAACCCCCAAAACACTATTAGCCCGGTCGGCCTGCCCGTCTGGGCTCGTTTGGCGGCGAGGCCTCGCCGGTCTCTGGACCTTCTGGCAAGGGCTCGCCCATGGGGTGAGGTCCTCCTGCCCCCTGGGTTCCAAAAATGTGTGGGGCCCACCCTGGGTCCCTCTAGATAGGTTTCATTAGGCCCCCAACTCCGGTTTGCTTCGTTTCGGGTCCTTTCGGGCATGATTCTGATGTACAACTGCACATAGGGATTTTTGAAGGCTGAGATGGGGGTAATTTGTGGTCCAAACCCGTCGTTTGACGGTCTAGGAGTGATCCGGGTTCACTTTAAGCAATCATGGGAGAGTACGGACTCCATCTCGGGGATCGTTTTCGATAAACTTCGCCAAGTGGTGAAACCGGGACTCCTATGACTGTTTAAACATTTTCTCGCACCCACCTAAGTTGAATTTGCGTCACCGTATGGCGTGTGACCATAACCCAGGTCCGGTTTAATCCAAATCATGCTTTGATTCCAACTTGTAACTCCCTGAAAATTGGGGGTCGAGTAGCAACTCAACTCCCAAGTTCCAAAACATCACTTATGCAACATATATGCTTATGATTAAATGTTGTTTGTGTTAGTGCATTAATCATGAGTGGGATTATACCAAAACAGTAATTCATACTCCAGATCAAGTTGTAAAACACAAGCGGAAGACTGAAAGAGATAAATAAACGTATATAAGTCAAAGATCACGATCGGTCTCCAGAGTATGAATACATCACTGAGTCACCATATACATGTAATAGTCTCAAAATCAAAATGTTAAACAGTACAACTACAATGATAATCCCTGTAGCCTCGTCAATCCGGATGGCCTAAACGAAGCCGCCGGAGAATTGCATATAAGAGAAGTTGTCCTGATCGTCATAGTAATCAGGCTTCGCCTCCTGAGTCGCATCATCATCTGCATCTAAGACAGAGTCTGGTGGGTGTTCAGAACACCGTCCCAGAACGTGGGAGTGAGTGATCAACTCAGTGGAATCATAGAGCAAAGGTTAACATGTTATCAATCCAGTCAAGCAGTAAAATCAAACATCCCTAAATACTCTTATTAATGCAAGAATGATATGAACAATGATGCATGCCCTCACCTACACTCCCTCGTGCGACACCATCTTAAGGTCGCGGCATGCTTTCTTCCCTCTATGCTCTTCAACCCGGGGCACATGCAGTGCGATATTATGAGCGTGATTACCGAGTTCTTATTAGTCCTTTTCATAGAGCAGGATTGGGAAACTAAGGTACCTCTCTTATATCATTCCTAAACAAGGATCCATTCTAGGGTCGTCAGTCCTAGTAAATCTCATACGATGTTGCGGTTTTAGGTTGCTGCAATGGGATCGTCGCCAAATCAGTACTGGCCTAGTGTATACTTTAATAACTACGGAAAGGCTCGTCGCCTCTACGCAGGTTCAGGGTATGCTCGAGGTCACTACAAAGGGCTCCTCACCAAATCAGTGTAAGCCGACAGCTCGAATACAGTGTCTCATACCACCGTATTCGGCTCACGAGTCTGGGTTTCTCACTGGTCACTATGGGGAGGCTCATCGCCCCAGCATAGGCCAAGAGCTCGACCACGGTATCCCATACCACCATGTTTGGCTCATGCATCTTAGCGGATCGAGGTACCATGGTTGAACGGGGTTTCACTGGTGAGTTCGTTACCTTAGGTTTAAATAATAACGTTCATACATGGTGAACATACAATAGGCAAATCGGGTTACTTGGTGAGCTCGACTAATATGAACGCACATCGTATCGATCGACATGAAGTGCGTAAGCACTTCGTATGGCCTAACCACTGTCGACGACCAACGCATGACTTGGGTTCATCAAACACGTCCTACGTAGCGAATGAATCTCAGCCACGAACTCAAAGCCTGTTACAGATTGCCTGGACTATACTGTGGTCCTAAACACATTCAATCCTTAACCAGTAAGCATGTGGAGTAGTCAGAGCAGAATTAACCAAGTAATTCAAACATATTAACAAGCATGTTATAAAACACAATGTAAACAGGAAATCCAAACACATACATTTCATAAGTAAGCGATTAAACTAAACAACTTGCATGGAGGAAATCATACACATCTCTAAGGTAGTTGAGAATCCTATCTCAACACCCACTTAAAGAACTATCTCCTAAGTACCTACTCATACAAGCATTTTCACAAACATTTAGACTACGCTTATTAACATACATAACGTATGTTGGCCAAAACATGTATTAGGGCGAATCCTTTTGCTGAGGAGTTGTTACACATACAACTAGCATATACACATAGTAGTTAATCATGGCAAACACACTTTCATATTTCGTACATATACGGTATTTTCTACACAGACACAGAATATACTAAACTCCACAATTTTTATATATAACTGAATTGCAAAACGAACATCGCATTTTGCATGTGAAATAACTCTCACATCATGAATCTATCATTATCCGGCATTGAAAGCTTTGAAAACCATAACCTATACGTCTATAGTCCGCACCTTACGCCGTAGAAGCATAACGAATTCATTAGAAACTCTAAGGCTTCGTCAACGATGGTACATCAACCTATAGCATGAGTTAAGTCAGCTATCTCGCCACTTGTAACAATTGAAACCCTATAACAGATTAGGGTTAGGTTTTCTTACCTAAGAACGAAGTTAGAATCCCTGGAATAGCGATTAGATAGGGATGGTTAAGCACGTAGAACGGAAGGATAGAGTACCAGGAATCTTCTCCCACTTCTCTCACACTTTCCCTCTCTTTATCTCTTCTCTCTCCTAGGTTTTCTCAAATTCGTATGGAGTGAATGAGAGAGGTTTAAGGTCCTTATATAGGCCCAAAATTAATGAAAATAGCCCCAGGGCCAAGGTATACTTAGGTTATAGCCAAAGGACGTCTGTTTCAGCTCAACGGAGCACTTCCGGAGCCCCTTTTGAGCCAAAGGTCGGACTTAAGCTCCCTGACCATGGATCTAGGTTGAGTTAAGTTTTCAGTCTGATCAGATTTACAGATCTCCCGTGGCAGACCAGTTTCAATTCAACGGTCCACGAGCATCGATCAGGGCCACAAATACACTGACCTGTGTATGAAATTTCTCCTGATCCGAGGGTGTATTTGGGTCAGATTCTGGCAGTCTGAATTCTTATATTTCGACCGCAAGCGACACATCTCAGATTACTTAAATTAGATTTAATTTCTACAGAAAACCATATTTTCTCACACTCTTCACTCCGGGCTCAAGCGAATAGCCCCGGGACACTATCTGGATTTGATTTCCGAGATGGTTGTCAAGTCCAACTAGGCGGTCGTAACGGTATAGTTTCATAGTAATCGGGCTTTCGACGTCCGGTCCAGGTCCGATATGGAGTTTCAATGTGTTCCCGAGAGCAGCTGGGTAATGAGATTGATCCTAGATTTTAGGGTAACCTAGCATCATTGATTCTACAAGTTTTGGGTCTTGCAGATCGTATTTAAAGTGGATCAAACGGATTTCGTAGCTAATCTAGTTTAACACTTAGTTAATTTTGTCTAATTCCTAAAGGATTTGATCCTGTGTGATTTTTGCCTGAGGTGGTACTCGGGTGTTTGTACGGAATTTTCTGAGACGTTACACCTCGACTGGTCGAGCCAAGGCCTCAACTGGTCGAGGGACGCCCTTGACCGGTCGAGCCATCCCCTCGACTGGTCGAGTAGCCCGGACACCAAAAATAACAGCACGCTGGACGTTGAGTTGAGCAGTGCTCGACTAGCCGAGCGGCTCACTCGACCGGTCGAGCAACCCCATAAAGTTGAAGACTTAACATCTGACAACAATCTCCACTAAATCTTCAACATTCAACCGTGTAGTTGTTTGTCCACTTCTCTTATCTCTACCTCATAGCTTCTATCAACGCTTTTTGTGCACACTCCGTCCTTTTACGCCATCACCAAGCCCAGAGAAGTTGCACAAAACTTGAACTTTTCTATAGGAACAACCTTGGTGAGCATGTCTACTGGATTCACGCTGGTATGAATCTTCTCCAGTGTTATGCCTCCTTCCTCAAGCACCTATCAAATAAAGTGGTGACTAACATCAATGTGTTTAGTACATGAGTGATAAACAGATTTTTTAGCCAAATTGATAGTGCTCTCGCTATCACAGTTAACTGGCACGACCTCCTGCTAAAGTCCCAACTGATTTATCCTGACTCTGAGCTAAACACCTTCTTTAAACGCTTCTGTCACGGCCATATATTCTACTTCGATCGTGGAAAGAGTTACCACAGACTGAAGCTTCGACATCCAACTGATTGCTCCACCCGATAGTACAAACGACTATCCTAAAGTAGACTTCCTGAAATCTATACTGCCTCCGTAATCGGAATCCACATACCCTACCAACTTTGTCCCTATTTTCTCAAAAGTTAAGACATAATCTTTCGTACCTCGAATGTATCGAAGTAGTCATTTCACCGCTTCCCAATGTTGCTTACCGGGGTTTGACATGTATTTGCTCACAACACTGATTGCCTGTGAAATATCCGGTCTCGTACAGACCATGACATATATTAAACTACCAACTGCATTCGAATAAGGCACATGAGACATAACCTGCTTTTCCTTATCTGATTTAGGACATTGTTCTGAGGAAAGCTTAAAGTGAGCTGCGTGGGAAATGCTCACAGACTTTATTTGGTCCATCCCATACTTGATCAACACCTTCTCAAGGTAATCTGCCTGTGATAACCAAAGCCTACTCTTCTTCTTGTCTCTATGAATATCTATGCCGAGAACCCTCTTTGCAGCCCCCAGATCTTTCATCTCGAATGTCTCTGATAACTGAGTCTTCAGTACGTTGATTTCAAACATATCATGACAGGCGATCAACATATCATCAACATATAGTACTAGGATGATGAATTTTCCATCACTCGGTATCTTGTAATAGACACAATGATCGTTTTCACTCTGAGTAAATTTCTGACTCACCATGAAAGAATCAAAATTTTTATACCACTGCCTAGGCGACTATTTCAGGCCGTACAACGACCTCATTAACCTGCAAATCTTTTTCTCTGCCCCTTTAACTTCGTAGCCCTCTGGTTGCTTTATGTAGATCTGCTCTTCCAATTCCCCATACAGGAATGCAGTCTTCACATCCATCTGTTCCAGCTCGAGATCGTATTGGGCAACCAGTGCCAACACGAATCTGATAGATACCTGCTTAACCACCGGCGCGAATATCTCTGTGAAGTCGATTCCTTCTCTCTGAGCAAAACCATTTGCTACCAACCTTGCTTTGTATCTATCCTGTTTCCTTTTGAATAATCACTTACATACGATCTCTTTTCGGCCCATAGGAAGCTCCACCAGCTCCCACGTGTAATTTTTGTGCAATGAGTCCATCTCATCATCCATAGTCGCCTTCCACTTTTCTACATCAGGCTCATTAAGAGCCTCCTGAATAGTAGATGGATCCTTCTCATCTGTAGTGAGGGCATATGCAATATTAGAGTCGTCCTTGTATCTTGCCGATAACCTACGATCACGCGGTGGATTCCTTCTCATAGGTGGCTGCTCCACCTGATCCTGTACCTCTGTCTTTGCATTTGTCTCTGCCTGAGTATTATCTGTGTCAATCTGGACATCTACGATCACCCTTTCTGGTTCCTCTTGCTCCTTTTGATCATTCTTGCGAAATAGTGAGCTTTCATCGAATTTGACATTACGGCTAGTGATGACCTTGCGTGTGACCTTGTCGAATAACCTGTAACCTTTCACACCAATGCCATAGCCAACAAAGATATACTTTTTGGCTCTATGATCTAGCTTATCTCTCTCAACTGACGGTATATGAGAGTAAGTTTCACAACCAAATATGCTAGATCTGAGTAGTCAATTTTCTGACCACTTCATACTTCCTCTGGGATTTTACATTCAATTGCCGTTTAAGGAGATCGGTTCACCAAATAACAAGTCGTGTTAATGGCCTTTGCCTATAAGTCATTTCCCAACGCAACATTACTTAACATGCATCTGGCCCTCTCCAGGAGAGTCCAATTCATTCGCTCAGCCACACCGTTTTGTTCGGGCGTGTGGCACACTGTGTTGTGCCTGATGATACCTTCATCCTTGCAATAATCATTAAACTCAGTGGAAGTAAATTCTCCACCATTATCAGTCCTTAAAACTTGTATTTTCCACCCTGACTGTTTTTCCACCTGTAACGCCCTGAATCTTTAGGACCCGGGTACACGACCCGTTTCCCAAAAACCTGAGTGTTAACCTTAAAGGATGGTCAAATTCAATATATAGTATTTTTCTTTCATCCGAGTTAACAGATGAGCGTAAGATGGAAAAATCAATGTGATGAAAAATTTCATTTACATTTGAAATATACAAGAGCTGCCGATAATGACTTATATAAACCAATGTCCCCATTCTTACAATTACAAAATGGAATAATATTACATGTGAAATAAAGTAAATTACAACAAATTTGGGATATAAAATCCTGTAGCAATTCTTAGCAATCACAATCATGCATCCCTGTCAAATGTAGCTTGCTCCTCGTCAATATAAACATGAATTTCACCTGGGCCACCTGTGCTACCTGTACGGTTATATATTTGATGGATGAGTGACCAACTTAGTGTGAACTCCCCTCAAGATTACACACCGCCGCATTAGGTAAGAAATAGTATAAAACACTCAGACAACCAAAACAGAGTAAATGCAGTCTTATTATATGCATGGATATATGAATGCAATCGTCGTCCCAGGTAAAACATCCAGACGGCCTATGTCCCAGGAAAAACATCTGGATGGACATCAGGGTCGTCACCCAGGGATAAGACTGGTTATCAGTGCAACACGCAGCATAATCGCAGGGCATGATAATCCGAGTCAATATCACAATTGAATGACTGACCATAAGCGCAACACGCAGCGTAATCGCAGGACAGAGTGATCCAAGTCATCGAAATATGCCATGTATGCATGACTTGTCAGCCCATATTAGTCCATTTGCAATCAGCCAATTTAAGTAAGCTCACAGTCACTACGGGGAGCACATGGCCCAGCGTAGGCCGACGGCTGGGGCATAGTGTCTAATGACCACCATCCCCGGCCAATGAGACTACCACCTTAGGATGTTTAATGGTACCCCGTCGATTAGTGGCCAATCATATTACAATATATGGGGCTTACCATCGCATGGTTGTATAGTATAAAACATTCAACCCATATAGGGAAAATACCAGAACAAGGCCACATAGGGCAATATCAAAGTAGGCTACATAGGGCGAGTATTAGACCATGCGATAAAAGTCCATCCTTAAAAACCATTTGACATAACAACCTTGGATGGTAGGCCCACGTCAATGATCCATCTAGACCACCGCTCAATAACCACCAAGTCAAAGGTCCATTACGATCACAACTAGTCAAGTTACATCCCAAGTATGGGTGTACATTCATATGTGAGAGTTTTCCACTAATGTACCAGTTTAAGTTCCATAAGCAATCCACAAAAATAAATCCACAAGCATGAACAATTATACAGGATAATCGTAAAACATGTAATACAATAATTCAATTTTCACCAGCTAACACATGTGATTATAAAGAGAGATATCAATTATGAATTTAAATAAAAACTATAACTTAAGCTAATGAGAAGATGGAAAGCTCAAAGGGAAGAATTATCACCTTATACTTGAATCGCTAACTGACGTTGCTAGGAAGCGCGTGCACCCTCAGAGTTGAGTCCTACCATGGATTGTGAAGTTGTACATGAGATCAATATTCTACCAAGTGTCTATGGTCAAGATTTATACGACCTAAGGTTTGGATTACTTTTAGGGTTTTATTATAGAATTAGGGCTTCACACTAGGGTTTAGTTATAGGCTTTGGATTCTAAGATTTAAACTATGAGGTATGTGCAACTTAAATACAATATAATAGTATGGTTAGTTATAATTTAATGTTAATGATAAAATTAGTATTTGTGATCATGGTAATAGTAAGTATTCTAACGGAATAATATAGCCTATCATTAAAGGTAATATTTTTCAAGTGATGGATTCCATGTTAGTATCATTAATGATGATTCCATTCATAGTATCTAACATTAGCGTAGACGGTGTACTGATGGTTATTCGTGCTTAATAATTTCCATCAACCTTAATGATGTAGTTACTATTAACTATTATAATAATAATGGTCGAGTAGTATGATCCATCACTAATGGCTATGTTTAGGAATGATAAATAAATACTATTATCTAACATTTAACAGTTGTGGTTTTACTCATGATAACTATTACTTAGCATCCATAACCTATTAATGGCTAATCATATTTAACAATTGAATCAATTTAGGAACACCAATAATAATGATAAGTCAGACAACTTACTTTGAGAGGGGAAGCTAACTCACGATGGTTGGCATGATAGCAAGTTGGGTTTGAAGGGTCCCATGAATGTGGTTGTTTGGGCTTGCCTTAGAGTGACCAGGCCCATCAGATTTTGGTCCAACGAGTGGCCCAATTTGAGCTTGTAGTCCCTCCATGATCCAGACTTGAACTGGGCCCACTTCCATGGTCCACCTGAGGCTTGTTTTCAGCTCAAAACGAGGCCTAGTGGAGGCCTGCTTCTCGGCTCATTCATGGCCTTGCTGCAGGGATGTTTTCTGCCCAAACCAAGGCCCCACTGAGGCCTGATGAAGGCCTAATTTTAGCCACTCATCAGGGCCTGATTTTGGCCCACAACGTTACCAAGTGCGGCCCACATCACATATGGTGCGGCCCACTGAGTTTCAACTCGGTGCGACCCACAGGGATCTGGAAGGCGTGATCGGTTTGGCCCAAATAGTCATGGCTGGGCCTGGTGGTTTGATTCAACTGCGGCCCAAAATGAAACCGTGCTCAGCCCAGACTCAGCTCCGTTTGAGCAGGTGCAACAATGCCTTCTTCCTTTCTTTCTTCCTTCTCTTTGTTGTTTCATTTCCCTCCATTTTCTTCTTTTCTTCCTGCATTCTCTCTCTACCCTGGGGAGAACTGGACCCAACCGAGGCCGTCCCAAACTCGAACCGAGTCAGCGACTCGGTTGGCTGAACCAGAACGTGGTGCACCTGCACCACCCTAACTCTCTCTCCATTTCTCTTCTTCCCCTTCTTTTCTTTCTCTCTCTTTTTTTTTCATTAGGGATCACACGTCCATCAGTGTTGCTGGACAGAACCGGCCCAACCCGTTGGATAGCAGCGACGGCCCAGCTTAGTGCAGTCGCCTTGCACTCTTCTCGACTCAGTGCAACAGGCTGCGCCACTCCAATCCCTCATCCTCTCTTCTTTCTTCTCGTTCTCTCACCTTTCTGTATTTTCCATAACCGGGTCACTGACCAGCCCGACACGCCCCTGAGTCGGCCCAATTTGGTGCAATGTGGTCGTGGAAAAAGGTCAGACGATCATGGCAGATTGCAGGAGAGGTTTTCTTCTGATCTGATTCTACTGGAGGCTTTGGATTGGTGGTAGGGAGCTTCAGGGATGGAGAAATCGAAGCTTGGAAAGGGTTTAGTTGGTGGGTTCGCTGGTGGAAGGAAAACGGTCGGTTTTTCTTGGACGACTACAAGAATGGAGGGCGAGCTCTTATTGCTCAATCCATCCCATTTTATTCGTTAACCCTACCCTCCCAGAGTCGTCGGATGGAGAACAGATGGTCTGGATAAGATCTAGGGCTTCCACCCTCTCTCCCACTCTATGAAAATATCTTCCCTTCGGTTGTATTGCTGGCAGTAACACCTTTTGTTCTTCAACGGTCACAATTCACTCTCTACGGATGACTAAGATAGGCGGATCCGGCCTCATGCGGATCGCCAGCCTGACAGTTTCCATTTTTGGAAACGATGTGCTTCTAGGCCCTGTTTGCGCCGAAGGTTGTGTTCACGCACATGCATCCCAACATGCGAAATGAGTGAGGTTTCAGTCGAGCACAATCTCTGAACTCGATGGACGGTTTGGATCTTCCGTCCGGGCAGTGTGGGTGGGCCACGGATCAACCAAAACGGACGCTCGTCCATCAGCTGTCAAAGGCGAGGAGAGAGAAATCTCTCTTCGCTTAAGGAAATAGCGGGTCAGCCTGGTTTGACCGAGTAGGGCCGACCAGTGCACAACAGGTGCATGCTTACTGTGGTACACGCCCTATGTAATGTAGGGTCCACACGTTGTTTTGATGAAATCTAGTCCGTCCATTCATCTTGAGTGGAACTACTAGGCCATCAGGCCGAAGGTCAGGCAGATCCAAGACTTATGTGGGCCGTTCTTCTTTATTTTAGGTCTTTACCTATGGGATTTCATTAATCTAATAGTCAGATCACTCCACCTTTGAACATCAATGGCTAGAAAGGGTCTTAAGGCCTATTTCATAACAGATTACTAACCAACTACGTATATTAATATAAATTTTGCTACCATGATTGTTTCATATAAATAAAATTACATTAATCATCAAGTAAAAAAATAAAATTTGTTTATATAATTTACGTTATCACAGATTGTTAATATATTTAATTTATATGAACATCAACGGGAAAGAGAAGAAGATTAATATGTACTATTTGGGTGTTATTTGTATAGTTCTATATGTCTTAAGTTTTAATTTTATATAAAATGTTAAATCGTTTGAATATGTCATTTATCATACCTATATGTAAGATGTGGGCTACTCATTGTGCATCATTTGGCTACATACCCTATCGTTAGGGTTACTTGCATTTCAGTGAGTTACAACTCATGAACCCCTACTTACTAAATCATGATTTGTTGAGCGTTCCAACACTCCAATGATGGGATTGACTATTATTTAATTATCAACAACCTTAAATAATGCCTTTGCATGATCTGGGAGTTGGATGTGGGACTGTTTTCAACGGTTGGGTTTTGGCTAGAATGAACGTGAATGTCCACTTGAGCCTGCTAATTAGGTTCTAGTGGTAACACCCGAGTACGAAAAGTACGGGGTGTTACACCACCATTGCCTTCCATTATTTGAATATGGTGAAAACTTCGGATTTACGTTTCATGAAGTAAACCCAAACTTTCCTGGAGTAGTCGTCAATGAATGAAACAAACCATGACGACCCCCCAATGGAAACTTCTGGCGATGACCCCCATACGTCAGAGTGCACGTAATCAAGCACTCCCTTACAAACATGTTTTTTAGATTTAAAAGACAATCTAAATTGTTTATCATATATATAATGCTCTCATATATCTAAATTAGAATTTTTAAACACTAGAATCAAACATCGATCAGAAAGTACCTTCATGCTCTACTCGCTCATGTGGCCCAGACGAGCATGCCACATACATAGAGACGTGAAATCTGCAATAGCTGTTGCCGCTCCACCTGTCGAAGTGTTCCCAATTAACCTGTAAAGGTTTCCGTGCCTCTGCGCTCTTATAACCACGAGTGCCCCTTTTGAAACTTTAAGGACACAATCAATACCGGTGAACTTGCATCCTATAGCCTCAAGTGCACCGAGAGAAATCAGACTTTTCTTTATATCAGGAACGTGCCTAACGTCAGTCAAGGTACGCTCCATCCCATCAAACATCTTGATGCTCACCATGCCAATAGGCACAAAATTACAGGCATTGTGATTGCCCATAAAAACCTGTCCACCATCGCATTCCTTGTAACTAGTAAACAAACTCCGATGAGGAGTCATGTGATAAGATGCTCCTGTGTCAAGTATCCACTCATCTTTATGATTATCATGTAAGTGACCAATCATGGAAACCGACAAAACATCACCACCACTTGATTCTTCATCAGATGTGACCACATTAGCCTCCTTGGAAGAAGCCGCTGAATTCTCTTTCTTTATTTTAGGATTTCTACAATCTTTCTTCATGTGTCCAAACAACCCACAATTCCAACACTTTATTTTTCTTTGCCTTTGTCCTTGGATTTGGATCTAGGTCTTGAAGACCCTGTACCTCGGTCAGAATCTCTGCCCCTCGTAATTAGTGCATCGGAAGATGTCCCCATATTGCCGTTTAGCTTTCTCATAGCCTTCTCTTAAAGGGCTGAGATAACGGTGTCAACACTTAGGGTTTTATTTACGGTGCGCATCGTGTCCCTGAAAGACTCATATGATGCAGGAAGAGAATTCAACAATATACATGCCTGTTCCTCATCTTTGACCACTTCCTCCATATCCAGTAATTTACACATCAATTTATTAAAGTTGCTGATATAGGCTTCTAGATTTTCACCCTCTGCCATCATGAAGGTATAACGCTGTAGCTTCAAGTTTAGGCAATTTTCAAAGGACTTCTTTGCATAGATGTTCTCTAACTTCACCCATAAACTAGTCGTAGTTTTCTCCCTCAAAACATTATAGAGAACCTCATCCGTGAGACATAAACGGATAGAGGCTAAAGCATTACTATCAAGGTTTTTCCATTCATCATCTTTCATGGTAGATTTTCGGTCCTCAAGAGCCTTAATCTCGCCTTGCTTGGTTAAAAGGCTAATCATCTTAACCTTCCATAACTCAAAATTATTTTTGCCCGAGTACTTCTCAATATCAAACTTGCCGTTTCTCATTATTACTAATCCTACAAATTCAGATCTGTGCCCCAACGATTGCTCTGATACCACTTGTTGGGGATTTGTGTTGTGGAATCACACAGATCTAGATCTAGGATAGCAATTCAATAGTAACAAGTAATCACAGAAGAACACAAAGATTTAACTTGGAAAACCCTTGCGGGAAAAAATCATGGCACAAAGCGACAAAAATCCACTATGAAAAGAAAATTACAAGAGAGAGGACTTACCCGATTTGAACAACCTCGAATCTCACCCATGCTACACCCTTTAATAACCCTAGAACCCTTGGAAAATTTTTAGAAAGCGTTAGAATACCTTAGAATAACCCTAGGGACCCCTATTTATAGTTTAGGAAACTCCACTTACGCACCTAATCTGGAAAAGTCTAAAAACTGCCTCAAATTTACGCAATTCACGCAGGATCTATGTAGCCTCGACTGGTCGAGCCAAGGCCTCGACTGGTTGAGGGACCCCCTCGACCGGTCGAGCCATCTCCTCGACTGGTCGAGCAGCCCGGACACCAAAAATAACAGCACGCTGGACTTTGAGTCGAGCGGCTCACTCGACCGGTCAAACAACCCTAGAAAGTTGAAGACTTAACGTCTGACATTAGAGAAATAAAGTAAAAGAATATTGAAGATGGAGAATAATGCAGGACAAGACAAATGAAATTAAACATAGTAAATGTACTTACTTGGAATGTGTGGAACAAAATATGACTTGAATTAAGGTAGAAAAACTCTTAATTTCAGTGACTTCTTTAATGGACCTTTTAATTTCCTATATAAAACATCATGTTGGCTTGTTAGAAATCATTGATGTACATCGAACAATGCCTCCGCGTGATAATCAACCTCTATACTCTTTTCTTTCTGTCTTTTCGCTCTCTTTACATTTTCTCTCGCTTTCTACTTCTCTGTCCTTATTTTACTCTATGTTTTCTTCTTCGCTATCTGTTTTGTCTCTCTCTCTCTCTCTCTCTCTCTCTCTCTCTCTCTCCTCTTCCTCTATGAATGGCAAGAGGTATTTATATATAGAGTTCTACAGCTGTAATTTTAGATGGCTTTTGCGGGTGCTGTAGTTTTAAAAAATAAAATATTATACATCATGCATATAACATGCAGTGGAGTTTATAATATATAATAATAATATTATTATTATATATATAAAGGTAAATAAATATAAAAATATATAAGTAATGGTTATTTGTGTGTGTGTGTGTGTATATTCAAAATAAATATAAATAAAGTTATTATTGCTTTTATGTTATATATACACACACATAACGTAATGATTACCTTTCTTAAATATTAAGATTTTAGTTTTTTATATTTTTCTGTTGTTGTATAAATGATTTTATTTTTTGTTTTCTATTCATTTTCAATGATTTTGAATTCATTAAAAAAATCGTTAGATAAGATTTTCAACAAGATTGAAATCACTTTGATTGAACCCCATTTGACTTATAAAAAATATGGTCGTTTGGTGTGCGTAATCAGCCGTTTACAATTTGACCAAATGCTCACATCTTTATCGTTATATGTCCGACTTTGGTAATCTTGGGCTTATTGGAAAGCTCATTTGATAAACTTTTAAATGAGCCTGAAATCACTTCATCTAAAGCCCGTTTAACTTATAAAAAATGTGGCAAGAGTTAATACAATTTTGGTCGCTTTGCGTAATTTTAATAAACGAGCATGATTTTCCTCATCATAATTTGGATAGGACGAAATTTAAGTTTGTTAGAAAGATCATTTGATCACTTTTCCAGTTAATTATAAATCAACTTAATCGAAGATCATTTGACATTAAATTTTACTTTTTGTAACATCACGACCAATTTGTATACAAGAATGACCGTACTTTTCTCAATCTTGGAGATGTGAGTTTTCAAACCTTAACACCACGTTATCCAAAGGAGACTAAGTAATAAGGAGAGTGATCTTTGGGTAAAAAGAGTTCATTTTGTTCTTTTTCTCACATCAGTTGGTATGTACAGAGGATTCTCAAGGTTTTAGAGTTTGGACGTGCGGCTATGACCGGATCTTTACTGGATTTGGCGTGACCGATCATATCCAATAGTTATGTTCGGAATGTGCCGATGATGTTTCTTGTTTGACCCGTTTGGATTTTCAATGATTTCCAAGTCAATATGAGACAATTTTATTGAAGTTAAGATGAAGTTCAAAAAGTGTCTTATCCTCATTTTTGGTGACTCCGTTTAAAAACTTAAATATATCTTAAAGTTTATAATAATAATAGCTCATCACTATGACCCATTTATGTAGCACGCCCATTTTATTTTTGTCAATAATTGATGGTGAAGGCCTATAAGTTGGATTGATTTTTATTTTATTTTATTTTATTTTATTTTATGTGTATAATGGAAGTTTAGATAATGAAACATCGCCTTCCATTTTTTGCAATCCTTCATATCTACATTTTCGACTTCCATCTCTTTTGTAAGAACAAACCTTCATGTTTTGGATATTGACTTCCATATCTTTTATAAGAATGAATTTATAATTTTTGATCGACATCTATTGGCAACGATGTTATTGCCATCAATATTGCCCTTTGATCTATTCACTTAGGTTATTGCTGAGAAAGTAAAAAAGGTAATCACTTGCTTAAAACTTGATGAGGTGATCATGAAAGTACCAATTTCCTTCACCATCGAATCATTTATATCTGCCGATCTATCGATTATTTCTAGTAGGCCACTCATCACTTGGTCTTCTAATTTAATATCAACTTTTCTAGTTCAACTATGAATTCATTAGTTGATCTTAGTAGATTCATCAATTAATTCGATTGTAGCTAGATTGATCAAGAGGCACTTCTTTATCTACATGGGTCCATTATTCTTCTTCCTCCTTAAGAGACACTCATTGATTTAGATATATCAATTTTTTTTGGTAACCTTCTTTTTATAGGGTTGTGGTCTATGCTTTAGCATGAGTGTTATACCTATTTGACCTTGAACTAAATGACCATGAGCCCATTTAATGGTTATAAGCCATTCTTTATCATAAATATATCTACGATTCATTAAAGCAATTAAATAAGCAATACAAGTGATCTATGCCTTATTTTTAAAGGGTCATTATCACATGAATTAGGCTATTTTTAAAGATATAATATTTATTAGAATATTGTTCGTCTTGGAAAGCCCATCCTAAGTTCAATACAAGTGATTTGGATATTCATTCGTTGCATATAATTTAAAGATCCATGATCAAAGTATCATATCTATTCATGAGCTATTAATAAGGTCTTTGATACATATCATTTATTACAAGATTTTTAAGTTGATATCAGATAACAATGAGGTCACTTTGGTTAAAAGACGAATTATATAAAATATATATAGTATGATTAGTTGGCTATAAACTAAGGCTATTGCAACTTTTATGAATCATAAATGGGCGTATTTAATTCATTATTTAAATTAAATTAAAGTAACAATTCATATTCTAAGAAACCTTCAGTATGCTAAACCCTTAAGCTACTGATTACTTGGGCCTAATTATTCATTATGGCCAAAGATAAAAGATAAATTTATGTGTATTGTGCTCATCTGGACTTTAAAGGTTCATGGCCCAATTAAGTTATTGTGTAGTAAAATTGTAGTGACATAATCGACTAATTTAATCGTCTATTTGTCCTTCGGATATTGATGACATCTATTAGTTATTAGGTGTAATGGATAGGGTGAGATCCTAGTTTATAGGAATTGATGGGTAATTTTGGTTGCATGTTCCACAAAAGTAGCCTTGATTGTGAATGCTCATTACTATTTAAATTGTAACGACCCGTGAATTTCCGTACATTGGCTCGAGTACCACCTCGACCAGAAATCAATTAGGATTATATCCTTTAGAAATTTAACAAAGTTAACTAAGTACTAAACTCGGTTAGCCATGAAATCCGTTGGGATCCCTTTAAATACGATCTGCAAGACCCAAAACTTGCAGAATCAGTGACTCTAGGTTACCCTAAAGTTTAGAACCAAACTCATTTCCCGGCTGCTCTCGGGAATGAAACGAAACTTCGTATTAGGTCTAGATCGCACATCGGGAGTCCGATTAACACGAAGCTAAGGAACTAGGACCGCCTCACTGGGCTTGACAATCATCTCAAAAATTAGGTCCAGCCGATGTCCCACGGCCATTCGTTTCGATCCGGAGCGAGGGTGTGTGAAAAACACTATTCCCATCCCAAAATAAATATCTGGAATAGTGATCTGGCACCATTCGCTTGCGCGTCAGTATTAAGCAACCTGACCGTCAGAATCCGACCAAATTACACCCTCGGATTAAGAAAAATTTCAGGAACATTTACATGTACTTGAAATTTCGGATCAAGGCCCACTGACCATTGAACTGAAAGTGGTCCGCCACGTGCGATCTGGGAATCCGATCGAGTCAAAAATGTAATCCCACATAGATCCATGTGTGGTGAGCTTAAGTCTGACGTTTGGCTCAAGGAGGGCCACCAGAACCTCTCTTTTGAGCTAGAAAAGTGACGAATATCCTATATTAGCAGTAACCCTTGAACCTGAGTCTATTTTAGGGATGTTTTTGGCTATAAAAGGGGCTTAGAACAGCCCCTCTCACAGCCATACGAATTTGGGAGAAAAACTCTAGAGAGAGAGAGAGAAAAGAGAGAGAAGAGCTTGGAGTTTGTAGGTGATCTTCCTCCTACTGCTTTTGGTTGTCGCACGGCCTACACCACTCCTTTCCAGGTATTTTTCCGGCGGTATCCATTCCGTTTGAAGGTAAGAAACCCTAACCCTAGGTCTGATTTGATGTAGATTCGTTGTAGGTTATGTAAAGGCTAACCGATTCCGCTCTTTAGGCTAGAAAACTCCCGTATACGGAAGCGCTACTACCCTTGCTGATTCGTTGTGATTCCAAGGGCAAAGGTGAGGACTTTAAGTGTATAAGTTACTTTTTTCAACACTTTCAATGTCAGATAATGATAGATTCATGATCTGCATGTAAATACACATGTACAAAGTGCTTTCCGTTTCCTGTTTCGATTAACGTTGTAGAATATGGAATTTCACATACTCTAGGTATACGTAGAAATACCGTATACGTATTTTTTTCTGGAAAATGTTTGACATGTTTATTTAATGCATGATTATATAATATATGGATAAAATACTAGTTTGGCGAAAGGAATCGCTGAAATACATGTTTGCTTGTAAACGCTATGTATGTTGAAATTGTGTATTCTAGAAATACCGCATATGTGTAAAATTGGGAAGTGTAATTGTCATGATTATTTGTTGTATGAATATGGTATACGCGGATAAAATAACCGCTTGGCGAAAGAATAGCCCAAATACGCAATTTGCTAACATACGCATGTATGTTGGAATGGCGTACTCTAAGTGTTTGTGTAAATGCTTGTGTGTGTAAATGCTTGAGTATTAGTGCCTTAGAGAGGTGCTGATATGGGATTCCCGACTCCCTTAGAGACATGTAGGATTCCCTCCATGCGGTGGTCCGCTAGAACCACTCACTTGTAATGTGTATGTAATTGTATCCCTATGTGGATAGTGCTTTACTACATGCTTTACAACATGCTTACAACATGCTTTACTTCATGCTTTACTTCATGCTTTATAACATGCCTGCTAATATGCTTGTATTGCTTGTTTATCATGCTTTACTCCACATGCTATTGATGAGAACTGTTTGAGTTTGGGACTATGTCTATAGTCCAAACATTCGGTACCAGACTTGCGATTGTGGCTGAGATTCATGTCGCCACAAAGGATGTGTCTGGCGAGCCCGAGTCGTACTTCGGTTGGCGATAGTGGTTGGCCACACGGAGTGCTTTTGCGCTCCATATCGCCCAACTTGTGGTGCGCTCGAGCTAGTCAGGCTCGTCAAGTAAACCGAAATGTATTCGTGTGTTCACCATGTTTGGTCACTACTGCTTGAACCTAGGGTATACCAACTTACCAGTGGCGATCCCGTTAACCATGGTACCTCGATCCGCTAAGACGCATGAGCCGGGCATGGTGGTATGGGACACCGTGGTCGAGCTGTCGGCCTACGCTGGGGCCATGTGCCTCCCCGTAGTGACCATTGCGCAACCGAACTCGTGAGCCGAATACGGTGGTATGGGACACTGTATTCGAGCTGTTGATACTTACGGCGAGAGCCGAGTACGGTGAGACTTGTGCTCGTGTTGACGGGCGACGAGTCCTCCGTAGTATCATCGAGTATACTCCAAGGGTCTGTGATTGGCGACGAGTCTTTCACAACAACTAGAGTATGAGTTGAGCCGAGTACGGTGATACCTGTACTCGAGCTGACGGCTAGTGATTGAGCCGAGTACGGTGAAACCTGTACTCGAGCTGACGGCCAGCAATTGCCGCATACGGTGAGATCTGTATCCGCGCTGACCGGTGACAAGCCCTTTGCGATGCCTTCACTACGCTTCTCAAACCATAATATCGTATGAGATTAACTAGGATTGACGACCCTAGATGGATCGTGTTTGAGGAATGATACAAGGGAGGTACCTTAGTTTCCCAATACTGCTGTTTGAAATGGACTAATAAAAACTTGGTAATCATGAGCATCATCGCACCGCACCGCATGTGCTTTGTAGATGTGGCGCACTGAGGGAGTAAGCATTCGCGAACGTAAGATGATGTCGCTTGAGGTGGTTTGGCAAGGGCATACAACATCATGTCATTTCATTTTCGCATTTAACAAGAGTAGTTAGAAATGTTTGAGTTGTACTGCTTTATCATTACTCTGCTTGATCGAATTGATAACATGTTAACCTATGCTTTATTGTTCCACTGAGTTAGCTACTCACTCCCACATTACGGGACGGTGTTTGCAACACCCACCAGACTCTGTCGCAGGTGTAGATGGTGCCTTGGTTCAGGAGCCGGAGCCCGACTTCGATGAGGATCAGGAGGAGTTCTCCTTTATGCAGTATTCTGACGGCTTTGCTTAGGCCGGCTGCATCGCGGGATTTTCAGGGCTTCTCTTGGGTGTTTGCATTTTGATTTTTGACTTAGAAACAATACATGTATATTGGTACTCAGTTAGTACTCATACTCTGGAGTTCATAAATTTTTGTTACTTTACATACTTTGAATATAAAATTTCAGTCTTCCGCTTGCCTTTATACAATTGAACTGGAGTATGAATTACTGTTTTGGTATAATCTCATTCATGTCTATTGCGCTAACTCAGACAACATTTAACCATCATTGTGTATGTTGCATAAGTGATGCGTTGGAACTCGGGAGTTGAGTTCATACTCGACCCCCGAATTTCAGGGTGTTACATAAATTCAAGGGCATTATGTATGAGTTATGCATTAATGATCAATAAGGTTATGTTTATCTTCAAACATATGGAGTCTAACCCAAAAAAGTTCACTACTTGGTGTGAGCTAAATGGGGATGATTTAACAAAATGAGATTAAATAATCCATCTTACCACAAAGGTGTTGGATTATATTGTTAACATTCAACCAACGTTATATTGTAAGAACCACTCACATGTTGCAATCTCGATCTAAAAGAAGGAATCATATAATGATGCACAAAGTTTCATATCATGATTGATGTTTAGGTGTATCATCACGAATGATCTATTCGACTGCTTTGTCTATTAGATAAATGTTTAGCATGAAAGAGTGTTTCTAAATTTATATTTAAAATATGATAGAATTTATTTTCTAATGTTAGTTATTGCACATTCTTATCATAATTATGAAATATTAGATTAATTTTTTCCAATTGAACAAGATTCAATGGTAATGGAGATATAAGGGAGTACATCATAACGATGGTTAATTTTTCCTTTAAGTTAAGGAAACTCCACTTAGACATACTAGTGGAGCTGGTAGTGTATCACATACTTATTTCTCTTCCACCTGTTTTAATACATCTAAGGCCAATTATAACATACAAAAGAAAAAGTGGACTTTAAGTGAGTTGATTTAACATTATGAACAAGAAAATGAGAAGCGTAAGTAAGAGCAACCTCAGAGTTGCACATTGCATACTCTTCTCAAAGGAATAACTTCAAGGAAAAAAAGTTTTTTTTTTTTTGGTAAAGACAAGTAGAAGATGTGGGATCCCAGTCTTTTACAACATCGCTCGTATGCACACGTGTCCCAACTCTCACTGTTGATAAACCATACACTGTACCCTAGTGCACTTAGAAAACTTACCCAAGTGATTTGTTTCGGATGATTTTGAGACTTCTATCATATGCTCCGCGTCGTCGTTGCGATCGCAATGGTGAAAACTGCGCATCAATCCGATGCTCCGTTAGTGAAATATGACCCATCAAATGTAAGGCCCAAATAATGTATCCAGTAACACGAGCAACCTTTATTATGCTAGGCCCATTGGACTTGAGCCTAGGTGGGCCTAAAGCCCACTTTTAGAATATGAAAATTATCACAAAATAGGACAATTTCTACATGATAAAAATATGAGCTAGCACATATAAGATAAGCACTATAAGATAAAATTGGATTCTATCCCAAAACCCATCATTAGCTTTCTTCCCATGCCTTAGAAACTAATCATGGCTCATGTCCACCTCATCCTATATATGCATCCAATGCATGTCTTGATTTGTACCACATTACTTCAAACAACAAATTATAACACTCCACTTCATCATCCACCATGCATCACTTACAACCCATAACCCTTATCCATCCATTAGCCAATGCATGTCTAGATTTCTTCCACCTTGGCCAATGCATGCTTAACACCATCCACTACCCACACCATACAACACATTCCACCTCACTTTTAACACCAATAAGATCTCATAAACTCGCCACATCATCTTACCACCTCAACCCCCAATTCCCTATATAAGAGTAGGAACTCTTTTGCACTTATTCTTTTCCTATACTTAGAAAATTCTGAGATTTTAAGAGAGAATGAGAGAGAGTGGGGCCAAGGTGTGGCCTACCATTAATCAAAGAGGGAGTGGACCACACATCATCATCTAACCATCCATCCATTGAGGTGAGTCTAATCTTTCTTTCTCTTTTCATTTTCTTGATATGTGTGGGCCCCACTGGTGTGGAGTTCTTGTGTGCATGTATTTATGACTATGGTGGTCAGCAAAGTGACCCATGTCAGTATGGTCCACCATGATGAACATCGTATCCACACCCTTCACATGTAATCCTATTTTTTTACAGCAAGTTATAAAACTCATATAAAATTGACCATGCCAAGATTGGAGTCGAAAAATGGGAATAAGATGAACTACAATATGAACTAACTTTGGACCAAATTTCGAAGCTATCCAACGGTCCAATCATCTGTAACATCAAGTTTACTTGGCTGCTCTCCAGTAGCATATGCAGGATTCCGATTTTCCTAAAATGGACCCATTTGTAATTCCTTTAATGAATGTATTAAAAATATACGTTCCGTTGGATTCGTAGAAAATCGAACTAGCTTTCCAATGGTATATAATAAGCCTCAATCGGAGTTTGGATGACTGAGATCTTGGCCTTATATGAAAGATGTATTTAGGGGCTTGTTATGACCATTCTTGTGTGGTTGATATCCGTGATTCCAACGGTCAGATGCATTTGATATTTGTTCTTAATTTACTTGAGATAGTAAATAATCATATGTATGGTCCCTATGATCAGATTCTTTCATGATAAAATTAAAAAATTCTGAACCGACAGATACTTCCGTAAGGATAAATCTTAAATTATTTTGTATGGTTCAGATGGATCCAAGGCTCTGTATGGTTGAAAATCTATCTACAGGTTAAATAATGTATTACTAAACCATCCATTGGATCGGATTTTCCAACAGAGAATTTGATCATAGAGATTTGATCAATATATTTCATGTGCTAGTAGATGTGTATGTTGAATGTATGGTGTACATAACATTCATCCTCTTATTGACCCACTTGGGTGTGGGATCACATGTGATTTATGCATTTTATTAGATCATCTAATCTGGAAACCCATGTATATTTTTGTGTGTCTCTTATTTATGGTTTGCTAGCATGTGGGCCCCACTTTCCATTGGATCTATTTTATTTCCTTTGCACTTTCTATTTGCAGAAATTTTCTAAGTACTTGATTGTATTGCATGTAGGCTTCTTCGACACCTTGTAGTGGGCCCCACACTCTGTAGTTAAGGGTCCCCCTTTGGGGGATGTTTAATCCTTATATAATTGAGCTGAGATGTCCCACTTTTTTGTCAGGAATGATCCCTAAGTGTTTGGAAATTGGGCCCTAAGTTGTGACAGACCCTATTGTTGAAAATTGTCTAATTATTTGTGTTTTGTATCAACTTTGGGCTTCTATAGTGGATCACACGCTGGAGATATGAGTAGGCCACCACTTGGAACCTTTAACCTATATCAATGAATAGGTAAATAATATTTTACTCGGTCTAAATCAGACCCCACATGATCAGGGAGTGGATCCCAAAATGTGGTCAGGCATAGTTGTGTAGAAAATTATGTGTAGAAAATCGAAGTACCTATGTTTGGCCTTATATCAAATATTATGTGTGCACAAACAGTTGGTCCCAGCTTATAGTTTTTGAAGTACATATATAGTACAACCAAGGGCACCTGATGGGACACTGAAAGGTGGTCCCCTGTGATCATGGGACGTACTCAAGATCGGGCCAAAACTAATTATGCACCGTGTTTCCTGCATATTTCTCCAAGTACCCATATTTGGGACATTACCGTAAATTGTAAACACGCAACCAATGAGCATTGTCTTCTACCTTTTAAAGCCCATACATAGAGCTACTAGATGGATCCCTCCTTTCATCATATGTGGGTCCCACATGATCATAAATCTGAATTGAAGATGTCCAGAAACCAACATTTGTGCGAAAAAATCTGTTTGATGTAAAATTTATGTGGGGCCACGTCAGTGGGGTCTACCACCTTTCTAAAGCATTTAATGCAGCATATAAACTCTGAAAAATAACTCTCAGATATTGTTGGGCTTAAAAACCTTAAGTGGGCCATCTAGTATGGGCCTTACCTTTCATGTAATGAGGTCCACCAGGTATATTTTGTAAATGGGTGTTGTATAACTTGTAAAATATTTAGTGGACAGATCTTACTGTCCAAATGTTCTCTTAAGACGTAGGTAGCCTTGGGCCCATCTAAATGATGCAACCCTAAGGCCCAAGCGGGCCTAACACTAAGTGAAATTGTTAGGGAATGAGAAACCCACAATGGTAACCTTCCTTGAGCCTGTTGGGCAGGCCCACTGCTTACTGGACAGTGTGCCTTTCATACTACCTCTAGTCAAGTGGACTACGCTTAGAGAGACCTATTTTACAATGCATAAACTGAATAATTTAACTTTTTCTTGGTTTGTAGTGTAAGTGGCTAGTGGGCCTAATATGATATATGACATGAAAGATGTTAGTATGTTATCCTTTATGTTTGAGATTATGCATGTTAACTTTTTCTAGTTTGTGGAATGTGTGGGGCCCATTTAGTTGTGAAATTGGATCCACACCATTGAAAGCGTTGTGGTTGGACATTTATGCCCTTGGGTTGGCCTATTGGTTCACCAAGTGGGACTCACACTTGACGTATACGACCCCACGCCTTGCATGTAGTTCAAGTCCAGTGTGGAAGTCACACTAGGTAGGACGCACCTAGTGATAGGTGAGATGATGATACATGTATGATAACATGATAATGATGATTGTGAGTTGTTGATTGAAATGATGGATGTGATTTAATGGATGGTGAATTATATCATATGCATTGATGATGGATGAGTAATTATTTATAGTATTTATGATATTGTTTATGTTAATCATGAAGTGAAAATGATCCTCATGGTAATGATGATGATGATCCTCGATCTGGTGAGCATTTTCAATTTTCGATGTCTCTCACTTTTTTGTTGAAATTATGTTAAATCAGTACCAAATGATTATAAATTCATTGGTTCTTCATGTTTTGCATGAAAAATCATGGAGTTGGAGCTTTGATTTCAATATTCATTAGTTTTTTATGTTCTCCATTTAATTTAATTTTTTTTTTTCTTCAACTACCTGTCTACTGAGAGTAATTTTGGTGTATTTAGGAGTATTTGATAAAATGATCATTACATACATTGTAATTTAAAATTTGTGTGTATGTGGCTCATTTGGGAAAAATTAGAAAAAAAATAAAAAAATTTCCAATTTCTCCCAAATTGCTTATAATGTTGTAGTCCAAACATGAAATCAAGCATGTATGAGGGCTGATCTACTGATTTGTTAAGTCCTTGTTAATTTTTGAAAAAAAAATATTATTTTTTTATATAAAAAATTATTATTTTTCAAAATTTTCCTTCAACTAACTGTTAATTAAAAACTTTCGAAATATTTAGGAGTGTTTGATGAAATTATCATCATATACACTCTAAATATCATGCGTTTAATTTGAATATAATTGCATTAGTTCAGTTAGACAACATATAAGGGATCATATACAAATAAAACCTTTTATGTGCACTTCTTTTTTAACATATGATATATGATTTAAAAGTATATATATATTAAGGTCTTTTTTTAAAAACAATTCATGAATTTCATTGAAAAATTTAAGGGTTAATCCAATGTTTCCTTATGTTTCCCAAAATGTGCGATAAATTACCTGATACAAACGATATATCCCATGCAATAACTGAGATGTGTATGTATCCCAAAGATGCAATATATAATATGATACCGATATTTCGAACATTTGTCATAACCCAACAAATCACGTGGCTGCTAATGAAGGAATATGACCCAAGAACTATGCTAATCTTGTTGGATATTTGGTTGAATTAAATAGACTTTAAAATCGAGAACAAAAAAAAAATAGTTTTAAGAAAGAAGAACTTATTGTATTGAGTCGAGGCGTGACTGAGTCACTCGGCTTGAAATCGAATTTGCTCCCCTTGGACAGCGTCCCAAGTGCAACAGGTTTCCAGAGCAATCGACCTCCAGGATACAACGACTATGACCCGGTCCCAGCGGTGCACTCACTGTACACGGGCTCGAACCACTTGCAGTTTAATCCGAAAGTGCTGAGTTGACTCAGCGATGAACTCAGTAATAAAATGCTTAAAAATCTGTATCAGAGAGTTTTTTATAAGATAGAGTATTTTCGTATTTTGAAACTGGAATCGGAAGTCTTTATATAGACTCCGAAGTGGTGTATAAACACCCTTTACAAAAGGTTAGGTCCGTTGGGTTTAAACCCAACAGATGCGACCAACCGGAAGGGATGCATCTCTCTGGTTTAAAACGAAAAGGCGCAAGTGCGAGTACACTCTCGCAAATAAAGTCCCGCGAGTACCCATACACACACACCCACGCGAGTACACTCACACCGCACCCGCACCCGCACCCCACGCCGCCCTGCGCCCAGCCCGCCCAGCCCGCCCAGCCCAGCCCGTCCCGTCCCGTCGCGTCGCGCACGCGCACACGCACACGACACGGACACGGACCGGACACGGACACGGACTCGGACTCGGCTCGGCTCGGCACGGCACGGCTCGGCTCGGCGCGCGCGCGCGTGTGTGGTCAATGACATAGATTAGAGCTATTGGCATAGCCCCCCCACAGGACCAAATTCACATGCCCCCTGAAAGGGGCACAAGCCCTAGGCAAAAAGACTATCTTATATACAAGATAGTTTACTTTGTCAAATCCGATGTGGGACAAAACCCACAACACAAAAGTACACAACAACTTTCAAATGTGGAGGGAAATCACCGAAAATTTGAAAATTCAAATTTTAATAATATTTTAAACAAAATATAACAATCCCCCACATGTTTTAAAATTAAAACTCTTTCGGATTAAAGCGTAATAGTTGTGCAATGGTGCCGGTGTCACCATAGACTTGAACCGACATTAGAGTAAGCAAGACAGGTCTACAGGAATCAGGTGACACCATAGTCTTGAACCTGAATCCTTTTAATGTAGATCGCAAGTACATGCCACTCACACAACTCTTCCTCTGCAAGTGATTCTGCGGTTCGGTGCGTTTCGGCCATACACCATTACCTGGATTTCATGAGTGCTCTAGAGAATTCGCCTAGATTCTCATAGGAAGCGGCCTCCACCTCCACACCCATATAGGTGAATTCCATCAAGTGTATGCAGCAACTGTATACACCACCAAATATATGGCTATGGATTCATTAAGAGTTCTAACAACTCATCCTTCTGCGTTGCTGCTCGCACTGTACACCATAGAAGGGGCTCATACAACTCAGTGCAATCGTCTACCTCGTGTCTTGTTGTTTACCCATTGAACCTATCTCATGGGATCTCCACTTGTATAGGTTGGGTTGCCGACACTGGCAGCTCATATATTAGGCTCAGCCCCATTCCCTTCGATGTATCATTGACTAACCTTTTAGATAGTCCTTTAGTCAGAGGATCTGCTAGATTCTTTTCTGACCTCACAAAGTCAATAGATATGACTCCATCACGCAACATGTGTTTCACTATGTTGTGTCTGAGTCTAATATGCCTGCTCTTTCCATTATATATTTTACTCTTTGCTTTCGCTATAGCTGCTTGACAGTCACAATGAATAGACACGGCCGATACAGGCTTTGGCCACAATGGTATATCAGCTAAGAGATTTCTAAGCCACTCGGCTTCTGATCCAGCCTTTTCTAAGGCAATAAACTCGGATTCCATAGTTGACCGAGCGATACATGTCTGCTTGGTAGACTTCCAAGAGACTGCTCCTCCACCCAAAGTGAAGACATATCCACTAGTAGATTTTGTCTCATCTGAATCACTGATCCAGTTAGCATCACTGTATCCTTCTAATACAGCAGAGAAACCATTATAATGTAAACCATAGGCCATACTGCCTTTTAGGTATCTCAAAATCCTAGACAAGGCATTCCAATGCTCTTTTCCAGGGTTATGTGTATATCTACTTAGCCTTCCTACTGCAAAAGCTATGTCTGGTCTAGTGCAGTTTGTTAGATACATGAGGCTACCAATTATTCTGGAATACTCCAATTGAGACACACTATTTTCTGTATTCTTCATGAGAGTCACACTATAATCATAAGGAGTACTAACAGGTAAACATCAAAATGGTTAAATTTCTCAATATTTTCTCAATGTAATGAGATTGTGATAATATAATCACACCATTTTTCCTGGTTACTTCAATACCCAAGATTACACTAGCTTCTCCTAAGTCTTTCATGTCAAACTTAGATGACAAGAATTTCTTAGTTGCATTAACTAATTTAATATTAGTTCCAAAAATAAGCATGTCATCAACATAAAGACATATAATAACATAATCATTTCCAGAAATTTTACTATATACCATCTATCTACATCATTTATATGATAACCATTTGATTTTAAAACCATCAAATTTTTCATGCCATTGTTTAGGAGCTTGTTTTAAACCATATAGTGATTAATTAATCTACATACTTTATTTTCTTTACCTGATATCTTATAACCCTCAGGTTGCTCCATATATATTTCTTCTTCTAAGTCTCCATTTAGGAAAGCTGTCTTAACGTCCATCTGGTGTACCACCAGTTTGTATATGGAGGCTATTGCTATTAAGACCCTGATAGTTGTAATTCTAGTTACAGGGGAGTATGTATCAAAGTAATCTATTCCTTCCTTTTGTTTAAATCCTTTCGCTACCAACCTAGCCTTAAACTTATCAATAGTTCCATCTGGTTTTAGTTTCTTTCTAAACACCCATTTACAGCCTATTGGTTTGTTTCCAGGTGGTAGTTCTACAAAGTTCCCAAGTGTTATTAGATATTATAGATTCTAATTCATCATTTATTGCTTCCTTCCAAAAGGTTGCATCTGGAGAGTTAATAGCTTCTGTATAGGTTGTAGGATCATCTTCTACTAAGAAGGTGAAGAAAACCATCTCCTAGGTTAGTTTCTCTTCTAACCCTAGTACTTTTTCTTGGTTGTATATCTTCTACTACCTGCTCGCAAGCACTTTTACTAGTAGACGCGATATCTGATTCATTCATTAACTTTCTCTATTCCTATAGATTTAGATTTCATAGGGAATACGTTCTCAAAGAACTCTGCATCCCTAGCTTCTATAATTGTATTAGGATCTAGAATATTATCCTTAGTTTTTAAAACTAGAAACCTGTAGGCCGCACTGTTTTGTGCGTATCCTATAAATACACAGTCGGTCGTTTTAGGTCCTAACTTTCTTTTCTTAGTTTCAGGTAATCCTACTTTAGCAAGACACCCCCACACTTTAATATATTTAAAACTAGGAACATGATTCTTCCAAAGTTCATAAGGTGTTTGTTCAGAAGATTTAGATGGAATCCTATTTAGAATATAACAAGCAGACAAAATTGCTTCTCCCCCATATTTGAGGGTAAGCCTGAACTGTTTAACATAGCATTCATCATCTCTTTTAGAGTTCTATTCTTACGTTCTGCTATTCCATTCTGTTCTGGTGTATAAGGAGCCGTAGTTTCGTGAACTATTCCACTCTTTTCACATAATTCTCTAAATTGAAAAGATTCATATTCTCCTCCTCTATCTGTTCTAAGTCTTTTAATTTTTATATTTAACTGATTTTCAACTTCAATTTTGTATTTAGAAAAAGCATCTAACGCTTCAGCTTTGTTCCTTAACAGATAGACTCTAGTGAACCTAGAGTAGTCATCTACAAAAGTTATATAATATCTTTTTCCACCTTTACACATGTGATTTCTAAAATCACATAAGTCACTGTGTATTAACTCTAATAGAACAGATGATCTTTCTATTCGTTTAAAAGGTTTTCTAATGAATTTTGATTCTACACATGTTTCACATTTTTCGAATTCTTCATTAGATATATTAGGTAATAAACTTAATCTTTTCATTTTCTTCAAAGATACTTTATTCACATGACCTAATCTACTATGCCATAAATAAAAAGGTTCAACGATATAAACAGAACTAGATGCCTTATTATTATTATTATTGGATACATTTACAATGAATAAACCATCACTATAGTATTCTTTACCAACAAAAGTTCCATTCTTGGTCATTACAAGTTTATCTGAATCAAATACTAACTTAACACCAGCCTCATTGAGGAGCGAACCAGAGACCAAGTTTCGTCTAATGTCGGGCACATGTAGGACATCATTCAACATCAGAGTCTTTCCAGAAGTGAGTTTCAGAAGTACTTTCCCTTTCCCTACAACTGGAGACGTTCTAGCATTACCCATGAACACCTGTTCATCATCTCCTGATACTTGGTAGGAGGTAAACATGCTACGATCCTTGCACACGTGCCTAGTTGCACCAGTGTCTAGCACCCACTCCAAGTTGTTTATAAGGAAGACTTCTGACACCACAGCTATAACCATGTCAGACTCATTGCCTGTTTCTGTAAGATTAGCCTGCGGCTTATCTTTGTTTTTCTTAAGCCTGCAGGTTTTAACATGATGCCCAGGCTTTCCACAGTTGTAGCAGTTTCCCTTTTTCTTGAATTGATTGTTTGCATTCTTCTTTTTGAGCCTGCATTCATTTGCGTAATGTCCAGGTTTGCCACAGTTATGACAGTTGCCCTTTTTCTTATTATTTGTCCGACTTGACTCCACAAGATTCGCCTTTGAATCTATCTCATTTCCATTTTCTTTTTGGTCCCTGATTCTATTGGCCTCCTCTATTCGTATATGTACGATAGTGGTTTCCAAAGAAACGCCGTTCTTTTTATGTTTCATTCTATTCTTATATTCTTTCCAGGAGGGCGGTAATTTTTCTATTAGCGCTCCTGACAGAAACACTTCATCCAACTTAATTCCTTCTGTCGATAGTTCATGAACTAGACTTTGAAAATCATGAATTTGATTTGTGACAGGTTTATCGTCTGTCATTTCATAATGAAGAAAATTAGCGATTGCATGTTTCTTAGCGCCTGCATCTTCCAATATGTATTTCTTTTCTAAAGCAGTCCATATGTCTTTAGCAGACACGTAAGAAGCATACACATCATATAGATCGTTGGATAAAGAGTTTAGAATATAGTTTTTACAATTATTTTCATCTGTTACTTCAGTTTGATTTGCTGGATCTATAGTAAATGATTCAGATAATATGTATGAAACTTTCAGGGTGGTCAGAGCGAACATCAGTTTTTGTTTCCACCGTTTAAAGCATTGTCCAGCGAACGGTTCGATTTTGGCTAACTCAGCAGAAGCATTTACAGTTACAGTAGCCATAGTCTATATAATTCAACAATTTCGATTTCAAGATTGTTGGATATTTGGTTGAATTAAATAGACTTTAAAATCGAGAACAAAAAAAAAAATGTTTTAAGAAAGAAGAACTTATTGTATTGAGTCGAGGCGTGACTGAGTCACTCGGCTTGAAATCGAATTTGCTCCCCTTGGACAGCGTCCCAAGTGCAACAGGTTTCCAGAGCAATCGACCTCCAGGATACAACGACTATGACCCGGTCCCAGCGGTGCACTCACTGTACACGGGCTCGAACCACTTGCAGTTTAATCCGAAAGTGCTGAGTTGACTCAGCGATGAACTCAGTAATAAAATGCTTAAAAATCCGTATCAGAGAGAGTTTTATAAGATAGAGTATTTTCGTATTTTGAAACTGGAATCGGAAGTCCTTATATAGACTCCGAAGTGGTGTATAAACACCCTTTACAAAAGGTTAGGTCCGTTGGGTTTAAACCCAACAGATGCGACCAACCGGAAGGATGCATCTCTCTGGTTTAAAACAAAAAGGCGCAAGTGCGAGTACACTCTCGCAAATAAAGTCCCGCGAGTACCCATACACACACACCCACGCGAGTACACACAACCGCACCCACACCCACACCCCACCCGCACCCGTCACCTGGCGCCCACGCCCATCGCCCAGCCCAGCCCAGCCCGCGCGCGGTGTGTGGTCAATGGCATAGATTAGAGCTATTAGCATAGCCCCCCCACAGGACCAAATTCACATGCCCCCTGAAAGGGGCACAAGCCCTAGGCAAAAATACTATTTTATATACAAGATAGTTTACTTTGTCAAATCCGATGTGGGACAAAACCCACAACACAAAAGTATCACAACTTTCAAATGTGGAGGGAAATCACCGAAAATTTGAAAATTCAAATTTTAATAATATTTTAAAACAAAATATAACAAATCTAGCCATCTTATAGTTCTAAAACTTGATGATTCGACTTAAAACTCACCTGAGTCAACTTGGCGTGAAACTAGTCTGATCCAATGAATATCTAACATTTTTTCTCTAAAACGCTCTCACACCTATTTATCTCACGTAGACCTAATTAGGTCAAAGTCACTCCAATAACCTTAAGTGCAGCACAAGACTGGCCATATCAGCTTATACCGATTGAGCTTTCTAGGCAGACGATGTGCCCGTTTTTTCTTTTCGTCTAAGTTTGATCGTGCATCACCTTAGCAGATTACCAAACAAGAAGTGTTAATTGTGCATGGCAATGGGACCTGTTGGGCTCAAGCCTTTAATAGAGGCCCTTGTGCTAGATATGGGCTTGGACTTAAAAGATCAGTCAACAATTAAACTGGATGAGCCTGGGTCTACATTTTTTCAAAATTTGTATGAAAGCGCTTTATATATAAACCCGAAACCATGACCATTTGTGATGTTAATGGGCTAGAAGATGTATGGGTGTGACCCTACTTTTGGTGATCCAAACCGTTCATCAGGGGCCGGACAGATTGTAGCTGGGCTATGCAGCAAAAAGGCTTAGTTCATACCATAGTTTTAAAATGCAAAAACTTGAAGTGAGTTGATGTTCATCTGGGTGAGGTTGACTCGAAAAACTTGACTCCACTTGACTCGGTAACTAAAAAGTATAAATTAAGACTTTTAGAGTTATGGGTTTGATTCCTACACTATTATTGTTTTAAGATTTTATCAAAAGCCACCTTGACAGTGTGAGTAACTTGGTCCAAGTGCCTAACGAGTTACTGAGTCAACTCGACATGTTTTCCTGAGTCAAGGTAGAGTCACTGCAAGAACCAAGTTTTCTAAAGTCTCAGCTTGAAATCTTGCTGAGTTGAGTTGACTCAGTTTGAGTGAGTGTCCGTGAGTTATAGAACTAGGGTTCAAACAATGTTCTTGATTGTGTGACTGGTGGCTGCAAATGGAACCTTTAGCAACTAGTCCACATTCAATGAGAGAATAAATGCCAGATGATAATTCCAGATCGACCCACCAAATGAACGGCTTGGAACTCACTGAAGTTTATCCCAAGGAAAGAGTAGTCTTTCAAGACAGCCTTCAGCACTAGTATTGATGCAAAACAGTATAATAGTGCTTTTGTCTCCCAGTTTGAAAAAAGAGAGTGAGAGGGAGGATTTGTGTTATCAAT
>JAJHSJ010000008.1:55348706-55410409 GCA_021015155.1 Magnolia officinalis
AAATTTTCATTGGTAAAACTTTTTACCTACAAAAATATCACTTTTAGCGACGAAAATTTTCGTCGGTAAAAGTTGGTTTTCTTGTAGTGTGATAATTAAAACCATAAATAAATGAATCATTAGAAATGATAATTCAAGGATCGGGAGATTCCAAGAATTAGGTTTAATGAAAAAAAAAAGTTTCCATGTAATTCTTTGGTTGAACTGCATCACATATTAAGAAAGAAATATTTCTCCAAGTTCCTCTCTATGATATTTAATAATGTGAATCTGTGTAATGTATTACAAATGTATATATCCCTTAATTAGTTTATAGCCTGGACTTAAGATGGGGGTGAAAAATTATTATACAAACATCTTTGATGAACACACCTATATGAGTGTGGAAGTAAGGCCGCTTCTTATGAGAGTAGGGTTAATTCTCTATAGCACTTGTGAAATCGAGGTAGTGAACATAGTCGTAACATAGAACTCTAAGCATCTTGTAAAATTTAAATTATTGTATATATTTCATATACAGTGTACTTAAAAAAAAAAAAAAAAGAAGTTCAAGACCTAATTCACCAATTTTTGATACTTTAAACACGATTCATTGAGTAATGTTTAAGATAGTATGTCACCTTCATTTATGTATACTAGCTTTTCGTATTATCATTATTCTTTTGAAATAAGTGGAAGATTGTTGGTAAATTTCTAAAAGAAAAAAATTTTAAAAATTAATTCACTTGATTCATAATGGTTGGAAGTTGCATCTTTTTTTTCTTTTTTTTTTTTTCTAAATTTACTTGTATTTATAACAGCCAAAAGTTACAATGTTTGAATTCATTTGCATTCATAATGGTTAGAAGTTACAATATTTGAATTCATTTACATTGGTAATGGTCAGGAGTTGCAATTTATGAATTCATTTGCATTCGTAATCGCCTGGAGTTACGAATTCATTTTTATTTGTAACAGTTAGAAGTTCTCTCCATAAGACTATGGTCTGGCCTCCCTTTTCAACACTCAAGAAAAATACTCATCTGCCCCCTTCGTATTTCTTTCGGCGGTACAAAGATACTCTATTGAGATTTTATGTAAAGGGTAGGTGTTGGGATTTTACCATTGCCTATGCATGCTATGGTGATCTATTAGTTGAGGCGTTTGTACACTGGAGATGGAGTGTCGGAGCCTTCTGCATCGGTGCAACACACTAAAAGTGCACAAACTATCTCGAAGAAAATGACCTAGTATGCGGCTCGGCATAGTAGTACTCTCAAAGTTCAATGGTGTAGTTACTATCTTCCTAATTTATCAGTGTGACGTTCATTTTATTGTTTATATTTTGCCTGATTATTTTTCTGGCCAATATCTTTCCACTTAATAGTTGATTTTTTTTTATTTTTAAGTGTAAATTGCATTGCTTTAGAGACCTGATAAATAAGGAGAAGATGTTATTTTATTTCATTCACTCCATCGCTTGCATGGATTGCTTAAAGGCCAATTTTCTTATGTGTGAAGGTTTTTTTTTTTTTTTTTTTTTTTTTTTTTATTATATTTATTATTATTTTATTTTTAATTTTGTTAAAATTTTGAAATTTCGTTTTTCTGCCAAACGATTTGAAAATTTTCAAATGGAAAAGTATGGGTTTGCTTTTGTCCACATCAGAAATGAGAAAAGAAAACTTGTGGTTTATATGTGAAACGCATGCACGCAAGCGCGCGGGCTCAGGCTCAAGCACCGGCGTGGGCTTGTGTAGTGTGGTTGTGGTGGCGCTAGTTGGTGCACTTTGCACTTAAAAGCCACAATAGTTTGAAAACGGACAGACTATGATGATCTAACTATCAGATCTTTCAATCCGATGACCAAAATAGCTCGAATTAATGATCAAAGGTCAAAAGTGTTATTCAAACGTTCTGAACCATTGATGGCCACCTAGCAACAGTCCTCTCCCTGATGCTTATATAAACTGGATCATTCCAGTCCAAATCTCAATCAACTCACACATATCTCTCCTCATTCATTAGATCTCACAAAAAAATATCTCCATACAAGAATACTGCAGACACGTCCGCTGTTTGAGTTTGCCAGAAGATCAGCCGCGTTAAATTGTTCCTTAATGGACCCATGGATCCTTCATGATTGCTACACGCAGGATTTAGATAGGCTTGTATAATCCTTGAAGCAATTCACCTTAACCCATCAACAATTGATAAGGGGGTGAATCACGCTTTAAGGATGGCGTAATTTTTACATGATTCAACCTAGTGAACAAAATATAATTTTATTTTATTTTTATTTTTTCGGTATTTCCAAGAATTAATCCAACATCTTATAACTAGATGCATGGCTCATTTGATTCAAGTTAGAAGCAAACATCTCACCTGTGTCAGATGCCATTTCCTCATTGGATCAGATTAGATAAGGATATCTCAGCCCTATCTTATCTCATCATGATGAATTGTCTTTCCCTTCATGTCAAAAGAAAGACAACCTTTGATGTCAACTGGCGAGGAAATCAATCTTAATCGCCCATATGGGTATGGAGTTATTCCTTTCCATGAGAGTTTGAGGAGACACGCCATATGAGTATCTTACAAGTTGCCTAACCCTCGTTTGCTCCAATTTTCAATTTCCAAAATTCAGTGGGGTGTCTACGTAGCACGCCTATAGAAGTCAACCCCACACTAGCTATTAGGGATGACTTTGGGAGGGGGACTAAGATGGACTGGTGGACCATAATGCTTGATACACATGCATTCAAGAATTTATTGACGTTGAATGGTTGGAAGACAAATCCAAATTGCCCAGATTGCCAAGTCAACTGTGGATAGAGCATAAACAAAAAACTGCACTCACCTCTCACACATATGGTGTTGTGAGAAAGTATACAGTATGAACCACTTGCATTTTCCACGCATGCTTATACGGATAGGTAGTATCACTACCAAACAACATAATTCATTGTCATCACAACTTCAATCACCATAAAATAATCTTATTTAGGCTTAGTAATTCCTGTTAGTTATGAAGCTCTCTCTCTCTCTCTCTCTCTCTCTCTCTCTCTCTAAATTCTGCTATGATCTTTTGACCAATTAAGAGGAACTTTGATGTATATGTGGACCAATAGGACTTTGTGTTGTGAAATGGATGGAAATAACCACAAGCATTCAATGCTACAAAAGTTATGATTAGAGAATAACTAAACAATTTTAAAAAGAGAAAATTCTTATGAACAACCATTTGTGGAAATAAAATTTGTAAGAAAATTTCAATTTTCTCAAAGAAAAAGAGAAAACATGTTGAGTTTTTTGGTTTTCTTTTAAATTACTTAATGCTTAATGATTCATAAGTGATTCACGATTATTTTTTTAAGGAAAGGTGGGGAGCACACCACTTATAACTTAGATATTACTTAGGTAGATTTTCCTTCTTTTTCTTTTTCTTTTTTCTTTTAATTCATAAATTCACAGTAATTTTCGTTGGAAAGCACTATTATTATTATTTTTGGGGCTGTTGAAAATCTCCAAATCTCATATGAGTGTGCCCAGAAAATAAATAACATACATTTTTGTCTAGCAATCAGCTAATGCTGCAGTAGACATTTTAGTTGAATCAGCTTATAAATGTTTCGGTCAACGGATCCATGAAATTTCCTTTTTATTCAAACCTATGTATAACCTCCTGATGTATTTGAGATATCCAAGTCTATCAATTGCGGCATCACATGCTAAGAGCTGGGCCCAAAAATCAGGTGGGCCACAATAGAGTGGATGGTAGGAATAGGGACGCACACCATAGAAGCTTTCCTAGGAAACCGTATTGTTTATATGCCATCCAACCTAACCTGTTAATTAGGTGAGTCCCACTAGGGTGAAGAGAACCCCAAAATCAGCCAGGCCTAAAACTCATGTGGACCCCACCCTGTGAATTTAGAGGTTTTAGGAACAACTTTACATTATCCCTGCAATGTGGCCCACCTGAGCTGAATTTTAAATTCAGCTGATTTTTGTTATGTACAGTGAATGTGCGGTAGTATAACCAACGGACGAAACAAATATCAAAGTGGGCCTCTCAGAGTGGATGGCTCATGCGCTTCTTAGAATTCAGTTCATAAGCAAATCTCAGTAAAAGTTAATCCTATTGAAAGCCCGCTCTGATGCAAACTAGCAGCAGCATTCTCTTCCTTTCCATATGCTCAGTACGATGGGGCCCATGGGCAATGCCCATGTACAAAAATGCTCCACCATTGAAATATCCCAAGTCCTCAATTGATTGGTGGTCTGCAAATGGACCACTTCTCGTTCTACCAAGAAAAGACCAAAAGTTAGATGACTATAGGATCTACCAATCTGGGGGGGATTTCATCACTAGTGGCCCGTCCAATCAATAGTCTAGATTACTGAATCATTAAGCCCACTTGTCTGTAGGCGCTGTTGGGCCGAGCGATGTATAATAGCTCTTCCTATGCCATTGTTCTATAGTCAATTGCATTGATTTGATCTGCCCCACCTCTGATGGACAATGCCACAAAAGTTCCCCAAGTTGGAAGATTCCGTGGTGGACCCCATCTGATTGATGTTCTGATCACTTAAACCATTGGCCTCACTAGCACAAAGTACAAACCAAAAACCTGTAGACATTAGGATTTCTTGGCGTTGCTTCTAGCAGCTGCAGGCTTTCTTGAGAATTGCTTATGTGAAGAGCGTGTTCGGTAAACATCCATAACAAAAACAATTTCTCCACGAAAGGTTTCACTGGTGAGTATTGAATCCACACTATTTCCGGTGGCGTGGCCCACTATAAGTGTCTTTGGATCTACCTAATTTTGGACTCATACACTAACATAATATGGCAAAACGGATGGACAGAATGCATGTTGCATGGTCATCGCTGTGGCCCCATAGTGCTTGTAGGCTTTTATGGAAAGTGGGTTTGGCTTCTCTAGATTTGACATTTGTTAAGCTCATGGTTTGTGCGGAATGAAATTTATTATTATTATTATTTTTTTTTTTCAAAAATAAAAAATAAAAAATTGCAAGTGTACTACTCAAATGTAAGGATAACGAAAAAAATAAAAACATATAAATCCCAAAAATTTTCCGTTACACATTGAATTCAGGACATGGCACGTGTATGCCATCTTTCTAATTCTCGAAGGATGAGGGGCAAAGGTATATTGATCGAGAAAGATCTCTGGTTCTTAGTATAATTATAAGATCGTGATTTGATCTGCACATTTTGGTAAAAATAATAATCTTTTATTTTAATCATAATAAAAAATGAAAAGTATTCAATTAGAACGTGAAAACGTGACTGAATTGGTCATAGTTACCATTCAGGACACAGTGGAAGAAGGGAGGAGATTTTCAAACGAGAAAAAGATCCAATTACTTCGAAAGAATTGAACGAGGAGCTGTGTGAGGTGAAAATATCATGTACAGTTCTATAGAGTTACAATAAGGGTGACTTGTCTATCAACTTTTCCACTATAACCCCCAAAAAAACCAGATAAGAGATTGGGGGCATGAAAGACTTGCTCTCAATGCTACTCATTTACACATCACATGTTTCCCATAATGGCACGTAAGTCCTAGATCTAATCCATCCATTAGAAAGGCACCACAATATTGATGCACTAGCCCAAGAATTAGGTTGATACACTAGTCAGGTGAGCCACAGTTTGCAAATAAAAAAATAAAAAATAAATAAAGTAAAGAAGAAAACAAAAATGTAGAACTCTAAATACTTTGCTAGAGTTCTTTACTCTTCAACTTGTTTCCAACATTGGGACCCACCTTCTGAGCAGACCACAATTAATTTTAGGGAAAACATGGTCAAACAACACAGGTGGATGGATTTGATCTTAGACCTAGGTGCTATGATGACAAATTTGTGAACGTGCAGGGCTCAACCCTTGTGAGCAACTAACAAACCTTCCAACAAAAAGAGAGATCTTTGATCTTATGAGTGCTCTCCATAAGTAGAAATGGAAATGGAGGGCTAGGCCCTGCCAAAAAATAAATGCAAATTTGGAAAATTATTTTCATAAAATTAATTAATTAAGGTCATGTTTAGATACACGTTGATAAGCTACTAATTTGGTTGTCAATAGCAAATTAATATCTAACATGAAAAAAGTTAGTTTGGTAACATACCATTTTAAGAGGTATTGACAATCTTACTATGGCTTATACACTCAAGTGAAAGAAAACTCTTCATAAGTAAAATCACAAAAGAAGACTTTTTTTTTTTTTTTTAAGCAAGGCCTAAGAGAGCCTAACAATTTCCCATCAAGACTTAACAATAGGCAGGTATGGGATACTTATATCCATACCCATAAATGGATATTGAACTCGTACACATCCATATCTACATGGAGTCTGAAATTAGCACTCATACTTGTACCTTGTAGGGTATAAATGTACCCATTAGGTATCAGGTACCCATTTATGATTTGAAATTAAAAATAAAATACACACATACTATTAACTCAAAATATTAAAATTTTAAAATAAAATTAAAACATTATAGTTTTTTGTAATAAAATATATCAAGCTACCTTGAATTTATAAAAAAAAAAAAAAAAAAAAAAAATTAAGAAAAAAGAAAAAAAGCAACACTTCTTCATGTTGTATAAATGTACCCATTAGGTATCAGGTACTCATTTATGATTTGAAATTAAAAATAAAATACACACATACTATTAACTCAAAATTTTAAAATTTAAAATAGAAATTAAAAACATTATAGTTTTTTTGTAATAAAATATCAAGCTACCTTGAATTAAAAAAAAAAAAAAAAAAAAAAAAAAAAAAAAAAAAAAAGAACAACACTTCTTCATGTTGTTTTTAATCCACCAAACAGATAAAAGCTAAAAACTATCACACTAAAATTGCATACTTAAAATACAAGGAATTAAAATATAAATCGCCTAAATTATGGGCCCTAATGTATATGCAGAAGTAACAAAAAGTTTAGCTTGTTTGGTTATCTGTTTTTCATATTGATGAAAGCTTTTTGGAGGCTGAAAAGTGAAAATATCGTGTGTAATGTAGGTTGGGGTATACCCACACCCAGCCTATTTATTTATTGAGTTGAATTAAGAAAAAAAAAAAAACCCTAACCCACACCACCTATTTTATCTACACCATACCTGGCCCATGTCAGACTGGGCTTGGGTATCCATTGTGTGCCCTAGGCCTATTGACAACCCAACATAACAGGCCCATTTGGAGAATTCTCTGTTCAAATGTAGGAGCCTCATCCATACATTGCTCACCCAGACGGCATCTAGAGAGCACTTGAGTTTCCAATTCAAGAAAGTGGGTGCATAGCTCAATGATTTGACCTTTGATATGATGGCCACCACCACCACCATATTGATGCTCCACGCACCATTGATCTCCCACATTGTAATAAGACCCAGTCGTTGAATCTTTGGCCTTGCTCCCCTTGAATGCAAGGTTGCAGTGGTTTCTTTCTCAACCATCTATTTGTTGGACACCAATTGAAGGCTTAAGATTATCCTTAATGGTCCATCACTAAACCAACTTTTACAAACCAAAAGCTCGAGTGTCCTGTAAAAATTATCAGATTGAGCTCTGTATAATACTTCCACACAAATGATGTAGAAGCATTGCTTCCTTATGACACTAAGGTGGGGGCTAGCAGGTGCATACCATGCACAGAGTAGATGAAGGGAACAATGGGCAATACATCCTCACTGTTTCTCTTGATGTGGCCCACTCGAGTCCTTGATGAACCTAAATTTTGGGTTGATATCATCGCATGGACAAATGCAACAGATGTATAGAGTGAAGGTCACACAGTCATTAGGGTAGGCCCCACAAAGCCTTTGTAGCACAATCTTCCCAATTAGATGCTTCATGTAGACTAGATGCTACGAAGAGAGATTAGTTCAGGCCACACACATTAAAAAAGTAAAAGGAAGTGGGTTAGATTTAAGCTGTTTATGGTGCTTGTATGATAAAATTTAAACCATCTCTTGCCAAGTAGCTACATTAACGGTGGTTTTATCCTCTAATAACTAAAGTTCTTAAGACTAATTGCCAGGGAAAAAATGTCCAAAAGCTTCACGTGTTATATGTAATATAAATATAATAATAATACAACAACAAAAGGCCAGAAATCAGATATAAAGACATCAGAAAACAAGGCTACCAACCAGGAAAGACGTCAAGGGAACAGTGAGATTGTCGTCAAGCTCTGTGCTTATAGGTAGTGATTCCACAACCGCTGACATGGCAGATACCACAAAAAAGCCTGCTATCAGCCCCCAACTTTCCTCATCAACCCAAACAAGGAGAAGTAATGCATATACCTATTCCACATTGTCAGATGGTCCACCAGAGATCAGATTAGGAATTAGATGAAATCAACGGGTATTATATGATCCTCAATCTGAGGTCATGTATATATTTATATGTTTATTTTTGGGTATTTAGATTGTTCTTGTGGTACACATGGTTCAGATCGTTCATCTGATAAGCTTCACCATGGATCGTCCACTCCCCAAGAAACTTCCAGGCTGAAATATCCTAGCCAGCCATCCAATCTTGAGGTTCTTTGTTTCAGTTGAATGCGGACAGCTGCTGCATTTTATTTTTTTTTCTTGCAGGCCATAGATAAAAGCTATGGCTGTCAAGGTATTCCGTATTGATAACGGTGTCCGTAACGGTCACCACCATTATCGATATGGGTATCGGTCGTAATGGTTGTAATGGTCGATACGGGGCATAATGACCGTTACGACCCCATAACAGTTATTATATATATATATATAGATATATATATATATATATATATATATATAATATATATATATATATATATATATATAATTTGCCTGAAATTTTCTGGAAAATTACCCAAAAAATCTAGAATAATGTAATAATTTTTAAAAACATGTTTACGGTAGCATAACGGTCCACTATTTGGTGAGTTTTGTATTGAGTTGTCTAGTGAATTTTTTAACATAGTTATGTGTCTCTAATGCTTACACATCACAATCAAACATTAGAATTAGAAATCGAAAAAAATGGCCTTCGGAGCTTATTTGCCCAAATCGCTTCAATCAACTATTTTAATCCTAAAAACTATAGTACGAGTGGTTGAAATATGTCGTAGAATAATGCAAGAAAGTATTTGGAATGAGAAAAGTTTTAAAATTTTTTTTTTTTTAAAAATAATAATAAAGGGAAAATTTAGATTTACATAGAAAAAAAGAAATGGTCGTTTTTGGACTATTACTGGGGTAATGGTCGTTGTATCCTTTAATGGCCGTTCCGGCCCCTGTAACGGTCGATATAGTCCCAAAAAACTACCTGCCCCGTTTCACCCCCGCATCGCATGATGGTCACAGCTGTTTCCTATACATATCGACCTTTACGCAACGGATACGGATCACCTTGATGGCTGAACCATGAGGGAGATATTTTTTCATGGTCCGTCCATGGTGGAGCCCATTGGATGTTTTCGGTCAACAGGCAACGGGGCCCCATGCATGCCAAATTGAGATCCATGAACCCTCAATAGGCCAGGCCGAGGTCTGTCCAAGCCCGGCAGGCATAAGCAAAACCCAGGACTGAACCCCTCCCCAACCCCTGACGAGCCAGAGCCGTGCCTGGGCCCATGAAGGATCAAAATAGACGGGCCAAGGCCAGCTTGAGATGCTTATGATTGGCCCAAGCTTGGCAGTTCACCCACTTTTGTGCAAGATGGGCGGCTCATGTGTGCTAGACCCAAAAATCAGGCCAGTCCAATAATCAGTTGGGCTACACAACTAGAAAGGAATAAAATATATGAAGTACATAAAATAGGTGTTTGCTTGTGTGTGTGTGTGTGTGTGGGCACCCGTGTGTTTGACATATTTAAAAAAAAAAAAAAAAAAAAAAAAACCTAAATGACTCATTCCAGGCTTGGGCCAGGCTGTCAGGTTTTTAGACATTGCTCGGTTCCAGCATGACTGATAAATGGGCCTGAATTTTTGGCCCAGGCCTGGCCCTTGAACCTGATACACCAGCCCAAGCCCAGCCAAAATAGACAGACCTAAAAGCCCCCGAAGGGCCACACCAGCCCAGCCTGTCGACAGCCAACCTGTGAACGAGCAGATAACCAAGAAAGTACTGATCACATACCACCAGCTGCATGCTAACTTAGCATGCAACCCATCTTTCCCACCAACATGTCACTTTCCTAGTACACCTGAGCCATGAAATGGTGAGACCCACATAAAGAAACATGGTGAAAAAAAATCAGGCCAGTCCCCTCATCAGATGCATGGCTGATGGTTTGACTTGACATACAGTCGCCACCACGTAACAACTGGATCAGCCTAGTTTCCGAGATGAGTACTCTTTTGCACTGATATGACATCCTACTAGTGCAATGTTTCTGGGAAAGAATGGGGTTTCTTGATAAGTTAGCATGTAACCAGCTGTAGATAATCAGCTCACACCAAAAAAATAGTTACCAGAGAGATGCTATAAAACCCGCGCATCCCATGGCGATGCTGCCAGCAATGGATTTTTTGCAGTTGTAAGGAAGCTTTTGACTTCCAAATCGCCTTCCTATAATGTCAGCCATACCTGGAGCCAAATAGATAAATTAATGTTAAGTAAATACTCAAAGTTGTGCTAAAACAAACAAGGTTAAGAAACCAAGCAGTTGGCCTGGTCTCTGAATCAACTCAGGTTACTCAGCCAAGTCTTTCAATCATCTGGTTTCAGCTTTCACGAAAGATAGGTGAATCTTTTCCATGTCTTTCACTAGTCATGCCCAGAAGATATGACTCGCACAAGTGAAAGCCAAGTTCAATCTCTACCGGTTGACTCAATTCAGCAGGCCCAAGTCCAAGCACTGAGTTTCTGAACAAGTTGTGTCCAACTAGTGACATGCCAAATGCCATGAATATATTATGAAGGTACGTACCATCTCCAGCACACAAGTTGCAAATTGCAGCAATTGCAATTGGGGAGGTTCGCCAAAAGACAGAAGTAGCCAGAGTTATAGTGCAAGCATAGTACAATGGCCCTTTGAGAAGTTCCCTAGAAGCAATAGATAAGTTAAAATGGTGAAAAACCAATGATTAAAGAGAAATGTGATGGCTACATGTAAGAGTAGGATTTCATTCCACATTGGCATGTGTTTACAAGATCCAGGCCACTCATCAGCCACTGCTATGTGATGTGGCCCAAAAATCTGGCCAATCCAGTCAAGAGGTGTGGACCACATCCACAAAAAAATGGATGGTTAAAAGGAAATTCACCAACTTTTCACTTTTAATGCACACAAGTAGCCCACCCAATGACTAAGCAGCATGATTTTCGTGCCAACGTACTATGGACCCCACCACCCACCAGACAGATGGCCTGGTTCTTGCACATGTGTTCCATTGGGAGAGTAAGACAATATCCGACTTTCTGGCCATAGGAAGGGCCACAATCAAATTGTGCTACAACAATCAATTCAACAACACATAATAAACTAACAGTATCATCCGACACAACTCTGTATTGTCCACGTCGTATCGGTTTCGGTCCAAAACGAAATGACTCACCACACTACTATGGGACTGAAACAGGAACAAGTCAGACCGAGTCAGACCAAATTAGACTGATTCAGTGTGAGTTGTACTGGTTTTGGCCCCGAGGAGAGTCGCGCTCTGAAATCGCTACTCAAGTCCATGGTGCTGTGTTGCCAACTTGAATAGAAAAGCTTATGAGTTGTAACCTGTAGCCTCCATGTCTGCTTATTGACTTCACCAAAGCTTCATTTTTCCATATTCCAAGGCCCAAAAGAAGCATCCGAATTATATTAACCCCTGGAGCTAGAGCTGCTAAGATTGCTGCTTCACGTCTCGAACTGTAACAATTACACATAGCTGAATCATCAGGCAAGTCAGATAAGTGTGAGAAAGCTTCTTCAGCCATATGATTTACCTGAACAAGGGCCAGAAGAGCATGAACACCAACCCAACACTTATGTGCACTAGCTTGCGGTTCAGCTTCTGAAAAAGAATATACACATTGAAAGAATTAGCAATGAACATTGAGAATAAATTGATCTATCAGCGGTGAAAGTCAATCCTGTCAAGAAAATGGAGATCTACTGTTGCATTTGCACTCACAACTTGTAAACTGATTTTTCCTTCTTTTTGTTTTTTTTTACCTTTGGCAAGTGTAAATATTGAGTCTACTTTATCAAATCAATTCAACATCTTTTTATATATTTCTTTATTTAATGCGAGGCAATGGATAAGAATCCCCTATACAAAGGGGAAGGTCTACGGCTTTGCAAGAGAATCAGCAATACAGTTTAATGTTATAGGAACTTGATTATAATCTTCAAAAAAGTAAAGTTCGATTCAAATAATTGAGTTTTGCTAATACATGCACTTCTACATGCGGCCAGGCATATGAACCTGGCATTTTTGTAGGACATTGCACCCATTCATCACTTGGCCTGAAATTCAGCCAACTCCTCAGATCAGGCAAGTAACAGGTATGTTGAATGTGTGATTATTATTATTATTATTATTAAACCATGCAATGTTTTGGTACATGCATGGCCAGCCTGATGAAAGGACCAACTGATTTTTCGACTGGCTAATCTACTCAATGGGGCCCAACTGATGCACGGATCAGATGTCCCACAGACATGGCCACATGTAGAGGTGCATGTGGGCTTTGCATAACTCTAAAGAAAACATACATCAATTTTTATTTTGTTTATAGAAAATACATCATTTATCAAGCCCAATTCTCTGGTGACACAGGAAAGCCATATAGGTACTTGGTCATTACACGTATTTGTTTTTCATAACAGCATTTTTATGTATGGGCATTATAGTCCATAAGATCTGTGATAGCCATTAGTATAAAGAGAGAATTTTTGATACTCTGGCAGAGCATGATGGATGATATGCAGGCACTTAGAAACTGCACACATGGCATATGAGTAGTCAAATTAAACCGTCCAAGTTATTGTATCCAGTGTAGATATGTTGTGACCCAAAAATTAAGAATATTTGATTATCTAAATATTGAATTGGCGGACATTTATTAAACAGGTAAAATGGAAAATATCCAATGGTCCTACTTCCACAAACAAGTAGCCACAAATCAGAGGTTAGGATTCCTCAACCAATCTGAGTGACTTGACGACAGCAGGCTGCACAATCTAGTTGGTTTTATTTGGGTTAATATGAGTCATGTGTACAATTTCTAAGTTGCTTGAAGATCAAACATCATATGCAGCCTGAGTATTATACAATTCTAGTATAAAATTGTCAAACAGAGTTTTCCTCGAAAACCCTAACTTCAACACTCAAAATTGGGGATATCTGGGCTGCTATTCTCCTTTCGAGTCACCTCTCATTTGAAATTTTGTTCAAAGGACAAGATTTTATTTATTATGTTGTAGAGTTGTTTCTCAATCCACAATCTCCATTTTTCAACTTGTAAATCACATACCAGATTTTCAAAGCTATTCTTGGATTTGATCTCACTTTACTTTTACCCTCCGTTTCTTTATTATGGTGAAGCAAAAGGGGAGAGAGTATCAGAAGTGAGTCAAGGTATGGCAACGTCCAGCATGTGTATAACTATCAAAATTATCCAGCTGTCCAAATAAAAGTACATCAGATTTTAATACAATCAGGTATATAATCACATAGTGTGCCAAAGACAAGGTTCCATTTATGATCCAGAGGAAGAAGTGAATGTGGAGAATAATAGTATGGAAAATTCTAGACAGGTCCATAGCAGTGGGAGAGACGAGCCCAGAATTAACATTGAAATAGTAGAGAGAGAGAGAGAGAGAGAGGCATAGTGTAATTTCCAAGTGCCTGCATATCATAAATCACCTTCTACCATAGTATCAAAGTTTTTTTTTTTTTTTTGTTTTTTGTTTTGTAAGATATTTCCAAATCCAATCTGACCAGTGTTTTAAATAGCAGTAGCATGTTGCGTAGCATTCAACCCTCTGTAGCGTGTAACGTAAGCTACACAATACTTCTATTTTTTAATTTTATATATATATGGCTAGAAGATTATTCATTTTTTTCAAGTATAAGCATGTTCAGACAAGTAATTAATAATCAATTATCAAAAGCCAATTCACATACATAAACCAAACCAAATAATTATCACATTAAAAACTTTTTAAGCAAACTATAATTAATAATGTCTAATTAAAACCACGAGTCACAAGTACAAAAAGAAATTAAAATCCCACAGGTTGAGAATATTAAGTGCAAAATACAAAATGTAATTACCTTTTAAAAAAACATACAAAATATAACCATTTATTAAAAAAAGGCATAGTATACGCTACATACGCGACGCACACTACGACGCTACATATGCTACATGTATTTAGCATCATACTCTACACATACGCTACGACCTCTATAGCATACGCTACAAGGGATTTATGCTATTTGCTAACGCTACGTAGCGTCATAGCTACGCTACGGGCGCTATTAAAAACATTGAATCTGACAGACAATACAACAAAGTTCCCTAAGGGCCCGTTTGGCCGGTCGGATTGGAAGGGATTGGATGGTATTGGAAGGGATTGGAAGTTAAATCCCGGGATTGGCCGGGCGTGCCAAACAGAGTCGGTGATCTGATCCCACTCCCATGGGTCTTAAAACAATCCACTGACAACACCATCATTACCTTTAAATCCCATCCAATCCACCTTAATCCATTCAAATTTGCCTGAGATGTGTTTGGTTTGAGGGATTGGAAGGGATGGGAAGGTTTAATCCCAGGATTGGTCGGGCATGCCAAACAGACTGGATATAGCAATCCAGGGATATAGCAATCCCATGTATCTCAAGACAATCCACTGACAACACCATCATTACCTAGAAATCCATGCCATCCACCCTAATACCATTCAATCCCTTTCAATCCACCCGGCCAAACAGGCCCTAAGAGACTTGCTAAGCCCACATATGAACTAAAATACTGTTTCCACAGTGTCACACGTGTCACACTGTCACCATGGCAGATATGTGCAATATCACAGTCGTCCATCAAGTGGGTCCAATTGTGAAGATGTTCTCACCTGAAAATCAGGCTGGTGCACGCAATACTCACCAGGTGGTCACAATCAGTGTTTTAAATAGCTACGCTATCTACCGTGTAGCTTACTCTACATAGCGTAGCATAGGCTACGTAGCTCATGAAAATAGCTGAAGTTGCATGTAGCCTACACTACATAATTTGCATACGTTACATGTTATGTAGCTCACATGATGTTTTCAATGATTTATTACATTTTTCCATTTCTAATAAAAATTAGTTAACATTTTTAATGCTTTCAGTAAAATAATATAAATAACAGTATTAAATCAGTTTCATTGCTCTTTCTTTACCTTTATATTTAATCATTTCCCTTTCCTATTACTTAAGGTTGAATTTTATTGCACCAAATATCATGAAATTTTCAATATTAATCAGTCTAATCTGGTATAGAATATCATGACATTGGTGCAACGAAGCACCTTGATTAAAAATCCAGAAGTTGTGTGTAGCTTATTAAGCTACACATTATGTAGCTTACGCCTCACGATTCAAAGGGGTGAACGCTATGCTACATGCTATTCGCTATTTAAAACACTGGTCATGATGTTAGAAACATGTGTATGGCTTCAAAAAACTTCGAGCAAGTTTTTAAGGCGTATACTTGTTTCATAAACAGTGGCCCACTTTATTAGTTTACTAACCTTTTTTTCACACACACCCCGCATGTGCCCGCGCACTCACACCACGATGGGTGCTCAAACCCATGACCTCATGTTGAAACTCTTGTGAGTCTACCATTGGGCCATTGGGTTGCAGACAGATTAGTTTACTAACCTGATTACTTGGTCAATGCATCAACTTAGTTGGTGATTTTTTTTTTTTTTCATGTACGTTTAGCAACTACGTTTATTTTTGCATTAGCAATTCTCAATAAATAATTTCAGGAAATTATTAAATGTTAATTAATTCTGTACTTCCTAGAAGCAACGCCAAACAGGGCTTAGAAAGAGACAGAGAAAGGAATAAAGTAAGGATACTAGCAAAGAGTGATTTAAATAGAAGTTGATTATAACAAAACACAACATTATTACAAAATTAATGTCATCCAGTCACACTTTCCTAATGGCATATTATATTTACTCATAATTATATAAAATGGATCTCCAAAAGCCCATCTTTTAAATGCTGACCTATTTAACAATAACATGGGACTTTCTGAAATCGTGTCATGTTAAAATGTATCCAGTGTCTAGATGATTGAAATTCATCGACTCAACTCATGTACAACCTAATTTTTATGTTTAATTGTTCTACTAACTTCTTGGAACCTTCTTTGCATATAAATAATTGATTTTCCCTCCCTCCCTCTCTCTTTTGAAAGGTAATGGAAGTTTACTAAAAGGAAGCAGCAAAGAAAAACTCTAAGGCAAAGTACAACAGCTAAGGCCCAAACAAAGAAGACAAATACAATCATCAAGAGTTTTTAAGCATGAGACCCATCCCACTTCATCTAGCTTTGCGTTCATTGTTATCCATCATCATCATCACTTAAGCCTTATCCCAATTAACCAGTGTTGGCTACATGAATCCTGTACCCCATTCCACTCTATTAAGGGCCATACCTATAGTTAGTGCATAGGTCATCAAGTATCTTTCCAACTCCATCCATGTCTTTCTGGGCCTTCCCCTTGCCCTTTTAGAACCCTCGACTTGTACTAACTCCAAAATCAGCACGGTTCTTGCTCTCCATTGCACATGACCAAACCATCTAAATATACTTTCCCTATTCTTATTACCTATTGGTGCTACAGCCAAGTTCCTTCGAATGAATTCATTTCTAATCCTATCCTTCCTTGTCTTGCCACTCATCCATCTCAAAATCCTCATTTCAGCTAAACTCATCCTATGAACATTTGTTCCTTAATTGCCCAACATTCTATCCCATAAAGCATGCCATGCGTTCAGTGTTAACATGTTTCAAATTTATGGGATATTTGACACAGACGTGCATGCGCGCACACACATGTGATTAGAATTCACTATTAAACTAATATATTTCATAATGTACAATAGTTCAAAGAACTCTCCCTAAGACAAGATAACATGACCATATGGCAAGGAAACTAAAGGAATGTGACAAAAAACATGATAACTAGACATAGTAATTCACAATTGGGGAATATCCAATATCCATCCCACCATGAGCAATTATATCCCTCAAATTGATGCAACATGTGCAAAGGAATATCAACGTTCACCTACAAACAACAACATTGGCAAACATAGGGCCATATGCACTATTGGCCTTGAATCAAGATCAATGGAATTTTTCTTGCTCAACTACTGTGATGATTCGCTCAAGGAAAATAAGTCAGAAAATGGAAAACTGAGAAATGAGGTCACTAACGAAGTCAAAGACTAAGCAAGAGATGGTGATGAAGTTAAATGAATCTCTCTTGGCACCGGAAAAAAAAAAAAAAAAACCTTTCCTGAGTCAAGGACAAGTTCAAGCCGATAGGTGAGAGACCAATTGATCATAGAACAGGGCAAACCATGACCCGTTGAAAAGCTCTTCAAAAATGTTTTCAAAAAAGTCCTAAGATCGTCTGATTTTGAGCCTGGATAAGCAGGATGTGGGCGAGTCTTCAAGACTACATGCTCTCGGGCATCATCCGGGAATCAGATCTTTTACTTGGAAGGAAGGAGCTTGAAACTCCCAATTGCAGGACAACACCTAGGGGTGTGATCCGAGCACTTGAAAGGTCATCCACATACCTTTTTCAGAGAGCGTAAGTTCGGCTTAAATGGAGCTATGTTGAGGGAGCTACGGCATCTTCTTTGCGAGCTTGTGTGCCTAATCGAAGAATCGGAGGGTCCTGCAACTTATTATCATTTTGGTGGGCCAAGTAGACTCCAATGACCCTAATTCCAAGCTAGTTCAAAGCCTATCCAGTTATCTTTCCAATGATCCTGAGATCACCTTGATCAGACTAGTAACAAGAGAGATACAAGCATTTTACTAAAGTCGCACATTGCCGATCGCAAGTGTACTTGCATGGGACTGATTCTCTGCCATCGATGAACCATGAAGCGACACATGTCAGCCACCACGGGTGCAGTACAACTGTCACCTGGACCCATTCGGTGCAAGGCAATTGTCACTTGCAAATCGGGACTGTTGCGCACTTGTCAAAAAGAGTAAGTCACAAGGCTATTTTGAAAATCCCGAGTTCGAGTACACTCACGGAGTTTGGGTGTCAGCGCACAAAGTTAGGCTCCCAGCGGATAAGGGCCAGGGTGTCGGTGCACGCATCTTAGGTGTCGGCACACCCACCCAATGCACAGAGTTATATGCACAGCTTGAGCGTCTTGCCCTACTATCTATGCCCTTCATGAGGCAAGGACACGCTACTTCCTAAATTCCAATCGTCTAAGTCAGGAAAGAACTTCAAAAAAGGCTAAGCAATGGAGGGTTGGCACATGCACCAGAGGGTTGGCGCACCCCCACGCCTAGTCCGCGTATGAAGTGTGCAGGTCGGCGCACGCTGCACTGCAAACATCGCACACCCAATGAGGGTTGGCACACACTCCCTTGTGCTACTTGGCATGTTAGGTGCGTTCAACGCTTATCCCGCACTGAACAACTCTGATACCTTCACTTCAGTTCAAGGCTTAACATGGCAAATAGACTCTAATTTGGGCAAGTTGGAAAGATTAAGGAATTCCCTTTCTGACAAGTCTCAATTCGACTCCAAATGAGGGAGTTATGGAGGTTCTACCATGACTAAGCAGTGTTGCCTCCATACATAGTGCACGGCAGCCTGTTTAACAAAGGTGGCATGGCGTGCTCTGCCACTTGGAGAGTAAGGTTTGGCATCCCTGTCCATTTAACAAGAACACAAATTATCTTCCAAATGAGCTTAACTTCACCTCATTTCGATGAAAATCAAGTGAGATACCAACCATTCATTGCAAGTGCATAGATCTGAACAATGTAGGCTGTGTTGAGTGCAGTAATAGTGATTTCTCACCATAGCTTTGAATATCAATATCGTATAGGCCGATACGTCCATAAAAAGCCCAATATATATATATATATATATATATATATATATATATATATATATATATATATATATATATATATATATATATATATTCAAAATTTTACTCATGTCTCCTCTTCTTTTTTTCATTTAAACTATGGAGAAAACTTAAAAACTCATTTTAGGCTAGATCGAAACCTAGTTTGGGATCAAAACAAATAATTTGAATTGGATTCGACAAATCGAAGCGAATTGGATCATTATGGGGAAAAAAAAAAAAAAAAGAAGGGTAAACCTTCACTTTCTTTTTGATATTTTTAACTTATTTTTGTTGTACTTCAATGAAATGTGCCCTAATTCACCAAAGCATGCTTGATTTGTGTTAAATTAGGACCCATTGAGTTGACTTTCAAATGAGCCGATACGGACCGATACAGATACACGACGCCCGTATTGTATAATTTTTTGGCTGGTCCGATACGCTCCCTAATACCAATATTCAGAACCATGCTTCTCGCCAACATTTGATAGGGTAAATGCCCTCCAAATGAGGTGATTCAAAGTGTGTCGGAAAGTTTAGGAAGTTCCCTTTACAACAAGCTAAGGAATGCACAAATCCAATATCGGGTAACAAAGTTATAGGCATTTTACGAATATTGTGCGCATGTAGTCCCACGTGCGCTGACTCACATTACCTGTGCTCCGAGTCGCACTGTGTGTGCTGACTCACCGTGAGAGTGCACCAACACCCCGAATACTCTACATACGTTGGGTTTTGACCTCCCAGGGTCACAATGACATACCTAGACCACCCAACTCACTTTTCAGGGATACAATACCCCTCGTGCTCAATGGTATCTTCTGAGCCACACAACTCCGATGTCATGTACCTACCCCACGATAGAGTCACAAGGGAAGCAATACCATGCTACATGAAGTCCCAATAGCAAGAGCCAACATTTGACAACACTCCGATTACATTTTGATTGGGATCAAGGTATTCCGTATCGGTGGGCGTAAAGGTGCCCACCATTACCTATACGGATATGGGGGTGTAACGGCTATACGGGGGCGTAACGGCCCGTAACAGTACAATTTTTTTTTTTTTTGCAAAAAAAATGTGAAAAAATATGGATTAAATCCGGAATATTCTAAAAATTCCAAATATGCATTCATTTATAAATTGGAACATGTTTATGGTGGTGTAACGGTCCACTCTTTGGTGAGAAGTTGTATCAGACTGTCTGATGAATTTATGAACCAGACAACCTGGATTTAACTGCAAAACTCATATATTTAATTTTCTACCTATCTACTATCAATGATAGATATATTAAAATGAATGTAATATGAAAATATCTTACATGTGTAGGTGTTTGCAATTATTTTTCATAATTTATTCTATATTAAGTTATTAACAATTAACATACCTGTGGCTGTGACTGTGATTCCTGTCATCTTCAAGTCAAGAATATTAAAAATAAAAAAAAAAATAGTAGTGTCTGATATACTTCCCTATAACTTGATTAAGGATTACTTGATTGGTTGTCAGGGAAGCTATTTTAAATACAAGTTCGGCAGTGTCAAGTGTGTGTTTGGTTACTTACAATAATACTACTGTCTGCTGCAAATACTTACCTTAATACAAATATATACTTATAATCACAAATCACCACCAAAATGAAAATCTGTTTTTTTGTGGTTGCTCGACCTCCACATCATCGTTATCATCAGGCTGAAGCTGTCCAATAGGTGGAGGTGCTGCATATCCATAATATTTAGTACCAGAAGGAAATACTAGATCAACGAAACCAGAGGATGACTGATCCTGACTAGGCAAAGACTCTGACCCCCAGTAAAGATATCCACCAATGCCCGTCGAATAGCTATGTTGGTGCCCATACTCAAGCTCTTGAGAATCTTGAGATTGAGAGTGTGTCTGTGATGAGTAACTTAGATTTGGATCTGGATATCTATAATCATATGGATATGGATCAGGAAGACTACTCCAACATGAATGTGATGGAAAAGGCTTAGTAGAACTATAATCATAATCTAATTGGTCATAAGAATATCTATTATAATAACTAGGACCATGAGCCTGCTGAGGTTCCGGACCTCGCGAATTCGGTGCACCACTAGACCTACCCTCATCCTGCTGGCTGTATCGTGACTCAGTACACTCATAAGTCTGACCTCATGTACTACCTTGTCGATGTTCATCGGCGTCGCGATCTGTAGATGGCTATATGGTGTGCTGAGCAACACCAGAAGTGCCAGCACCAGGGGCAGGGGCGTCATCATCACCATCATCTGACACGATCACGCTACCACTACTTGTACCCTTTTATTGATCTTGAGCCGTACTTGGCATAAAAGTTGCCCCTCTTACTAGGTCCAACACATCTACACGACTCTCTTGTTGCGATGTGTGTATTAGTGGGTCATCAATTTTCAATTTTTCACTATCCTCTTTAATTTGTTTTTCCCTTGTTTCCAACCAAGGTATAAGCGGGTCATCCTCATCATAAATATTGTCCAAGTTTATTGGACAGTAATCTGTGTCATCGGCGGCTATAATGCTCCTATGATGTCGTTGCATTCTTAACTTCATATTGTAGTGCATGAAGACTAGTTTATCCAATGTCCTAGTCTGCAATCTATTCCTATTCTTTGAATGAATAAGCGCAAAACAACTTCAATTCCTTTCGCGGCTAGAAGAAGATGTTGTCTGGCTCAAAACTTTTACTACAATTTTTTGGAGAGCCTTCGTACTTATCCATCTCTTGTTGATCATCCTCCAATAAGACTCCCAACTTCTACAATCACGTTGAATTGCCAACTTTTCCTTATTCATGACATCGTATAAGAAGATTATGGTAAGTGCTTCATCAGTTTCAACAAGACGGATTACCCTCATTAGTGACTCCATCACCTTTAGAAGCGACTTGACCCTCTTCCAATATTTATTGTTCCGTATGGTGTTCGCAACTTCAACCGGTGTCCTTAATGTCTTCTGCCCATGTTTTGTGTTGAACCAATCTCGGGAAGCGAACATCTCACTCAACTCTCCCCTATGCTGGTATAAACTCTCTAATGTTATAAAGTTTGTTGCGAATCTAGTCACCGCATGCCTCAACAACTCTCGTCCTTTCGTGAACTTCCTCATTATTGCAACTACTTGATTTGCCCTTTCGACCATTTACTTAACATTATTCTTCTTCCCAATATCTTCCAATATAAGATCAATACAATGGGCAGCACATGGTGACCAAAAAAGATGTGGTCACTTTTTCATCGACTTATGTCCCGCAAGCTTATATGATGCCTCATTATCTGTCACAATCTGCACTACATTCTCCTCTCCAATCTCATCCACAACTTTATCCATTAGTCCAGTAATATAATTAGAATCTTTTGTTACGTCTGAGGCATTAATTGACTTGTTGTATATAGTTCCTAAGTGGCAGTATACCATGAAGTTGATCATGCTACGTCTGGTTAGGCCAGTCCAACCATCACACATGAGCGTGCATCCTCTGACTTACCATACTGGTTTAAAGGTAGCCACGTATGCTTTTACATCCGCATACTCTGCATCTGTCCATTCCCCCTTAATATCCATAGTCATGGGAGCTTTAATTCCTTCACCTGCTTCTGCTGCTGCATCAATTACCACCTGCCAATATGGAGAATTGGTTGCGGTAGGAGGTATGTTGGCATGTATAAATAACTTTGCTGCTGCCCTACCTACCTTCTCAACGGAAGTTCTACTCCACATTTGTTTTATTTTCTTTTGTTTAGTTGATTCTTTCCTGAACAGGATTGGATCAATAGAGGGTCTCCTAAGCTCATTTACTTCTTCATCCAAATGTATAGGGGCATCATATGAAGATGTCTCTCGTCGGCTCCCAAACATACGTCGTAACCTACCAAACCTACCCTCCCACCCCCACCTGTAGAAGCAATCGTACTCCCAGTCCCACTCTCCCCCAGAAGCAGTCGCACTCCCAGCTGCACTCACACTCCCATTGCACCCCCCCAATCATGTATTGACCCACTCACGCCAAACATGCGGCGATGTTCTTCCTCTTCACGAGCTAGACGCAAGTTCTTCTCCTATCTATAGTTAATTCCCGATCTGAATCTTTGTCAGAATCAATAATATCTTCATCACGAACGCCCATATATTCAGGACTAAACACCTGATGCAGGACAATTAACCACTTGCTCTAAAAGCCGAGCTTTTAGAGCAAGTGGTTAATTGTCCTGCATCAAATTGGTATCAGAGCAGGAGGTCTCGTGTTCGAGACTCCTCACCGAGGGTGATTAATGCAGGGGCATTTTCACACTGGGCTCGAGTGGGGGTCGCCTGTTAGATGCAGGGCACACTCGGGGTGGGTGACCCATGCGATTTGGGGCCCACGGGGGAGGTCTCGTGTTCGAGTCTCCTTACCAGGGGTGATTAATGTGCATTTGACACCAGGCTCGAGTGGGGTAGCCCGTGGGATGCGGGGACACACTCGGGGTGGGCGGCCCATGTGATTTGGGGCCTACGAAGGGGGTTCGGCCAAGGTCCTAACCCATGAGATGTGGGGCCTTGGCTATGAGATAAAGGGATTAATTCGCCATGCTCTAACAGTTCGAGCTTTTAAAGCAAGTGGTTAATTGTCCAGCATCAACACCTCCTATCGAGTCGCATCCAAAATCTCATCTTTCTTCTTTTGTCCAGCAGCACGTTTACCCTTCGACTCATCCAGACTGGCTTGCATTAAAATCATTCTCTCTTTCGGTACTCTAGCACATCTCGCAACTTGACCCTTTCGATGTGCTAAATGTTGTTTGAGACACATAATTCCACCAGTTACTAGTCTATCTGTAACGTCCCTGAAAAATCTGTACAAAGACCCGAGTACCACCTCAGGCAGAAATCACTCGGGACCAAATCCTTTAGAAATTAGACGAAATTAACTAAGTGCTAAACTAGATTAGCTGTGAGATTCGCTTGAACTACTTTAAATACGAACTGCAAGACCCGAAACTTGTAGAATCCTTAACGCTACATTACCCTATAACATAGGATCAATCTCAAAACCCAGTTGCTCTCGGGAGCACCTTGAAACTCCGTATTGGACTTGGACCGCGCATCGAAAGTCCAATGACGGCGAAGCTATACGGTTATGACCTCCTTACTGGACTTGACAACCATCTTGGAAATCAAGTCCTAAAGGTACCCAGAAACGCACAACTTGAGCCTGGAGCGAAGTGTGTGAGAAATGCGAATATCTTTAGGAAATGAACTGAGACTTAAGTGAATTGAGTCGATTCGCTTGCGGGCCAAATCTAAGGATTCAGACCGTCAGAATCTGACCCAATTACACCATCGGATCAGGGGAAATTTCCAACACATGTCAGTGTACTTGTGGCCCTGATCGAATACCGGTGACCGTTGAACTAAAACTGGTCCGTTACGGTCGATCTGTAAATCCGATCGGACCGAAAACTTAACTCGACCTAGATCCAATGTCAGGGAGCTTAAGTCCGACCGCATGCAAAAAAAGGGCCTCCAGAAGTGCTCTGTTGGATCGAAACAGCCCCCATTTGGCTATAACCTAAGTATACCATGGCCCTGGGGCCATTCCGGTCAGTTCTGGGCCTATATAAGGGCCTAAAACCCTCACTCTCTCATGTCATACGAATTTGCAACCCTAGGAGAGAGAAGAGAGAAAAGAGAGAAGGAAAGGGAGAGAAAGTGAGAGGGAGAGTTGGAGTTGGTTCCTGGGATTCAATCCCGACGCTCCACGTGCTTAACCACTATTCTCGTATCGCTATACGGGCGATTCCGACGCCGTTCTTGAGTAAGAAATCCTAACCCTAATCTGTTTCAGGGTGTCAAATAGTGTAAGGGATGGAATAGCTAACCCATTTCGTGATATAGGTTGCCGTTGTGCGGTAGACAAAGACTCGGTATACAAACTGAGTCCGTTACTCGTTTACCGGCGAAAGGTGCAGACTATAAACGTTTAGGTTATGGTTTTCAAGGCTTTCAATGTCAGTTAATGATTTATAACTGACTTGGTTTCCGTTTCACATGCTAGATACGTCGTTTCTCTCGCTTTACAGATATATATGAACTATGTCGAATATAGTGTATTCCATGTGTTTGTTGAAATGATTGAATGAGTATAAAATTTGGAATCGTGCTTGCCATGATTATTTGTCGTGAATACATGGGTGTTATATGTGTGTCAACTCCTTTGTAAAAGGGCTTGCCACAATATATATTATAACTAGTCTGATGCATGTATGTTGAAAGGTGTAGTCTAAGTGCTTGATAAAATGCTTGAATGAGAAATCACTTGTTTAAACGTATGTAACGAGGGTGCTGAGATAGGATTCTCAATCCCCTTCTCTATAATTACAGTTTTCCTTATGTAACCTATCTTACTACTATGCGATTGATGGATGTAATGCCTATGTAAGATAACATGTGTACTATGTGTTTCATGAAATGCTCAAATGCTTGAAATGTTTGAATTGTTGTTCAATGCTACTATGCATATCATATGTGATGTATAAATTGCAACTGAGTGTGATTGGGACTATGACTTAGTCCAGGCAATCGGTAATAGCTCCCGAATCAGTGGCTGAGGTTGTTTCGCCACATAAGACGCGTTCGATGAATCTGAGTCGTACTTTGGTTATCGACAGTGGTTAGGCCACACGGAGTGCTTACGCGCTTCATGTCGATCAATTTAACGTGCGCTCGTACCAGTCGAGCATGTCAAGTAACCCGATTGGCCCAATGTATGTTCACCATGTATGGACGCTATTGCTTGAACCTAAGGTACCAAACTTACCAGTGAAGACCCCGTTAACCTTGGTACCTCGATCCGCTAAGACTCATGAGCCGGACATGGTGGTATGGGACACCGTGGTCGAGCTGTCGGCCTACGTTGGGGCGAGGAGCCTCCCTGTAGTGACCAGTGAGCAACACCGCCTCGTGAGCCGAATACGGTGGTATGGGACACTGTATTCGAGCTATCGGCCTACATTGATCAGGTGACGAGCCCTTTGTAGTAACCTCGAGCGTACTCTGAAACTGCGTTGAGGCGACGAGCCTTCCCGTAACAACTAGAGTATAAACTAAGCTTACACTAATCAAGTGACGAGCCCTTTGTAGTGACCTAGAACCGCAACATCATATGATATTTACTAGGACTGACGACCCTAGAATGGATCATTGTCTGGGAAATGATATAAGGGAGGTACCTTGGCTTCTCAACACTGCTGTATGAATCAATCTAATTAAGTATTGGCTAACATGAGCATGCACCGCATTGCATGTGCTTTGGTGAGGAAGAGCACTTTTGGGAGCTTGCCATGCGCGCCATGAGATGAAAACGCTGAGGGAGTATAGGCGAAGGCATGCATCATTATCGCATATCATTCTTGCATTAATAAGAGTATTTAGGACATGATTGTTGTACTGCTTTATCATTACTGCTTGATTGAATTGATAATATGTTAACCTTTGCCTTATAGCTCCACTGAGTTGATCACTCACTCCCACGTTCTGGGACGGTGTTTTTAAACACCAACCAGACTCTATTGTAGTTTCAGAGGATGACACGACTTATGAAGCAGAGCCAGACTTCGCGGATGATGAGGAGGCGATCTCCTACATGCAGCTGGCAGGCGGGTTTATATAGGCCTGGATTTACATAAACGGGGCTACAGGGGCATGGATGGATGACACGACACTTCATTATTTTGTTTATTTTGGAAATACACTTGTAATTATTTTAACCTGCTGACGTTCATACTCTGAAGGCTTACGCTCATTTATACGGTTTATATACATATCACAGTCTTCCGCTTGCGTCATCTAAATGCCTTTGGAGTATGACATGTTGTTTTAGCTTAATCCCACTCATGTTTAATGCACTAATACGGACAACATTAAATCATCATTTTCTATGTTGCATAAGTGATGCGTTGGAACTCGGGAGTTGGGCTCCTGCTCGACCCCCGATTTTCAGGGCGTTACACTATCACAATAGTTGCACTTCATTTGGTGCCTAGTACCACCAACCCTCTGACAATGTTGTCATCCAATATCTTCACTTGTTGGCCAGACCCAGACATTTCCTTAGGTAGATACTAGATATAGATTGGATATGACCTATGTTTATGTGAGATTGTGAGTCTACTCGCTATTCTAAATTTATAAACAGTTTTCAGAATCTAATCAATAAAGATGATTTTATGTTCTAAACCCTAAGAAGCTCTAAAACCTGTCCAATATAAGAAAATATAAACATAAAGTCACTAATTCGAAAATATAAAAAAATATAAAATCACAATAAGAATCTGTAAAATGGACATTAATATGTTCTACTATGATTATCACATCATATTCTACCATTAAAACAGCAACACATTAAATAAAAAATGATTTTTCGAATTTAAAAAAAAAAAAAAAAAGGCCGAAAATAGTGCGTAAATAGAAAAAATATATATATAATCACAATAAGAATATGTAAAATAGACATTAATATGTTCTACTATGATTAACACATCATATTCTACCATTAAAACAGCAACACATTGAATAAAAATTGATTTTTCAAATTTTTTTTTTTTTTTTATAAAAAAAAGGGCCAAAAATAGTGCGTAAATAGAAAAAAATTATAAAAAAATATAAAATCACAACAATAATTTGTTAAATGGACATTAATATGTTCTATTATGATTAACACATCATATTCTACCATTAAAACAGCAACACATTGAATAAAAAGTATAAAGGAATTTTTGGAAAATGGCCCACGGAGCTTCGAATAAAGAAAATCCTTAATATAAGTTGTTTTATCTGTAATTTCAAGTTAAGAGTGATCGAAAATTACAATAGAACGATTTAGGAAGAGTTTGGAAGAAAGAAGTATAAAAAATAATAATAATAATAATAATAATAATAATAATAAAATATAATAAAATTAAAAGGTAAAAAATCGGACCTTAAAAAAAAGAAAAAAAAAAACTAGTAGTTATTGGACCGTTACGCATACGAAGGGGGGGGGGGGGGGTGCCCGTTTCGACCCCGTATCGTGTAACGGACCGGACTGTTACCGTTATGTATCGGCCATATCGATCGATACGTAACCGATATTGAATTCCCTGATTAGGATTACCTCTCGACCGTTTAGGCAATACTCGCCACCTAATGGCTATTCAAGCCAACACATGCACCGTCATGCATACGTTTCATCTCATCTATCACCCATAGCTCAAAGCTGAACATAGATGAGATCACTCAGCCCCATCCTTAAGATGGAGAGGCTTCTCGTAGCCCCAACTGACTGCCTTATGTCCATCGCTTAGCAAGTAGCATACAGACCCTTGGAAGTCTTTGATCACTTGACACACTCGTATCGATATTTTCTCTCTCACTTATATGTTTACTCACATTACATATTGAAAAATGCTAAACTCTCGAGAAAGCTATAAACTAAGGCCACAAGCCTAGACTCCTTGTCATATGGCCCAAAGCCTAGCCGACCTGACATAGCCTTGAGCTCCCTATCTATCGTATATACAGTCCCCCATCCCCCTCCCCCTCCACCCCCAGCCAAATCTTATAATTCGATAATGAGAAAGGCCATATAACCAGTGTTCGAAATATTGGTATCGCACAATGTATCGCACCCTTGGGATACAGATACGTATCAGTTATCACACGGGAAATATCGTTTGTATCGCGTAGTTTATCGCACTTTTTGGGAAACATGGGGAAACATTGGGAAAATGGTTGAATTTTTTAATGAAACTTTGGGGATTGTTAAAAAGGCCCTTAATACACACTTTTAAATCATAACATCTCAAAAAAAATATGCACATAATAAATTTCCTTTGTATAGGGTCCTAAGTTATGCGATGTTTAATTGAACTAACGCAACTATATTTAAATGGAATGCATGATATTTATAAATATATCAAAATCAGATAGATCCACCACTCTGATGGGCCACACCACATGAAACAATGAGATTTGATGCCAACAATAGGTTAGTAATTAGGGGCCACCATGATGTGGACCTTCAATCAAAGTCGTTAATCAGGTGTAACTCATTAAAATAAAGAGAAGGTACAAAATTCATCCTGATAAAAGAAACTCAGGTGGGCCTCACAACGTGAATTTATCAATTTGGAAGTAGTTTTACATCGTTCCCATTGGTGTGGCCCACAATAGTTTTTTAATCAGGCTTATATTTTGTATGTACGAATGGAAAGTAAATGATATGGTGGACCCTTTCTATGGGGCCCACCATGATGTATGTGTTGTATCCACACCGTCCATCCATTTAGAGATATCATTTTAGGCCATGAGAAAAAGAATGAGTCAGATCCAAAGCTCGAGTGGACCCCACCAAAGAAAACAGTGGAGAGAGTGACGCCCACCATTAAAAATTTGTAAGGGCCATGAAAGTTTTCGATCAAGCTGAAATTTGTTTTTTCCTTTCTTTCATGTCTGTCTGAACTTATAAGCTATAAACAGGTTGTATCTCAGATAAACATCATAGTGGACCTTAGGAAGGTTTCAATGGTGGGCGTCCCTCTCCCCACTGTTTTCTGTGGTGGGGTCCACTCCAGATTTGGATCTGACTCATTCTTTGTCTCATGCCTTAAAATGATATACTCAAATGTATGGACGGTGTAGATACAACACATACATCATGGTGGGCCCCACAGAACTTGGTGCGTCACTTCAGTAGCCAGTCTGGCTACTCAACCCGTCAGTATCTTCCGCGCGCCACGCGCGGGGAGATGGATTGGCTACTCCCCCTGACACCGGCCTCATGGCTGGTGGTCAGTGCTCTGTGGGCCCCACCATAATGTATTTGTTTCATCCATTCCGTTCATCCATTTCTATGGATCATTTTAGGGACTAATACAAAAAATCATAGGGATATAAATCGCAGGTGGACCACACCAAAGGAAAACAATAATGATTGGATATCCACCACTAAAATCCTCCTAAGGCCCACTGTATTGTTTATTTGACATCCAATCTATTGATTGGGTCCTAAAGACCCAGATGAAGGGAAAAAATAAATATCAGGTTGATCCAAAGCTTTTATGGCTCCCAAAACGTTTTTAATGGTCAACGTTCATTCAACACTGTTTCCTGTAATGTGGTCCACTTGAGTTGTGTATATGGTTCAATTTTGGGCTCAACACCTAAAATGGTCAGTAAAAACGGATGGACAGCGTGGATAAACCACGTGTAATCACGGTGGGCCCAACAGAGTTTACTCAGTAAGATAAGAGCGTACTGAGTACGCAATCACATATGAACGCCTGTCACACAAGACGTCATCAAGTTACGTGGGTCCCACCATGATGTAGTTTTTCGATCTACACTGTCCATACATTTGAAGAGATCATTTTATAGCATGAGCCAAAAAATAGGTCAGATCCAGAGCTCAAGTGGACCCCACCATAGAAAACAGTGGAGAAAGGTTTCAACGGTAGAAATCAGTATCACCACTGTTTCCTGTGGTATGATCTTATATTTCTCTAAAATTTGGGATCAACCCTTAAATTAGATGGGAAAGCGGATGGACGGCGCAGATGGACCACATACATTAAAGGTGGGCCCGAGTGAGTTTACCGAGTACGATAAGAGCGTACTAAGTAACGCACCACGACAAGCCTTTACCCCATTCGCCGAAGCGGATTGCGCACTGTGTACTGAGTAAACTCTGTGGGGCCCACTATCGTTCATGCATTTTATCAAATCCGTCCATCCGTTTTATAATTAATTTCAGGGCTTTAAACGAAAAATTAATCATATCCAAAGCTCAAGTGGACCACACCACCTGAAACAGTTTGAATTGAAGTCTACTGTTGAAAAGTTCTTGGGGGCCCACAAAAGTTTTATATCAAGATGATATTTGTTTTTTCCATTCATCTATGTCTTTGTGATATCATGAACGGTTTGGATGACAAATAAACATCATTAGGGGCCTTATAAATATTTCAACAGTGGAAATCAATATTCCCACTGTTTCCTTTGGTATGGTCTACTTGGGATTTTGATATACTTTATTTTTGGGCTCAACCCCTAAAATGATCTGGAAAAACGTATGGACGGTGTGGATAAACCACATGAATTCACAGTGGGCCCTACAGAGTTTACTCAGTACGATAAGAGCGTACATATGCAATCCGATTTCCCATCCGCGCCCCTCTTTCACTTTCCTCTCCATTTTTACCCCCATCCACGCGGTCCGATCCGTCTTTCACGCAGGCAACCCCTCAAATCTCGTTTCGGAAGGAACGGTTCGTCATCCGGCCTAATTCTTCGCCAGAATCTCCGAGAAAGAGGGAAGTTGAAGAAAATGGCAAGAAAATCGTACTTACCTGTTGAATGGCCCACCTCCGATCACCGCTACAGCCAGGTACTCTCCGATTATTATTATTTTTTTTTTCTAATTCAAATTTTTGGGTTTTTTGGTGCGATATCGACGATATATCGGCTGATATCTGGATTTTGGATTTTTTGGTATCTTCCAGAGGTTATTGCGAATGTATCGTCTCGCAGTAGTGCTACAACGATAATATCGGCCGATAGTATCGATATTTCAAACACTGCATATAACTCACTAGTACATCCGCCGAGTGATCACATATCTTTTGGGCCCCGCCCGATGCTACTCGCCCAACCGATCAACTTATCAGAGACCATGCTATGGACACGATGCCCATGGCTAAGTGATCCATTCGACAAGTAAGTCTAATTTGCATAGCATGCATCCCACATCATGCACCACATTATAGCTTAGTGAGCTTTTCTTTAGAATCAAGGGTAATTCCCCTAGAATGTAATTAAGGGTTGTGCCAAACCACAACCTAGAATGTACTTGAATCCAAAGAAATAAAATAGCCATTGTTCTGCTTGTGCCTTCTCTTTCTCGATATTTGTGAATGTCTATGAAGAGATACAAACAGACCAAACACGTGCCAAAAACATGCCAACAATCTCTCTTACTGATACGAAGCAGATTGAGACAGTAACTAAGTAGAAAACAAATGAGAACTAATTGCACACTAGTGCTTTTCACCCAAAAGAAAAAAAAAAAAAAAAAAAACAGTCAATTAGTTCCAGCTATGAGTGAAAAACCACTGACAGCCTCATCGAGTTGCCGGGATAAGCAGTGGGATAATGTACGTGAACCATTGATGCCTGGTGACTTGTTCATTTGAAATATATTACACCAACTTGATATTGTGCGACATTGTCCAAATGAGAGTTTGTTAACTCCTGCTCGCCGACCTTAGATGTAGGACATCATGTAATGTATTGTGGGTTCACCAATACAGAAACACCTACAACCTTGTGGGTGATAAGAAGGAGATCACACTCCACCCAAAGAAGGACAACCCTCCCCAAAAGGATGGTGGGATGAAGATCATTATTGTGGCAACTAAGGATTTCATTTGGCAGTGGCATGAGGACACAAAACCAACTAGCAAAAGGCGCAAAGGACAAGAAATCAGCTATGCACCAAAAACAAAAACAAAAACATCAAGGAAAAAAACAGGCATCACCTTGATGTATGTGTTGTATATCCCCGTCGTCCATTAGTTTTCCAACTCATTTTAGGGCATGGTCCCTAAGAAGAAGCATATCCAAATCTCAAGTGAACCACACCATAGGAAAAAGTGGTCATTGAATGCACACCATTAAAAACTACCTAGGGTCAATTGTAATATTTATTTGCCATCTAACCTATTGATAAGGTCACATAGACTTGGATGAAAAGAAAACACAAATATCAGCTTGATTCAAAACTTTTGTAGCCCTAAGAAGTTTTTAATGGTGGGCATTCAATCCCTTCATCCAGGTCTATGTGACCTTGACGTGGGGCCCACCTTGATCTATGTATTGTATATCCACGCCGTCCATCCATTTTGCCAGCTCATTTTAGGGCATGGTCCAAAAAAGAGGCATATCCAAATCTTTGATGGACCACACCCGTAAAGGCTGTTATGGGGCCGTAAAGGCCGTTACGTAACGGTAACGGTGGCAACCGTAACACATTACGGGGTCATAATGGCCGTAACAGCCGTTATGAAAAAAAAAAAAAAATGACCCGTAATTGTCGTTAACGGCACGTTACGTCCCCTATAAAGGCCATAACAACCCCGTAATTGCCTGTTATGGGGAATATACAGGTTTTTCATACTTTTTAATCAACATTACGAGGCATATACAGGTTTTTCAGGATTTTTTTTTCAATATAAAAAAAAAAAAAAAAGACTGTAATGGCTGTTACGGGGGCCATAACAGCTGTTACAACCCATATCGTAAAGGTAACGGTGGTGGCCATTACGGCCACCGTTACCGTTATAGAACACCTTGAGGAAATCAATGGCAATTAAATGCCCACCATTAAAACCTTCATAAGGCCCACTGTAATGTTTATTTGCTATTATTTTCCATCCAACCTGTTGATAAAGTCACATAGACCTAGATGAAGGGAAAACACAAATAACAACTTGATTTAAAACTTTTGTTGTCCCAAGAAGTTTTTAATGGTGGGAAATCAATCCCTACAATGCAGTCTACCTAAGATTTGGATTTGCCTCATGTTTTGGACCATGCCCTAAAATAAGTTGGCAAAACGGATGGATGGCATAGGTATACAACACATACGTCAAGGTGAACCACACGTTCAGGGCCTCATCCACTAAGTTGTTACCTCGTCTCACCTAATTTGGACCTTATAAAAATTGTAAACAAGGCATATATTAACTCAAATTAACCGATTAAATCATGGGACCATTGTTGCTAAGTCACAATACCAAAATTAAATTGTTTGAACGATTTTAACCGTCAATTTGCAGACACTTGTTTTTTGAAATAGGACCATTTAATATTTTTCATTCTTCACAATCCAATAAATGTCCACAGATTCATTAGTGGGATAAGTGTCAATAGATTGCATGAATTTCGAGTTGATTTGAAGCATCGAGCGGTCTACCAAATCGACCCCAAATTGGCGAAAGTATTCTTCTGAATTTAATTTCAATTTTTTAAAGATTTATTAGGAGAAATGATATCAAATTATTAGGTTAAGAAATTAAATGATAGGACACAAAAGTCTCTGGAATTTCTATGTTGAAATGAAATGTAAGTTGCGAGGTATGTAATACACCAATACTGTAAACAATGGTAAAATTTGCAGATGTGGGATATTTTGGCATTACATTCATTCTAGTAAATTTATCATTAATATTATATAGTTGGAAAATTACATATAGAAGTTTTGCAGTCAATCCTAGGTTGTTAGGTTCATAAATTTATCAGACAACTCGATAAAACAATCTCACAAAAAAGTAGACTGTTACACTACCATAAGCATGTTAAAAAAATAAAAATAATAAAAATAATAAATAAATAAAAATAAAAATAAATGAATACATATTTGGAATATTTAGATTATTTAGAATTTTTCAAATATTTTTTCAGATTTTTGTTTACAAAAATAAAAATTTGACCGATACAAGGGGCATATTGGCCATTACACCCTGTATCGGCCGGTACCTGTATCAATAATGATGGTAGCTGATATGGAACATCTTGTTTACAGGCAATTACAAGCATCCAAATGACCCTTGCAATGTCTTTATTTATAAACCCTTCACAATGAAAGGATTTTTTTACAGGCATCCAAATGTCCCCTTATAGTGCTCCTAGTCGCATAGGGACACTTGGACAAACCAGACATCTGATCCACACCGTAGATTAGATCCAACGTGCATTTCAGAAGCCAGAACTTGAAATTCATATTGATTGGATAAATGACCTGATCCATCGACAATTATCCTTTTTTTCGAGGCCATCTGTTTTCCATGGATGGGACGGCTAGGATTCTCTGAAAACATAGCATTAGTTAGTCCCATAAGCAATCCACGACAAGCTCCAACAGATCGATGGCTCCAATTGTTGGTTAGGGCTATTTCTCAATGATTTATCCTGACCATTCCATTTTATAGGCTATTGATCAGATGGTTAAGATTCGTCCCGTCAGTTTGATTTTTCCATGGTAGCCCATAAAAGTCATGCTTGACTTAATGGACAGCCCAGATTGATTGATTGGACTCTCCCAGTGTCCCAATGCAGCAAGAAAGTCTATTAACTCATAGTGCTCTAAGACTAAAGCACTGGATCATTTCTCTGAACTAAAATTTTCAGAATTTAATTCACTTGCACATCCAAACGCAGGCTAAAACAGATTAAAGCAAACAAATTCACAAAAGAAATCAGATTTTTTTAAAAAAAAAAAAAGAAAAAAAAAAAAAAAAGAACAGGAAAAATCTACCATTTTAGAGAGAGGGAGAGAGAGACCTCTTCCAAGAGGCGCCGCTTTGCTATCTCTGCCCAGAAGCGGAGGAGCAGCAGAGCGACGCCGGATACCAGGACCGCGACGCCGATGTCGTAGAAGAGAACGCTCTCCGGCGGCATCGAGGCCGTCAGAGACGTCAGATCCCGGCGAACGCCGGATGCTAACGTGGCAGGAAGGGGAGGGAAGATGCTGCTGCTGCTGGAGAGAGAGAGAAAACGGCAGCAGGGAAAGGGCGAAGAAGAGCAGCGCGTCTGACGGTGGCGAGACTTGGGTGGGAAAAGAATGGGAGGGAGGGGCAAAGATGGAATTTGAGAAAATGCGTAGAGAAGCTTCGTCGGCGCTGGCGTCAATGCCATCGGAAGAGGCAAAACCTCCCGCAGACGGTCACACGTGCGACTGTGTTGATATAAAACGGACGCGGACTAGGTGAGGCAGCGTTAACAGCTTTGTCGGTGAATCGCTAACCGTGGGCCCACATTGATGTATGTATTGTATATCCACGCCGTCCATCTTTCGTGCCATATCATTTTTGGTTAAAATCGCAAAATAGGGCATATTCAAATCTCAGGTGGACCACACAGTAGGGATTGAATTTCCCACCCTTAGAAACTTTTTGGGGGTATAGAAGTTTTGGATCAACCTCTCATTTGTATTTTCCCTTAATCCACCTCTGTGTGACCTTATCAACCGGATGGATGGCAAACAAGCATTACATTGGACTCTAAAAAGCTTCAAACGGCGCCCGTTCGTCTTCTGTGGTGTGGTCCAACCTAGATTCGGATCTGCCTCACGTTCTAGTACCACGCACTAAAATTAGATGGAAAAACGGATGGATAGCATGGATATACAAAACATACATCAAGGTGGCCCCGCCTCACCCACTAAACCGAAGGGGATTTGGTGGAAGCTGTCTGTGGTGCCACCTCGATGTATTTGACACGAATATCAGCTTGATCCAAAACTTTTTTTTTGGCTCACAAAAAGTTTTTGATGGTCAATCGCCACCATTTCCAATGGTGTGGTCCACCTCACATTCGGATCTGCTTCAGCTATGGGATCATGCCTTAATCAACCGAAGCCGCTTCCACACTCAAGCTGAAACCGGGCGCCACTTCGGTTGATCCCCGGATGCACCGAAGTGGATGGGATCCCTGATCGTGGGGCCCACCGTGATATATGTGCCTTATCTCCACGTCGCCTATATATTTTGAAAACTCATCTCTCTCTTTCCAGCTGGTGTGTGGAATCTTAAGGACGTGTTTGGGCGGTGGGATTAGAAAGGATTGGGTGGGATCAAAAAAACATAATTATTACCCATGCAGCGTTAATGCCATGCTTTTTGGTAATACGGTGGTACATTGAATGTATATATCCACCATCATTTGAAATTATTGAGAATAACACATGTGTTATATCTAGACCGTTCATTTGTTTTGTAACCTCATTTTATGGCATGGGCCTAAAAATGAGGTAGATCCAAAACTTATGTAGCCCCAAAGAAGTTTTCAACGGTAAGTATTCAATCCCTGTTGCTTTCTATGGTGGACTCCACCATAGGGAGCAACAGGGATTGAATACTTACTGTTGGGCACATGCTCTAAAATAATCTCAAAAAATGGGTGGACGGTGTGGATATAGCTCACACATCATGGCGGGACCTACACAACTTGGTAACATTGAGTGAAATTGGCATGAGATCCGATGCAATTTCATCTATTCTCAATCTAAGTCCAAGCTTTTCCATTCTTAAACATATAGTGGAATTGATTGGCACATGACCAGATGAATCCCATCCCACTGCCCAAGCACGCCGTAAGTGAGCAAAGCAAAGCACTGTATGAATCCAAAAGCGGAGCAGACCGAATCTCAAGGTATGTTATAATATAGAAAATAATGAAAATTAACGGTTAAAACCTTCTCACAGGCTATAAGAGTTTTGGATCAAGTTAATATTTGTCTAATTTTTTTTATTAAGATCCCTTTTACATTGTCAATAGATTGGATGGAAAACAAATATTTTTATGACCCTCGTAAAGTATTTACTGGTAGGATCTGGGGCGGCTCTAAGGGGTAGGCAGATGAGGCAATCACCTAAGGCCTCCTAATTATGAAGACCCTATATTATAGCAAATTAAAATTTCTTAATTATAAAGTCCTATATTATAGCAAAATTAAAATTAAGAAGAAAAAAAAAGTCTAAAATTTTTGAAATAAAACTTATTGAAAGGCCTATAAAATAGGAACATCTAAAAATTAGTTTACAAATTTGAAATTGAAAATAAAAAACAAATCCTAAAAACTAGCATTATTAATAATAACAATCTAACTCTATCGTCTCTTTTCAAAATAATAGCATCATTCTTAATAAATTCTTCTCCTAAAACCTACGACCACAACTACCTACTTTATTGCTAATTAAGTTCTCAAAAAATTAAATTCTAACCTTATTTTTTAAAATTAAATTCTAACTTCAATTTTCTAACAGTACAGTGACACACCAATGTCTAATTAGATTATTAATAGTGGATTGTTCTTTTTGCTAAACAGCAAAACAATCGTACAACGATAAGTGGCACATCAATGTCTAATTTGTCGGGAGAAAAATATGACAAGTCCTTAAGTCGACTTAAGGGTCAGAAGAGTTAATGAAGCAATGTCTTGAACTTGTCGGGCGCCGAATCCAGATAAAACCCAAAGCCCTCAAGCGCTGAATAGAAAGATGTAGCTCGGATTGTGAGGCACCTAGCCCGACCGTTGCCTGAACATCCTGAGCCATAAAGCGAAACCTTTAAGGGAGGAAGTGCACCTCAAGGCTCAATCAGAAGCCTCAGAGAAGAAAGCCCAACCGACTTAAGATCAGTCGGCCCTAGAGCCGCTCGAGCTTTAGTCCGACCTATAAATTGAGTCAGTCATAGAGTGGGCGGAGATTAGCCATAAAACCTACCTCGGTACGACCGTGTTGAAAAGATAAGAGTCGGCCGAGCTATATTGCTCCATATCCGGAAGTTACCTAATAAAACTCTGGACCTCCATCCAAGATTTTCGAGAGATAAACTAAGATCCTCGAAAATCCAAGAATATCAGGGATTACAGATCCCAAGAGATTGAAATCTACTCTAATTGTGGAAGCCCTACGGGGTACGACACCGTTATAAATAAGAATGCCTTCATGGTGAAAGGTATGCAAAAGCTCTTGTCCTAAAACCTTTACTCCAAGACCCAGATTCGGACATAAGCATCGGAGAGTCCCCTAGTAAAGTTAGGGTCACCTTTCTCCTTCTTTCTGTGCAAATCCAAGTGCTACAAAAATGGGCAAGCTGAAAACAACATCAATATAATTAAACTAAAAAGCCTCATTTTTATGACTTACCTAAGGCCTCCAAAAATGTTAAGACGCGGTTTAAAATAAGTTTTTAAAATGAATGGACAAAAAAAACTTAAAGAACATGGCTACAGTCATGGATCCACCGACATATGGGGATCCACTCAAACCGCGCCCGCGGATGCCCTGCCCCACTTCATCCGCGCGCACATAGATTAAAGAGGGGTGCGAGAGCTGCCCTTGTGATTCGCGCGAGGAGATTGAAATTGAAGAAGTGTATAACGACCGTAAATTTCCGTACGTTGGCTCGAGTACCATCTCGACCAGAAATCAATTAGGATTAAATCCTTTAGAAATTTAACAAAGTTAACTAAGTGCAAAACTTAAGTAGCCATGGAATCCGTTGGAATCGCTTTAAATACGATCTGCAAGACCCAAAACTTGCAAAATCAGTGACTCTAGGTTACCCTAAAGTTTAGAACCAAACTCATTACCCGGCTGCTCTCGGAAATGAAATGAAACTTCGTATTAGGTCTAGACCGCACATCGGAAGTCCGATTCAAACGAAGTTAAAGAACTAGAACCGCCTCACTGGGCTTGACAACCACCTCAGAAATCAGGTCCAGTCGATGTCCCATGGCCATTCGTTTGGATCCGGAGCGAGGGAGTGTGAAAAACACTATTCTCTTTACAAAATAAATATCTGGAATAGTGATCTGGCACCATTCGCTTGCGCATCAGTATTAAGCAACCAGACCGTCAGAATCAGACCAAATTACACCCTCGGATCAGGAAAAATTTCAGGAACATTTACATGCACTTGGAATTTCGGATCGTGGCCCACCGACCGTTAAACTGAAAATGGTCCGCCACTTGCGATCTGGGAATCCGATCGAGTCGAAAGCATAATCCCACGTAGATCCATGTGTTGAGAGCTTAAGTCTGATGTTTGGCTCAAGGAGGGCCACCAGAAACCCTCTTTTGAGTTGGAAAAGTACTGAAATACCTATAATAGTCATACCCCTTGAACAGGAGTCTATTTCGGAGAGGTTTTTGGCTATATAAGGGCCTTAGAACAGCCCCTCTCACAGCCATACGAATTTGGGATAAAACCCTAGAGAGAGAGAAAAAAAGGAGAGAAAAGCTTGAGATTTGTGGGAGTACTTCCCTCCTGCTGCTTTCAATCATCACAAGGGCTGCACCGCCCCTTTCCAGACATTTTCCCGGCGATATCAACTCCGTTTTAAGGTGAGAAACCCTAACCCTAGATCTGATTTGAGGTGTATAGGCTATAGGTTATGAAAGGGCTAACCGATTCCGCTCTTTAGGCCAAAAAACTCCCGAATACGGAAGCTCATCCAACCTTGCTGATTCGTTGAGATTCCAAGGTGAAAGGTGAGGACTTTAGGTGTATAGGTTACGGTTTTCAACGCTTTCAATGTCAGATAATGATAGATTCATGATCTGCATGCAATTGCACATGTACAAAGTGCTTTCCGTTTCCTGTTTCGATTAACGTTGTAGAATATGGAATTTCACATACTCTAGGTATACGTAGAAATACCGTATACGTATTTTTTTTGGAAAAATGTTTGACATGTTTATTTAATGTATGATTATACAATATATGGATAAAATACTAGTTTGGCGAAAGGAATCGCCGTAATACATGTTCGCTTGTAAATACTACGTATGTTGAAATTGTGTATTCTAGAAATACCGCATATGTGTAAATTTTGGAAATGCAATTGTCATGATTATTTGCTGTATGATTATGGTATACACGGATAAAATACCCGCTTGGCGAAAGGATAGCCCTAATACGTATTTTGCTAACATACGTCATGCATGTTGGAATAGTGCACTCTAAGTGTTTGTGTAAATGCTTGTGAGTGTAAATGCTTAAGTGTTAGTGCCTTAGATAGGTGCTGATATGGAATTCCCGACTACCTTAGAGACATGTAGGATACCCTCCATGTGGTGGTTTGCTCTAACCACTCACTTGTGATGTGTATGTAATTGTATCCCTATTTGTATAGTACTCTACAACATGCTTTACAACATGCTTTACTTCATGCTTTATAACATGCCTTATGACATGCTTGTTAACATGCTTGTATTACTTTGTTTATCATGCTTTACTCCACATGCTATGGATGAAGATTGATTGAGGTTGGGACTATGTCTATAGTCCAGACATTCGGTACTAGACTTGAGATTGTGGCTGAGATTCATGTCGCCACAAGGGATGTGTCTGACGAACCCGAGTCGTACTTCGGTTGGCGATAGTGGTTGGCCACACGGAGTGCTTCTGCGCTTCATATCGCCCAACTTGTTGTGCGCTCGAGCTAGTCTGACTCGTCAAGTAAACCGATATGTTGAATGTGTGTTCACATGTTTGGTCGCTACTGCTTGAACCTAGGGTACCAAACTTACCAATGGAATCCCGTTAACCATGGTACCTCGATCCACTAAGACTCATGAGCCGGACATGGTGGTATGGGACACTGTGGCCGAGCTGTCGGCCTATGCTGGGGCCAAGTGCCTCCCCATAGTGACCATTGAGCAACCCAAACTCGTGAGCCGAATACGGTGGTATGGGACACTGTATTCGAGCTGTCGATACCTACGGCGAGAGCCGAGTACGGTGAGACCTGTACTCGTGCTGACGGGCGACGAGTCCTCTGTAGTATCTTCGAGTATACTCTAAAGGTCTGTGATTAGCGACGAGTCATTCACAGCAACTAGAGTATGAGTTGGGCCGAGTACGGTGAGACCTGTACTCGATCTGACGGCTAGTGATTGAGCCGAGTACGGTGAGACCTGTACTCGAGCTGACGGCCAGCAATTGAGCCGCATACGGTGAGATCTGTATCCGCGCTGACGGGTGACGAGCCCTTTGTGATGCCTTCGCTATGCCTCTCAAACCATAATATCGTATGAGATTAACTAGGATTGACGACCCTAGAATGGATCATGTTTGGGAATGATACAAGGGAGGTACCTTAGTTTCCCAATACTGCTGTTTGAAATGGACTAATAATAACTCGGTAATCATGATCATCATCGCACCGCATGTGCCTAGTAGATGTGGAGCACTGAGGGAGTTAAGCATTCGCGAACGTAAGATGATGTCGCATGAGGGTGGTTTGGCAAGGGCATACATCATCATGTCATTTCATTCTTGCATTTAACAAGAGTAGTTAAACTTGTTTGATTTGTACTGCTTTATCATTACTACTTGATTGAATTGATAACATGTTAACCTATGCTTTATTGTTCCACTGAGTTAGCTACTCACTCCCACGTTACGGGACGGTGTTTGCAACACCAACCAGACTCTGTCGCAGGTATAGACGGCGCGTCGGTTCAGGAGCCGGATCCCGATTTCGACGAGGACTAGGATGAGTTCTCATTTATGCAGTACTCTGATGGCTTTGCTTAGGCCGACTGCATCGCGGGGATTTCAGGACTCATTTTGTAGATTGTATTTTGATTTTTGAATAAAAAACATTACATGTATATGGGTACTCAGTTAGTGTTCATACTCAGGTGTTCATGGAAATTTTGTTTCTTTACATACTTTAAATATACAGTTTCAGTCTTCCGCTTGCCTTTATACAGTTGAACTGTAGTATGAATTACTGTTTTTGGTATAATCTCATTCATGTTTATTGCTCTAACTCAGACAACATTTAACCATCATTATGTATGTTGCATAAGTGATGCGTTGGAACTCGGGTGTTGAGTTCATACTCGACCCCCGAATTTCAGGGTGTTACAAGTTGGTATCAGAGCATGATTTTGATTAAACCAGACCTGAGTTATGTTCCCACTACGTACGCTGACGCATTACAACTTAGGAGGGAGCGACGGAACATAGAAACAGTCATAGGTATTCCGATTTCGCCAATCGGCGAAATTCACTAAAGTCGAACGCCGAAATCGAGTCCGTATTCAACCATGGTCGCACGGGTCGACCTTAAAACATTCTTATACCGTCTATAGATGCTTCTAGATTACAATCCACCTCACCCAACCATTGAAAATTGGTAAAATACGGGATAAGAGTGATGATGATAACTACTCCGAATCCTCGGAGCTTCTCTGGACTCCTCACAGAGACTTCCCGAATCCATGAGGAAAGAAAGCAGACAATATAAATAAATTCTAATACATTCGAAATTGATTAATGAATGCTTAAAAATGAGTTCACAACCCTTTAAATAGGGATACCAAGTAATGAAAATGAAATCAGAAACAAACTACAACTAAGACTCCTAGAATTCGCGACTTACTATAAGGTCGTGATGTCTACTAGTGCGCAAGGTTCTCAGCCAAAAAAAATAGTAAGTGTCCTATTTGGCTTCACTAAACCGTCCTCCTAATTATTCTAAGTTCTTTACGCGATGAGCGCAACTCCTAAAACCCAACGGATGAAGAGTAATTAAACTAAAACTACCATTTTTAGCAAAACAAAATTGAAACGGGGAAATGACCGTCAATCGGAGGGTTTTCTCGCAATTCCGGGCTGCGCAACCCAGCATAGCAGGGTTGGTTGGCTTCATTAACTCGTTCTACCTCAAATTCATATATTTTACGTCAGATAACTCATTCCGGATTGCAAGCTACGTTCGATTATTCCGAAACTACCCGAAATAAAGCGAATCGGGATCGGGGGGCCAAACGGAACACTTTTGGAGGGATCCAAGGTGGGACCCAGGGATTTTTGGGCCCAGGGGACTGGAGGATCACAACCTTGGGGCCCCATTTCCAAAATTCCAAAAAATTTTGGCGAGGCCCTCGCCAGTTCGGCGAGGCCTCGCCGACTTTCGGGTTGGGCCGGGCCCGCGGTCTGGGCCGGTCGACTTTGGGGGTCCCTACAACCCCCTGCCCTAGCTCCCATCCTAAAACTATTTCAAAAAGTCACCCTTCCTTCACAAACCCCCTCCCTTGGCCGTTTTTCCCTTCCATCTTGCTGTCCTTCTTTGCAAATCGCCTCTCCACCTCTCTTCTCTACTGATTTCGACCACAACCCACCTCCCTCCATCGTGGAGTGCTGCCCTCTTCTCCATTTCCTCTTCTTTGCACTCGTTTGGACCCCCTACACGTTGTTGGAGGTCCCAAAATCGTGGGAGCTATCTCCCAAACCGTCTCTCCCATTTTCTTTCTTCATTTCCCTAATCTTTTTCACCTCCCACGTCTGTTGGATCTGCTGATCGTGGAGAACTTGGGAGATTAGCCCCTTTTCCCTCTTTCATCATTTTTCCATGGCCCTTTTTGGTGTTGTGGCGGCCATTTTCTCCATCTCCACCATCCTCTCTCTGATGGGCAAGAGGAAGAGTGCCGCTGATGAGGCCGGGCCTAGTCGCCCTACACGATCGAGGCGACCGCGAGGCGCCGCCGCTAGCTCGAGCTTTATCCGGGAGTTTCGCACGAAGCGGGACCTTGATCCCCGGATCCCTGCCGAACGGGTGCAGTTGGCGGCGCTACCTCATGGTGTCTATGAGGACCGCAGAGTTCTTTTCGAAGCCCAGGTGGATGGTCGGCTATTTGGGGAGTATTACTTGTTTGAACAAGTGGAGGCGGCCCTCTGGGGTCCGTTATTTGAGGTCAGGGGTCGCGCAAATTCCGGCACTGTCAGAGCCTTCTACGCCAACATTCGCGAGCCTTCGCTAGACCCTTTGCAGTTCCTGCTCGTAGTTGGGGTGAATCTATTCGTCACCGTTGATGTGAAGATGATCGCGCGGCTTATGAATATGCCCCTTGGTGACGTACATGCTAGCGAGCTGAATTTGGCGACTGCTCGTGAAAGGGATCGTCACACCCGATACCTTTGTGGTGGCCGACTAGCTGAATGACAGCCAAACAAAAGCCTGTTAGCGTCCCACATGTCTGAAGACTTCCGCCTACTACATCACATCTTCACATACAATCCCTACCCCAGACACAGTAATCGCAGCGAGTGCACGCGCCTTATGGTTGATTTTCTGTACCAAGTGGGGCAGCGGGCGAACTTGTGTGTGCCCACTTTCGTGTTGCGACAGATCGTGAGTGTTGCACGCTCCACCAGGAGTTCTGATTCACTTCCTTTCGGCCGACTCATATGCAGGATCGCACGGGAGTATGGCTATAGTCTGGGGGCAGAAATGCCAGTACAGGTCCACCAAATTGACGAAAACACTCTCAAACAGATGAAGCTTGGGGCACAGCGACAACGGGCCCGACAGGATGAGAGTGAGGATGAGATTGAGAGCGATGAAGACACGAGTGAAGGGGGAAGTGAAGCTGAAGAAGAGGAGGAAGAACCTGAGGCTCAGGACACTGAGGAGAGTTCACCTCCTGCGGCTCAGGAGCAGGGCGTGGATCGGGATGCCTTTGATGCACGTTTAGCCCGTCTTGAGGAGGGTCAAGCCGCCCTGTAGCAGGAAGTCGGACGAGTCCGAACCAAGCTTGGCAAGGTGTCTCGTACCTTGAAGGCCATCCTGTGTTGTCTGCAGGACAAGAACGCCCCTCCTTCATCACCTGATTCGGATGCCTAGTCATCCACGTTGTTGTGTGTTGTTGTTTGTTTTGGTTACCGCGATAGGCGGTTTATGTTCTCATGTAGTTGATGTAGTAGATAGTAGCATGTTCTAAGTGTTTGATGTTGTGGATGTATTGGTTATCATGTGATTTTCTGTCGTGATTCATGTAACTTTGCATTCCATGTATTATGACGATTTTGGGTAAATGAAAGGCATGTAGCCTATTTTGTTTTGATGATGTGTGGAATGCTTAAAGTGCTTTATGATGCGTGTTGTGCTTTATCTTACAAATGTTGTACCCTATGTTGTATAGGGCATGCCGCGACAGTACACACGGAGCACGGCACATCTCCTTCTGACCGGCTCTATGGACCAGACTCCTTCTGGTAGTAACGGTCCTGCGGACCGAGGGTTGGGTTCTGATCAGCCTCCTGCTGGTCCTACCGGTGGACTGCCACCTTACACGCCCCCGGTCCGTGAGTAGTATCGACCGTCTTCTTCTGCGCAGCATGACTCTCAGGCTGCTCCGCCGACTGATAGGATTGAGCAGCTGATGATGATGATGCAGCAGCAGCAGATACAGGAGCAGCAGCAGCAGATACAGCAGCAGCAGCACCAGCAGCTTATGACCACTATCGCTGAGGCCTTATCCCATGGTGGTAGTGCGACTCCACCTACGACATCCGCACATCCTGATGAGCATCCTGAGCCTCCTGCTCGATTTGAGGATGTGCCTCTGCCCACATCCGTCGCACCTCCTACTGGAGATGTAGGTACACGCGGTTTACTCGAGCGATTTCAGCGCTTGAGGCCTTTCTCATTTATGGGTTCTCACAGACCCGAGGAGGCGGAGTTCTGGCTTGATCTCATCTCCAAGATGCTACGGATGCTGCACTGTTCAGAGGCAGAGTAGGTCGAGTTGGCTTCCTTCATGTTTGAGAGGGAGGCCAGTTTATGGTGGGACAGTGTGCTGCGGATGGTCGCAGTAGATTATGTGTGGACCTGAGAGGCTTTCGAGTTCCGGTTCCACGAGAAATACTACCCGTAGACTTATCGGCACGAGCGGGAGGATGAGTTCCTGCGCCTCAGGCAGGGAGGCATGACGGTGACGGAGTATGAGCACCGCTTCACTGAGTAGGGCCGCTTTGTCCCAACTATCCTCGTCAATGAGCAGATGAGGATGCGTCGCTTCACTGGAGGCTTGCGACTTGACATACGGTCGAAGCTATGCTGCCTCAGTATCCCCACATACGCGGCATTGGTCCACATGTCTATGACGGCCGAGCAGGATGTGGATCGATTGGCCAGATCGCGTGGTGCTATGGTTGCGAGGCCACGCCAGGAGTTACAGAGCAGGCCTATTCTAGGCAAGAGGCCTCGTGCTGATTCGCCTCCCAGGGCCGCGGCACCAGTAGCTCCTGTGAGACGCCCGATGGTGACCTGCACGTATTACGGGAAACCGAGACATCCTGCTGAGAGTTGCTTCTCGCGCATGAGGGCTAGCGGATTTGCACCACCGCAGAGATTAGATCGCCCTTATCCACAGGCCATATCAGCTCCACCGCTACAGACTGCTCCTGCACATCCTTCCTTCCGACCTCCTGTATCGCGCTTCCGGCCGCCACAGCGACCCTTGGCTCCTCAGCCGAACCGTCAGCAGCAGGCTCGGGTACATACGCTTGTTGCCGAGGCACCGGAGACGTCGATTTCCGCACCGACGACTTTTGAGGGTACGGCTTACATTCATGGTACTTCCGTTTCCTTATTGGTGGACACTGGGTCCACTACTTCTATTATTTCTTGTGGGGCGGTTAAACGTCTATCTTTACATACTGTTCCCACTAAGGGAACGAGACTCACTACGGCTACTGGGACCTTCTCGGATGTCACACGGTTATGCGAGGGTTGCTCGATAGTTTTGGGTAGCAGCACAGTGCTCGTCGACCTCATTGTTTCTCCACTTTGGCACTACGACGTTATCCTTGGTATGGACTGGCTCGCTAAGATGAGGGCGGAGATAGATTGCGATACTCGGATCGTGACTGCCTATAGACCTGATGACACAGCTTTCACGTTCCAGTGCAGGTCACTTGGCCCTGCCGTGTTGATTGTTATGCTGCTTTACTTGTGCCGATTGATGGTCCGACACTGGAGGATACGCCGGTGGTCCGGGAATTTGTTGGTGTGTTTAAGACTATCCCTAGTTTACCTCCTCGGCGCGAGATTGATTTTACGATTGATCTAACGCCTGGTGCGACGCCCATCTCGTTGCCGACTTATCGTATGCCTCCATGTGAGATGGAGGAGCTGCGGAAACAGATTGACGAGCTTGTAGAGAAGGGTTTTATACGACCTAGTGTGTCTCCTTGGGGAGCACCTGTGCTATTTGTGAAGAAGAAGGACGGGTCGCTACGGTTATGTATTGATTACCGTAGGTTGAACCAGGTCACGGTGAAGAACAAGTACCCTTTGCCCAGGATTGATGATCTGTTTGATCAGTTGAGGGGGGTGAAGTATTTCTCGAAGATTGATCTTCAGTCGGGGTATCATCAGTTGCGCGTGAGAGAGGAGGACGTGCAGAAGACAGCCTTTAGGACGTGCTTTGGGCACTATGAGTTCCTAGTGATGTCGTTCGGCCTTACGAACGCACCAGCCGTGTTCATGGATCTGATGAACCGGGTATTTCGGCCATTCCTTTACCGATTCATCATCGTCTTTATTGACGACATTTTGATATACTCTACGAGTCGGGAGGAGCACGAGGAGCACTTGAGAGCGGTGTTGGGTACATTGGAGAAGAACCAGTTGTTCGCACAATACAAGAAGTGCGACTTCTGGCAGGAGGAAGTCAAGTTCCTGGGGCATGTAGTGTCCAAGGATGGGATAGCAGTGGACCTTGCTAAGGTAGCCGCGGTTCAGGATTGGCAGCAGCCTGAATCGGTTACCGAGGTGAGGAGTTTCCTTGGTCTGGCTGGGTATTACAGACGCTTCATTCGGGACTTCTCGAAGATCGCCAGGCCATTGTCTCAGTTGACTCGGAAGGACCTGAAGTTCGCCTGGAATGAAAAGGCGGAGGCAGTTTTAAGGAACTGAAGGACAAGTTGACGTCCGCCCCTGTGCTAGTATTGCCAGAGCAAGGGGAGAAATACACGATATATACTGACGCGTCACGCGTTGGTTTGGGTTGTGTTCTGATGCAGAAGGATAGGGTGATTTCGTATGCCTCGAGACAATTAAGGAAGCACGAGGAGAATTACCCTACACACGACCTTGAGTTGGCAGCCGTCATCTTTGCATTGAAGCTCTGGAGACATTACCTCTACGGAGAGGAGTTCGAGCTTTTCTGCGACCACAAGAGCCTTAAGTACATATTCACACAGCGAGACTTGAATATGAGACAACGCCGATGGATGGAGACCTTGAAGGACTTCAAGTTCGAGGTTTCCTACCATCCTGGCAAGGCGAACCTTGTGCCAGACGCGTTGAGCCGCAAGAAGGCGATTGCATTTACGGCACCTTTGATGATAGCTGAGTGGGACATGGTGGAGTTCGTACGGGACTTCGAGCAGAGACTCACTGTGGAGGAGCCATTTGAGTGTGTTGCGCACGTTCGGGCGCGACCACTTATTGACGACAGGATTATTGAGGCCCAGGAGGGCGATATACGGCTGTCTGAGCTTCGAGAGCAGCCTAGCGACGCCGAGGACTCCGAGTGGAGAGTTGGTTCTGATGGGGGTGTACGATTTCGTGGCCGCCTATGCGTTCCTGATGTGGCCGACTTGAGATGCGAGCTTCTCGAGTCTGCCCATAACTCGAAGCTTGCGATGCATCCTAGTAGCACGAAGATGTACCGGGATATGAGACGGACGTATTGGTGGGATAACATGAAGGCCCACATCGCTGAGTATGTGTCTCGATGTCTGACGTGCCAGCAGGTCAAGGCAGAACATCGCCGACCTCCTGGACTGCTTCAGCCCATGCCCATAGCGGAGTGGAAGTGGGACTTCATCTCCATAGATTTCATATCAGGGCTGCCGAAGACAAAGAAGGGATACGATTCCATTTGGGTGATTGTGGACCGGTTGACCAAATCGGCCCATTTCCTCCCTATCAGAGTTACGAACTCTGCAGACGAGCTGGCTAGATTGTACATCAGAGAGATCGTCCGTCTGTATGGAGTTCCTTTAGAGATCGTGTCGGACAGAGACACTCGGTTCACATCTATCTTCTGGACTCGTATCCAGGAGGCGATGGGTGTGAAGTTGAAGTTCAGTACGGCGTTTCATCCTCAGACTGATGGGCAGACAGAGCGGGTGAATCAGATTCTGGAGGATATGTTGCGGGCATGTGTGTTGGACTTCAAGGACAGTTGGGATGACTGTCTTCCGTACGTAGAGTTCGCCTACAACAACAACTTCCAGGCGACTATTGGCATGACGCCATATGAGGCTCTATATGGTCGTCCTTGTAGAGCACCGCATTGTTGGGCTGAGGTTGGCGAGCGTAGTCTGATTGGCTCGGAGTTGGTACAGGCGACTACAGAGAAGGTCGACATTATCAGGCGTCGACTACTTACAGCGCAGAGCAGGCAGAAGAGTTACGCCGATACGAGGCGGCGACAGCTTGATTTCGAGGTCGGGGATCATGTGTTCCTTCGAGTTTCCCCTATGAAGGGAGTCCTTCGGTTTGGGAAGAAGGGGAAGCTCACACCGAGGTTTATCGGTCCATTTCAGATACTGGATCGAGTGGGTGATGTGGCGTATCGTCTCGCTTTGCCCACACCACTTGCATCTGTACACAACGTATTTCATGTATCTATGCTGAAGAAGTACGTTCCTGATCCTTCGCATATCATCAGATGGGAGCAGGTACAGCTGAGCGAGGATGCTACGTATGAGTTACGCCCGATGCGTATCCTTGACAGGAAGGAGCAGGTACTGCGTAGCAAGGTCATTCCACTTGTGAAGGTACTATGGACACACCATTCCGAGGAGGAAGCTACTTGGGAGACTGAGGCCGAGGTCAGGAAGAACTACCCTCAGATTCTCGAGGAATACAAAAAGGTATAAATTTCGAGGACGAAATTTTTTGTTTAAGGGGGGTAGATTGTAACGACCCATAAATTTCCGTACGTTGGCTCGAGTACCATCTCGACCAGAAATCAATTAGGATTAAATCCTTTAGAAATTTAATAAAGTTAACTAAGTGCAAAACTCGAGTAGCCATGAAATCCGTTGGAATCGCTTTAAATACGATCTGCAAGACCCAAAACTTGCAAAATCAGTGACTCTAGGTTACCCTAAAGTTTAGAACCAAACTCATTACCCGGCTGCTCTCGGGAATGAAATGAAACTTCGTATTAGGTCTAGACCGCACATCGTAAGTCCGATTCAAACGAAGTTAAGGAACTAAGACCGCCTCTGGGCTTGACAACCACCTCAGAAATCAGGTCCGGCCGATGTCCCATGGCCATTCGTTTGGATCCGGAGCGAGGGAGTGTGAAAAATACTATTCTCTTTACAAAATAAATATATGGAATAGTGATCTGACACCATTCGCTTGCGCATCAGTATTAAGCAACCAGACCGTCAGAATCAGACCAAATTACACCCTCAGATCAGGAAAAATTTCAGGAACATTTACATGCACTTGGAATTTCGGATCGTGGCCCACCGACCGTTGAACTGAAAATAGTCCGCCACGTGCGATCTGGGAATCCGATCGAGTCGAAAGCGTAATCCCACGTAGATCCAAGTGTTGAGAGCTTAAGTCTGACGTTTGGCTCAAGGAGGGCCACCAGAAACCCTCTTTTGAGCTGGAAAAGTGCCGAAATACCTATAATATTCGTACCCCTTGAACAAGAGTCTATTTCGGAGAGGTTTTTGGCTATATAAGGGCCTTAGAACAGCCCCTCTCACAGCCATACGAATTTGGGATAAAACCCTAGAGAGAGAGAGAAAAAGGAGAGAAAAGCTTGGGATTTGTGGGAGTACTTCCCTCCTGCTGCTTTCAATCATCACAAGGGCTGCACCGCCCCTTTCCAGACATTTTCCCGGCGATATCAACTCCGTTTTAAGGTGAGAAACCCTAACCCTAGATCTGATTTGAGGTGTATAGGCTATAGGTTATGAAAGGGCTAACCGATTCCGCTCTTTGGCTAGAAAACTCCCGAATACGGAAGCTCATCCAACCTTGCTGATTCGTTGAGATTCCAAGGTGAAAGGTGAGGACTTTAGGTGTATAGGTTACGGTTTTCAACGCTTTCAATGTCAGATAATGATAGATTCATGATCTGCATGCAATTGCACATGTACAAAGTGCTTTCCGTTTCCTGTTTCGATTAACGTTGTAGAATATGGAATTTCACATACTCTAGGTATACGTAGAAATACCGTATACGTATTTTTTTTGGAAAAATGTTTGACATGTTTATTTAATGTATGATTATATAATATATGGATAAAATACTAGTTTGGCGAAAGGAATCGCCGTAATACATGTTCGCTTGTAAATACTACGTATGTTGAAATTGTGTATTCTAGAAATACCGCATATGTGTAAATTTTGGAAATGCAATTGTCATGATTATTTGCTGTATGATTATGGTATACACGGATAAAATACCCGCTTGGCGAAAGGATAGCCCTAATACGTATTTTGCTAACATACGTCATGTATGTTGGAATAGTGCACTCTAAGTGTTTGTGTAAATGCTTGTGAGTGTAAATGCTTCAGTGTTAGTGCCTTAGATAGGTGCTGATATGGAATTCCCGACTACCTTAGAGACATGTAGGATACCCTCCATGTGGTGGTTTGCTCTAACCACTCACTTGTGATGTATATGTAATTGTATCCCTATTTGTATAGTACTCTACAACATGCTTTACAACATGCTTTACTTCATGCTTTATAACATGCCTTATGACATGCCTGTTAACATGCTTATATTACTTTGTTTATCATGCTTTACTCCACATGCTATGGATGAAGATTGATTGAGGTTGAGACTATGTCTATAGTCCAGACGTTCGGTACCAGACTTGAGATTGTGGCTGAGATTCATGTCGCCACAAGGGATGTGTCTGACGAACCCGAGTCGTACTTCGGTTGGCGATAGTGGTTGGCCACACGGAGTGCTTCTGCGCTTCATATCGCCCAACTTGTTGTGCGCTCGAGCTAGTCTGACTCATCAAGTAAACCGATATGTTGAATGTGTGTTCACCATGTTTGGTCGCTACTGCTTGAACCTAGGGTACCAAACTTACCAATGGAATCCCGTTAACCATGGTACCTCGATCCGCTAAGACTCATGAGCCAGACATGGTGGTATGAGACACTGTGGCCGAGCTGTCGGCCTATGCTGGGGCCAACTGCCTCCCCATAGTGACCATTGAGCAACCCAAACTCGTGAGCCGAATACGGTGGTATGGGACACTGTATTCGAGCTGTCGATACCTACGGCGAGAGCCGAGTACGGTGAGACCTGTACTCGTGCTGATGGGCGACGAGTCCTCTGTAGTATCTTCGAGTATACTCTAAAGGTCTGTGATTGGCGACGAGTCATTCACAGCAACTAGAGTATGAGTTGGGTCGGGTACGGTGAGACCTGTACTCGAGTTGACGGCTAGTGATTGAGCCGAGTACGGTGAGACCTGTACTCGAGCTGACGGCCAGCAATTGAGCCGCATACGGTGAGATCTGTATCCGCGCTGACGGGTGACGAGCCCTTTGTGATGCCTTCGCTATGCCTCTCAAACCATAATATCGTATGAGATTAACTAGGATTGACGACCCTAGAATGGATCATGTTTGGGAATGATACAAGGGAGGTACCTTAGTTTCCCAATACTGCTGTTTGAAATGGACTAATAATAACTCGGTAATCATGATCATCATCGCACTGCATGTGCCTAGTAGATGTGGAGCACTGAGGGAGTTAAGCATTCGCGAACGTAATATGATGTCGCATGTGGGTGGTTTGGCAAGGGCATACATCATCATGTCATTTCATTCTTGCATTTAACAAGAGTAGTTAAACTTGTTTGATTTGTACTGCTTTATCATTACTGCTTGATTGAATTGATAACATGTTAACCTATGCTTTATTGTTCCACTGAGTTAGCTACTCACTCCCACGTTATGGGACGGTGTTTGCAACACCAACAAGACTCTGTTGCAGGTATAGACGGCGCGTCGGTTCAGGAGCCGGATCCCGATTTCGACGAGGACCAGGATGAGTTCTCATTTATGCAGTACTCTGATGGCTTTGCTTAGGCCGACTGCATCGCGGAGATTTCAGGACTCATTTTGTAGATTGTATTTTGATTTTTGAATCAAAAACATTACATGTATATGGGTACTCAGTTAGTGTTCATACTCAGGTGTTCATGGAAATTTTGTTTCTTTACATACTTTAAATATACAGTTTCAGTCTTCCGCTTGCCTTTATACAGTTGAACTGTAGTATGAATTACTGTTTTTGGTATAATCTCATTCATGTTTATTGCTCTAACTCAGACAACATTTAACCATCATTATGTATGTTGCATAAGTGATGCGTTGGAACTCGGGTGTTGAGTTCATACTCGACCCCCGAATTTCAGGGCGTTACAAAGTGATTGGCAACACACGTGTGAAATATCAAACCGTTCATCCGACTAGGGAGACACAAGGGGAAAGTATCGAGGCCTTCCATTAATCAGGGGTACGTTGAAATGAACATGAATAGAGCTGTCAATGGGCCGGGCCTAGGGTAGGTCTCGGCAACTATTTCGGGTGAGCTGTCGGTCGGCCTATTTAAAACTCTGATTTTTTAGGCCCGAGCCCAACAAATTGACACTTTGACCCGTGATCTTAGCCACGTACTCTTGTGACTTGCGTGATTAGTGGGCCTCTTTAGATTTTGGCTGGTGACTCCAACACCAGCCAGCTAGCTGGTGTCAAAGTTCGGTACACTCACCAAGATGTATGAGTTTTATCCACGCTGTCCATTTACTTTTCTATATCATTTTATAGCATGAGTCAAAAAATAAGACAGATTTAACCCTTATGTGGACCAGACCACAAAAAATAGTGAGGATTGAACGGTTACCACTAAAATTTTTTTAAGGCCACAGAAGTTTTGGATCAAGCTGATCCTTGTGTTTTACCTTCATGTCTACTTGATCTTATCAACAAGTTAGATGATAAATAAACATTAGTGGGAACGATCAGTGAACACTATTTTCCTGTTCTGTTCTGTAACCCACTTGAGATTTGGATCTGCCTATGTACCACGTAGATGAAACAGATATATCATGATAGGAGCTGGTGTTGGGTCACCAGCCAAATCGCATCCCCTTGGATCCACTCAAGGGAATGCCTGATGAGCCGGCTGTTTGTTGAACACATGTGCAATGTTGGGTCAGATAAAAAGACTTGAATTACTTGGGTTTGAGTCCTTACCTTAGTGGTAGACTTTTGAGGAGTTTCAACATGAGGTCTTAGGTTGGATACCCATAGGTGGGTGTGTGTGTCGGGTGAGTGTGTAAAAAATAATAATAAAAAAAAGGCCTGAATTACTTGTTATTCTTTATCTTGATTTTAGTATGGCATGCTTACCATGTGATGTGCATATGTGGTGATGGAATTAATGGTTGGGGTGTTAACGGCCGGGTTGAGCTTTATATGAGCCCAGAACGTATGCCCAAGCTTAACCTGAGACCATGACAAACTAATAAAATCCAGCTCACATGTTATGTTGGGCTTGAGCTGAGTCTAAGCCCAATTAGAGAGAAGGCCTTGGGTTGGTGGATTGAAGCAAAGGAGAGATTAATCTAAAACATAGGTTTTTCACATGGATCAACACCAACATTAAGGTGACAAACATTCTCTAAAATTATCCTAAGAATCGCATTCTGACCATATGAGAGAGAGAGAGAGAGAGAGAGAGAGAGAGAGAGAGAGAGAGAGAGAGAGAGAGAGAGAGAGAGAGAGAGAGAGAGAGAGAGAGAGAGTTTTAAATTTAAAAAAGGAATTGCAAATTCTAACAGGCTGGGCTTCGGACATCTACATCCAATCCCAGCCCAACTTTGCAACTGTCTTGATTTTTAAGCTCAAGCCCAACCTCTGGCCTGATAATCCAGCACCAGCCCAGCCCGAGGTGTGCCAACCTGACCCATTGACACCGTTAATTAATGGCTGGAGTACTTTGATAGCATGAGAGAGTGTGAGGGATGGTATGCATGCAGCAAGTTAGTGAGAAATCATGGTATATTCTGCCTGCTTGCAGGCCACTGGGCCAATAATATGAATACCATCTTACAATCAATGCACCCAGGAGTCCCTTGAAAAAGGTCCCATTACGGCCTGGCCCATCAAAATTTTGAATACAGTTGGGCTGAGTGGTTCGAAATCTGGGCTCAACCTGGCCCATTGCCAGGCCTAGTTCGGATGCACTTAGGCACTACTGCAGATACCATGAGTCAGATGGTATCAGGACTTTGGCGAAAAAAGAATGTGAATGAGGGGTGAAGATGGAATTTGAGAAAACGTGTAGAGGAGCTTCGTGGGCCTGAGGCAAGACCAGCCGCTGGTGGACCAGGACTTTGGTGGCAAAAGAATGGGAAACAGGGGTAAATATGGAATTTGAAAGAATAAAAAAAACAAAACGTGTGGAGGAACTTCTTGGATGCTGGACAAGAGGCATCGTGTACCGAGACGTGGGCAGAAAAAGAATAGGAAAGAGGGGTAAAGATGGAAATTAAAAACAATACGCTTAGAGGAACTTCGTAGCGACTAGAGCTGTACATGAGCAGACTGAGGCTCGAGTACTCGCTCGACTCGACTCGGAATACTCGACTCGTAATCGACTCGCCTGAGTTAGAGCCGAGTACGAGCGGGTTTTCACTGCTCGTTTAGATTACGATTAGAGTACGAGTCTAGAGGTACTCGACTCGGTACTCGACTCAACTCGGTACTCGGTACTCGACTCGCTACCCGTGTATATAAGTCCGTCCGAAAAAAAAAATATCCCTACCCCACCTGTCATTTTCATTTTTCCAGTCCGCCCAAACCCTACCCCACCCGTCATTTTCTAGTCCGCCCAAACCCTACCCCACCCGTCAATCGTCATTTTCATTTTTCCAGTCCGCACAAACCCTACCCCACCCGTCATTTTTCAGTTCGCCCAAACCCTACCCCACCCGTTTTTTTCAAGCAGCGCCCAAACGGCCAAACCCTTCCCTCCCATCGAGCGTTCAAAAAAAACTCCCTCCCGGTCGTCCCTCTGCAACTCGTCCCGTGACTCTCGTCGTCTGTCATCGCCCTGCTTTGCACCGCTGCACGCAGCTACCGCCGGTCGTCCCTCTTCTTCTCGCCCAGTAAGGTGTGGCCGTGTGGAGTTGATTTTTTTATTTTTTATTGCTAATATATATTAGAAATTGTTAATATAATTTTAAGATTATCCCCACAGGGACTTAGATAGAGACAGACGGTCCATTCAGGCCTTCGAGCTGCCTTCTTTTGGGTCTCATGCCCTAAAATGATCCGTCAAAATGGATGGACGGTATGGATAAACACATGCCCTAAAAGTCAACTCGTGTGCTCGTACTCGGACTTGACTCGAAAACTTGGACTCGACTCTACTCGTTTACTACTCGTACTCGGCTCGTACTTGGGCGAGTAGAGTACGAGCAGGGGGGCCTTGCTCGTTGGCCGAGTAGAGTCGAGTACGAGCAGCACTCGGGCGTTAAAAGCCGAGTACGAGCAGGGTGATACTCGACTCAACTCGACCCATGTACAACTCTAGTAGCGACTGAGTCAATGCCATGGAGAAGAGGTAAGACCACCGCAAGTGGTCACGTCATGTACAGAGACCTGGGTGGAAAAATAATGGGAGGGAAGGGCAAAGATGGAATTTGAAAAAACGTGTAGACGAGCTTTGTTGGTGCTAGGTCTGAGTCAATGCCATGAGAAAGAGGCAAGACCATCTGCTATTGTCATGAGAAAGAGGCAAGACCATTTGATACTTGTCACATTACGCGAATGAATGTGATGGTGGGAGATAGGGTTGTAAGAAAGAGAGAAAAGGTGGGAATGGAGTCCCACCTTGTGAGTTTCGAAATTAGTACCCTCTTATCATACTAAGTAAACTCAGTTGGGCCCACCATGAATGTAGGTGGTTTATCAATGCTGTCCATCCCTTTTTTCAAATCATTTAATGGGTTGAGCCCAAAAATGAAGAATATCCAAAGCTCAAGTGGATCATACCACAGGAAGTAGTGGGAATAATGATTTCCATAGTTGAAGCCTTTCTAGGCCATGATATTTAATTGTCATCATATATGGATGAAGGGCAAACACAAATAAAAGCATAATCCAAAACTTATGTGGTCCCAAGAATTTTCTACAATAGATGTTCAATTCAAACTGCTTCCCGTGATGTGGTCCATTTGAGCTATGGAAATACTTTATTTTTGGGCTCAAGCCCTAAAATTATATAGTAAAAATGGATGGATAGAGTGGATAAAATATATAAATCATGGTGAACCTCATAGAGTTTACTAAGATTTGCCTTGTGAGTTTCAACATAGAAGTTATGGGTTTGAGTGCCCATGTGGTGTGGGTGTCTGTAAAAAAAATGATGCAGGGATGAACATGATGAGGTCGATCACCGTCTTCCTCCAGGATAACTATTCCAAATCCACGGAGCTTCTCTGGACTCCTCACAGAGACTTTTCGAAACTAAAGAGGAAAAAAAAGAGTAAGGAAAATAGAAAATAAATTCTATAAAATTCATAATTTAATTGATGAATGAATAAACGAGTTTACACCCCTTTAAATAAGGATATTATGCCATGGAAGAAGTTTCAGAATTAAACTACAACTAAAACTCTTAGAAATCATGACTTACTATAAATAGTAAACTTACTATTTATAGACCGTCGTGATTCGTACTAGTGCGCGTGGTTTTCAGCCAAAAATAGCAAGTGTCCTATTTGGCTTCCCCACGATGTTTTCCTGATTATTCTAAGCACTTTTCATGTCGAGCTCAACTCTTAGGGCGTGTTTGGCCGGTAGGATTAGAAGGGATTAGGTGGGATGGGATTCAAAAAATATAATTATTACCCATGGTAGGGATTGTCCCCTGTTGCCATGGGATAAGATTAATTTCATGCTTTGTTGGTAATACAGGGGTACATTGAATGGATATACCCACCATCATTTGAAATTAATGAGAATAACACACATGTTATATCTAAACTGTTCATTTGTTTTGTAACCTCATTTTATGGCATGGGCCTAAAAATGAGGTAGATCCAAAACTTATGTGGCCCCAAAGAAGTTTTCAACGGTAAGTATTCAATCCTTGTTGCTTTCTATGGTGGGGTCCACTTGAGCTTTAGATTTACCTGATTTTTTGGCCCATGCTCTAAAATAATCTCGAAAAATGGGTGGACGGTGTGGATATAGTCCACACATCATGGTGGGACCTACACAACTTGCTAAAATTGAGTGAAATTGGCATGGGACCCAATGCAATTCCATCTCATCTAATTCCAAGCTTTTCCATTCTTCCCAAACATGGAGTGGAATTGGCACAGGACCAGATGAATCCCATCCCACCTAATCCCTTTTAATCCCACTGCCCAAACACGCCTTTAAAGCCCAACGGATGAAGAGTTATACTCAAGCTAAAACTTACCATAAATAGGAAAAACGAAATTAAAACAGAAATTTGACTATCGATCTGATGGTATTTCATAAATTCGGCATGAGCAATCCAGCAAAGTGGGTTGAGTGGCTAAACTAGCTCGTCCTACCCCAAAATCATATATAGTACATCCGATAGCTCATTATGGATTGTGAGATACTTGATCAGTTTTAAGTTCTAACGGTCCGGATCACCTCTGTCTTTGATCGGGCCTTTTCTGGTCCATCTTAGCCATGAAACTGTCCATGACCCTCTCTACATCAAACAAGGTGGGAATGAACATGACTCATAATCTTACCAACGTGGTTTTGTAACCTACGTGATGAAAAAGATTTTGAGTTCTAGAATATCTTGTAACCTTGACTTGGACTAATTAAAAAGTATTTTTATACTCGGTGCATATTACACAATAAATCGTCCGGAAACTTTATAAATTAAACGATGATTTGTCGTTTTAGCATGGCATACTCAGCACGAAAGGCACATGACCATATGACTTATTTACTCAAGTCATTGTCACACGCATGTGCAACCATGTGAAACACGACCCGTCCATCTTAGTAGTTATTGAGAAAGGTTAGTATTTTAATACTATAAGAGGGTGGGATGGATGGATGGTTGGCATGCAGTTAAATATTAGTGAAAGACCCGTACGTGTATCCTACCTGCATGTCACTAACTCCACCATAACGACAACTTGCATTCAAAGCAAACGGCAGTACCATAAAATCATATAGGCCTGGCAATGGACCTATCAAAATTAAAATTTTGAATATGTCCTATCCATTTGCACAAAAACAGGTCCCGGCCATTGTGCCAGGCCCAGTTTCCATGACTAATACCAATGTACTTGGCTCTACTGCAGACTCCTTGGGATTGTCTGTGACTCTTCTATTACTTTGGAATGACGCTAGGGAGAAAAGAGTACCTACAGTCAATACCAAGAAAAAAAAAAAGGAAAATTTTTATTGCAAAATTTTCGATCGAGGAATCTATATTTTACTAAATAATACCTTCAGATATGGAAATGAGATGAAGGTGCTTTTTGAGGAATGAAAAAGTAGTGAAATTCAAGACTTTGGGGCCCATGTGGTATGTGTATCGACCTGTTTAACATATACACCACACCATGGTGATAACATGATCAAAACATCAGATTAACTAGATCATCAGATGGGCTATGCTTGAATAGGGATATTTAAATGGTGTACGTCATTTTTAATGGATTGCCCCACCTCATGATTATATTTATCATAGTTTTGGTTCATTTAATAATAATGTTGGTGTGCATTTATTAGATAAGTTGGATGTAAGACACAAACTACGTGGGTCCCATGACTTTAGATTTTCCACTTTGTTGTAAAGGATTTGGTTTATCTGAGGGCTTTAAGATCCTAAATGTTGCCGACCCCATATCCCTCTGTAGTTTGCGGATGGCATTCTCATTTTCCGTAAAGCTGAGGGCAGTTTAGACTGTTTATCTAAGATTATTTGGTGCTTTGAGGCAATCTTAAGCCTGAAAATTAATCTCTCAAAGAGTGAGTTGCTGGGTATTAGTATAGAGGAAAAGGAAGTATCTTCCATGGTTGTGTCTTTGGGCGGTCAAGAACGCTCTTTTCGATATTTGTATTTGGGTCACCCCATATGCATTAGAAAGCCCGATAAAATTACCTATGTGATCTTTTGTTAGAAAGATTAATGGAGATGAAATTGGCCCTTAGAAGGCTAGACTGCTTTCTTTGGGAGGGAGGATCACCCTCATCAAAGTGGCTTTATCCAATCTCCCAATTTATTTCATGTTCCTATTTTGATGCCCAAAATTAATCATTGTGAGGATTAATAAGCCGCGCAGGGGCTTTCTTTGGCAATAAAGTGCACAACAAAGCAAATTCCATTTTAATTGAGAGGAAGTGTGTAGACCTTTTTTATCTGAAGGTGGGAATAGTATTAAAAACCTCAACTCTGCAACGTTGGGCTAGTGTATATGGAGGCTTGGGTTGGAGGAAAATAACCTATGGTGTAAGGTCATAACCGATAAATTAGATCTGAAAGACTTGGAAAAGCATATGAAGAATTGGGAAAGGAGCTATGGAATGAGGTTGCGAACATGGATTATTATCTGTGAATTGATCCTCATCTAACTGATAGATTGTAAGATTCCAGAAGAATATAGAGTGATCATGATGTCGATTATTCACTGTTGTAGGTTTTTGGTTGTGATGCTTACTGTCATGTACCGTCAGTTGAGAGAGATAAGATAGACCAAAGGCCAAATAAGTGCACTTTTGTACGCTATGATGATGGAGTGAAGGGATACATATTGTATAATTGTGTTATTAAAAAGATCATAATTAGCCAAGATGTCAGGTTTAATGAAGATTCCTTATTCCACAAGGACAAACACAAGGAACTGAAAAAATCAGCGGTCATTGATGTCGAGATTGAAAAAGTTGATACGTAGGTAGAGCCTGAGCCACAGGCAGATGTACAAGAGTAGGTAGAGCAGCCACTCTTAGAAGAAATCCGCTGAGAGATCGCAAATTATCGGCCAGATACAGAGACGATTCGAATGTTGCATTTTTCCTCATTACGATTAATGAAGACATGTCTACCTTCTAGAAGTATTAGATGACCTAGATATTGAGAAGTGGATGGTAGCTA